>BTHU01000003.1:55440938-55998438 GCA_036184795.1 Tokudaia tokunoshimensis | reverse complement strand
GAGTTCAATTCCCAGAACCCACATCGGGTGGCTTAGAACCACTTGTAACTCTATATCCAGGGGGATCTGACCCCACGACCCCACAGATACCTGCATTCACATGCAACCTCCCCACATGTAATTAAACATAATAAAAATAAAATACTTAAAAAAGACGAAACTAATACTTGCTTTCTTCATAAAATGGACCTGGTATTTTCTTTAATTTTGGCTTTCAGAAGGCTGAGTTTTATTAAAGATTTATGTATTTATTTTATGTATGTGAGTACACTGTCGCTGTCTTCAGACACACCAGAAGAGGGCATCAGAACCCATTAAAGACAGTTGTGAGCCACCATGTGGTTGCTGGGAATTGAACTCAGGACCTCTGGAAGAGCAGTCAGTGCTCTGAACTGCTGAGTTTGGGATTTTTGAGGCTGCATCCAGAGAGACTCTAATGTGATTGTTTCAAAAGCAAATGTAAAAAGAGTATGGATAAGGGTGGGCCTTGATATAAAGACCCCTCCTGATGATCTTAGAGCTATCACATCAAAATATAATAGACAACGTGTGACACATCGTTTCCTCTAGAAGAGAATATATCTGGGGCTGGGGAGGTGACTCAGTGAGAAAGTGCTTGCCACCCAAGCCTGAGGACCTGAGTTCTATCCCTGCACCCACATGAGAGCCAGGCTCAGGTGCATAATTCAAATCCTAACACTGGGGAGGTGGAGATGGGAGGATCCCTGGGGTTTGCTCAGCCAATCCAGCTGAGATTAGAGAACTCCAGCTTCAGTGTGGGAGACCCTGTCTCAAAAAATAAGGTAGAGAACCATTGAGGAAGATATCAACAGCAACCTCTGACCTACACACATGAACGTGCACACACACACACAGAGACTTCTTATTGAAAAGGTTTTTCTTTTTTTTAAAGAATGTATCTTACATAGAAAAATAGAATATTTTGCATACAGTCAATACGTCTTGCTTCAAAACCAAGTCAGTCTTATAGTTTTGTACAATCCTTTATGACATTGTACAATGATTACATGTGACATACCCTGAAATTTAAAATAACAAATAAATAAATGTTGCTTGAAAAGAATTATTCCAGCGTGGATATTTGGTTTGTAGTAGCAGAGTGAGCCTCCAAGAGTTTAGCATCTGCCAGGAAGGAATCGTTAGGTGGTGTCCATGAGTCAGATTTTCGACAGATTTCCTAGCAGCTGTTTCCCAAGTGCTGGCAATGCTTCTACCACAGAAAGTCAGATGGTGACACGTCTGATCACACGTGGATATCCAAATCAGAATCCATATCTACTTCCTTTCCCAGTGGCCCCTTTAGGCTTCTCTTCCTTTCCAATCCTTTATTTTCTCTCCTTAATTTTTCTTTCTCAGCCATGTGAATTCTATATGCCTCTGAAACTGCAGTTTCTTCTGCCTGTTCCCCTAGAATTATTTTTATCTTTTTTGGTTTACTTCCAATGCATGGTTCTGTTGCCTCACTTGGGCTGAAGTGAAAATCCAGGTGTGTCTGGTTCTCTGAAGGTCAGGGCCGCTTGGCTCTGTGGGAGGCGTGTCCTGAGAGGGACCGGGACTTCACAGACACAGACTCAGCAGAAGGCTGGGAGGTGCCTCTGGTGGGTGGAAGCAGCAGTTCTCTGCTCTGCTCTGCTAGACTTGTGCGGGCTTGGGTCACAGACTGGCCGTGCTGTGACCCAAGCTGGCCTAGGCCCGGATGAGGAGAAAGAGGTTCACACGGCACTCCTGATCATCTACTTACCCTGTGCCGGCCTGGCGGCTTTGAAAAGATAAGCCACAGGCTTGTTGTTATTTTGAGACAAAGTCTTACTGTGTAGCTCTGGCTGGCCTGGCCTAGAACTCTTTCTGGAGAACAAGTAGGACATGAATTTGCAGCTCCACTTGCCTCAATCTTCCCTGTGTTGAGATTAAACGTATTTGCCACCGTGCCCAGCTCGTTTTTTAGTTTAGTTTTCTTTCTTTCTTTTCTTTTCTTTCTTTCTTTCTTTCTTTCTTTCTTTCTTTCTTTCTTTCTTTCTTTCCTTCCTTCCTTTTTTCTTTCCTTTCTTTTTGGTTTTTTCAAGACAGGATTTCTCTGTATAGCCCTGGCTGTCCTGGAACTCACTCTGTAGACCAGGCTGGCCTCGAACTCAGAAATCCTCCTGCCTCTGCCTCCCAAGGGCTGGGATTAAAGGCCTGCGCCACCACTGCCTGACTAGTTTGTTTTTTTTTTTTAACAATTTATTTATTTATTTATTTATTTTTTATGCATTGGCGTGAGGATGTCAGATCCCCTAGAACTGGAGTTACAGACAGGTGTGAGCTGCTATGTGGTTGCTGTGAATTGAACTCAGGACCTCTGGAAGGGCACCCAGTGCTCTTAACCATTGAGCCATCTCTCTCTCACTCTCCAGCTTGGTTTTTAAGGTCTTGATATCAAAACTGGAATTTGGGGACTGAGATGTAGCTCAGTTGGTAGAGAGTTTAACTAGTGTGCAGGGAAGCCTGGGTCTCTTCACCAGTACCACATAACCAGGGGTGGTGGTATACACCTGTGACACCAGTAATTACAGCAGTGGTTCTCAATCTTCCTAATGCTGCGACCCTTTGAAGTTCGTCATGGAGTGGTGACCCCCCCCAACCATGACATTATTTTGTTGATACTTCATAGGCGTAACTTTGCTGGTGTTATGAATTGTAAATATCTGATTCAGGCTATCTGATGTGTGACACCCCGGGGGTCGGGACCCACAGATTGAGAACCAATGTTTTCGAGGTAGCAGCAGGGCATTCAATGTCATCTTTAGCTGCATAGCAAGTTCAAGGTCAGTATCTGATAGTTAAGAGCCTTCGTTTTAAAAAGAAAATTATAAAATCAGACATAAATTAGAGGGCTGGAGGGATGGTTCTGTTGGTAAGGTACCCCAGGTTAGATCCATCCAAGTAAAAACCAGGACTTGATGGTACGTGCCTGTAATCCCAGCACTCGGGAGGTAGAGACAGCAGAATTCTTAAAGCTTGCTGGTCAGCTGGTTTTGATGCATCAGTGAACTGCAGGCTCAGGCCTCTGTCCGAAATAGTGTAGACAGATATTGAAGAAGACACTTGACACTAACGCCCCACCTCGGCATGCACATGTGGTCATAAGGACCTGTACACACATGCACATGCATAGTCCACACGCAAATAATAATGCTAAATTAAAAATGAAACAGGTCACAACGAGAATTTAGTAACCTACAGGTTCCTTGAAGTTTGTCACCCCTCTACCCCCATCCCCGAAGAAAAGGTTTCTCCATGTACTCCTGGCTGTCCTGGACTCGAGCTGTAGACCAGGCTGGCCTAGAACTCAGAGATCTGCCTGCTTCTGCCTCCCAGTGCTGGGATTAAAGGCGTGCACCACCACTGCCAGGCCTTTTAATTTTTTTATTAATTAACTTATTTTCTTTATATCCCAACTACAGTTTCCCCTCCCTCCTCTCCACCTGGTCCTGCCTTACACTCCCCTCCCTGCTGCTCCTCCCTTTCTCCTCAGAGAAGGGGAGGCCTCCTGTGGATGTCAATCAGCCTTGGCATATCAAGCTGCAGTAGGACTTGGCTCACCTTCTATTGAGGATAGGCAGACTAGGCAGCCCAGCTAAGGAGAGAGTCTCAAAGGCAGGCAACAGAGTCAGAGACAGTCCCTGCCCTGCTCTTAGAGATGTAACACGAGACCACGCTACACAACTGTCACATATGTACAGAGAGCCTAGGTCAGTACCATGCAAGCTCTCTGTATGACCCTTCAGTTAACAGGACAGGCAGTTAACAGGGTTCCTATGTGAATTTTTTTAAAAAGATTTTATTTATTTTATGTATATGATACACTGTAGCTGTCTTCAGACAAACCAGAAGAGGGCATTGGATCCTATTACAGATGGTCGTGAGCCACCATGTTGCTTGCTGGGAATTGAACTCAGGACCTCAGGAAGAAGAGTCAGGGCTCTTAACTACTGAGCCATTTCTCCAGCCTGTTAATTTTTTTTTTTTTTAACTTTCTTGAAATGGAGTCATGCTATGTGTTCCTGGCTGTTCTGGAACTCACTGTGTAGATCAGAGTGGCCACAAACTGCCTCTGCCTCCTGAGTGCTGGGATTAAAGGAACGTGTTACCCCTAGCTTCCTTCCTTTTTTTTCTTTCTTTTTTTCTTTCTTTCTTTCTTTCTTTCTTTCTTTCTTTCTTTCTTCCTTCCTTCCTTCCTTCCTTCCTTCCTTCTTTCCTTCCTTTCTTCCTTTCTTAATTCATTAATTTGTAATTACATTTATTTATTTGGTCTATGTCTCCCTCCCTCCTCCCCCTCTCTCAGGAACCTGAGCTCACAGATTGGTCAGATTGCCTGACCATCGAGTTCCCATGATCCACCTGCCTCTGCTCCCCTCCCAGCACCAGGGTCGCAGCTGCAGCCCCCTTGCTGGCCTCTTACATGGGGGTGGAGATCTGAACACAGGTCCTGATGCTTGTAAGAGAGGCATTTCACCCACCAATCATCTCCCCTGCCAGAGTGCTCACTGGGTCTGGTTTCCCCCAGGAGACTGAGTCCCTGCTTTGTTGTTTGTTTTTTTTTTTTGGTTTTTCGAGACAGGGTTTCTCTGTGTAGCCCTGGCTGTCCTGGAACTCACTCTGTAGACCAGGCTGGCCTCGAACTCAGAAATCCGCCTGCCTCTGCCTCCCAAGTGCTGGGATTAAAGGCGTGTGCACCACCACCCAGCTTTTTTTTTTGTTTGTTTTTTGTTTTTTTGTTGAGTCCCTGCTTTGTTCTAGCCACATTGACCTTCAATTTTCTGCTTCAGTTGCTTTAGCCCACGAGGACCCCGGCTGGGGGCGCACTCTCCATGATTGGGTACGTCCCTCTGATATTTGCAGTTGTCTCCCTGAGTCTTTTTCAAGGTCTGAGCTGCGCGTTCAAGGCATCCATGGTACAGAGATTGGGTCACTGTAATTAAACAATGACATGAACAACAAAGGGACATTTCTCCCATGAGCTTGACGTCAGGACCAGTCAGCCTGGCTCTCCCAGGCACCCCACACATCCCATTCTGGGTCAGGCCAGCCGGGACTATCCCAGGCTGTGCTGAAGGGCTGCCCAGGAAGTACCAGGTCCCTTGGGCACCTGCCTTCATGCGGTCAGCCCAGGCCACTGCCCAGGAGCCCTCTGTGACCTTTCTATCACCTGACATCCAGTATCACGTGGTACACAATACAGTGAGAAGATGGACCAGGCCTTGGGGTCAGGAAAACCTGAGGTCAAGCCTGTCACTCACTGGCCTCGTGGCTCTGGGCCTGTAAAACTCTTGGGTAGTGCTCCTGAGTGAGTCAGCAGGGCTCAGCTCACTGCAGTCACTGCAGGACTTCTGAACAGAGAGTGGTTTGAGATAGGGGTGGGGCTGGAGGCAGAGGCAGAGGCAGGGCTGAGCCCCAGAGGGTCCTCTGCTCTGTCTGAACAGGGGAGGGAGGCTGGTGAGTGTCCAAAGCTACCAGCAGCCTGCTGAGGTCCAGGCTCCGCCCATCTGGCTGTGTGCCAGAAGACACAGTGTCATTGTAGCTGCCAACTGTCCTCTGGCTCTGAGGTGGTGACTGGGGTACCAGACCCTGCTTCAGGAAAGAACTCACATCTGCATGGCCCTGCTCACCAGGGCACCAGTCACAGCAGCAGGAGGCCGAGGCCTTGTCTCTCTTCCCCCTTCCAGATCCCATGTGAGGGTCTCAGTATTGATCCTGTCTGCAGGGGCCTGAGTGAGGCAATGCCCAGGGAAGTGCAGTCTTTAAAAAGCCATTTGCTGGGCTGGAGAGACAGGAAACAGGCGGGGGTGGGCTGGGTCTGCTCCTGGGCCTGGTGTGGATGGTGTTATGCCTGGAGGGCACCCGGAGCAGTTCCTGGCTCTCAAGCAGGAGAGCTGAGTAAATGTGGGCTCCTGTTCTATTCCTGCTGTTAGCAATCCATGCCTGCAGTGTGCAAGCGCTGTGCTGAGCCCAGGAGGTTCAAGAGCAAGTGAGACAAAGCCACACCTTGCAGCAGCATATAGACTAAAGGGGGGGGGGGGCAGGGCCCAGAGTAAATTGGTAAGTGTAAAAAGCCTGCAATGCTGAATGTTATAGGTGACTCCCTGGCCTATCTTAAACACGGAGAAGGGACTTCTAATACGGCCAGTGTGAAGATACTCATTTCCACCTTTGGAGGCATATGCATGCATGCAGGTGCTGGAAGACTGAGGCGGGTCTGGCGTTTGTCAGGAGCAGACAGGTCAGCCTAAGGGGGGCCCAGTACGACTGGCGGAGAGAGTGGGTACAAGATGAAACCAGGGAGGAAAGCAGGGGGCATAGCAAGTCATTCTGGAGGATCTAGGCTGTAGCTGATGGGGACAGGGAGCCATGGGGGGCCTTTAATTTGGGTGGGGGGTGACATTTTTGTTCTGTTCTCAGCCATATCACTTTGATGTAGTTTGATGTAGTTTGTGCACCAGACTGGAAGAAGGCAGGGCTGCATGCAAGATTTCATTTCAAATTGGGCCATCTGGTCTGGAAATAATGGCAGTCTAGAGGAGGGTGGGGGTGGAGAGGGAGGCAGAGGGAGCTTAAGGAGGGTTAGGGGAGGCTGAGCAGCAGTGGGGAGAGGTGGGGGCTGGGAGGAACCCAAGATGCCTGCCAGTTTCGGCAGCAGGTGCCGCCCGATAGGTGGGGCCTCCACCTACTCCTGGCACTTGATCCTAGGGAGGTGCCCACTCACATCTCCCTATCCTGGACTGGGTTCACAGAAAGCAGAGTCTGTCTCCTCCACTCTATGACCTGCAAGCAATTCAATTCCACCAACCATTAGGAAGTGCCCGCTCCATGCCAGGAGCCCTAGAGACTTCTCTCCAGAGTCACCAAGTGGAGTTCTGCTGAGCACACTGAAGCAGGGATGGGGGGTGGGGTGAGCAGGGGAGAGGCAAGCTCTGACCCTTTGGCCATTACTCAGGCTCTCTTTTTTAAAAGACCCTAGTTTTTCATGCCCTGGATGGAAATATTGAGAGTCACCCCAAAGTCGTAGACAATGGCGTGAGCCCCAAGTCCTTCTATTGACAGGAAACTCGCAGCCTCTTCCTGATCAGAAAACCTGATGTCCTATGGTCCTCCAGAAGGGGAACATCCCACATGACCCTTCACCTCCTGAACCCAGCTTCTAGCCAATAAACCCACTCCTACACACCCAGGCATTCTCCCAGAGGCCTCCAGTTAACACAGAGATAAGAGGACCCTACCACTGCCAGGATAACATAGTAACTTCTTTTTAAACTTTTAATCTTTATTGCTGGATTTGAACCCAGAACCTTGAGCATCTACCCCAAAGCTGCACTTCCAGCTAAGTTACAGTGAACTATTTCATTTATTCATCTTTTGCAGTGCTGGGCATGGAACCTAGGATTTCACACATGCTAGGCAAGTGCTCTACGACGGAGATGTATTTCCAGGCCTTTACATCTTTTTATTTATTTGCTTGTTTGTTTGAAGACCGGGTTTCTCTGTGTATCCCTGGCTGCCCTGGAACTCAATTTGTAGATCAGACTGGCCTCAAACTCACAGAGATTTACCTGCCTCTACCTCCCAAGTCCTGGGATCGAAGGCATGCACCACCACCACCAGGCTTTTATTTTTATTTTTGAGGAGCTGTAGGGAGGGCTCAGAGGTTCTTGCAGAGGACCCAAGTTCAGTTCCCAGCACTTATGTCCAGCTCACAATCACCTGTCACTTCTGTTCCAGGAGATCACGTGTCCTCTTTTGACTCCCAACACAGATATACACATAAATTAAAATGTAAAAAGATCTTTATTATTATTATTATATGTAGCTAATGTGTTGCTAAGTTACTCAGGCTGAACTGGACTCAGCCTGCCATCCAGGCAGCCTTTGCTCGTCTCTAGTCTCCCATTGCCTAGCCTCTCACTAGGCCAATGTTTTCTTTTTAAATTGATTACATTTACTTGTGTGTGTGTGTGTGTGTGTGTGTGTGCGCGCGCACGCTCCTCTGGAGGTCAGAGGACACACATCTGGGGATCAAACTCCTGCTGGCTTGGCACCAAGTGCGTTTGCCTGCTGAAATGCCTTCGCTGGCATTTGTATTTTGAGACGAATTTGTTTATTTGATCTGACTGTGTAGCCCAGGCTTCTCTTAAAGTAGACATTCCCTCCTGTCTAGGTCTTGGAAGTGTTGAGATTGAAGGCATGTGGCACCACACCTGGTTTACATTTATTCTCAAAGTTTTCTTTTCCGTTGACCCTCTTCTTTGAGTCTCAGTACGTTGCCTGGATGGCCTTCAAACCTCTGGGCTCTTGTACCTCCTGAGAGGCAGGGACTTGGGGTGTGCACCACCACACCCAGATTAATATTGACCTCTTATCACGCTTGTGCAGGCAAATTATAGGACTGCTGTCTGGAGCCCGCTGTCTGGAGCCCCGGCCAACTTGTTAGGAAGGAGAAAGGTCCAGAGACCCCCCCCCCCACTAGGGGACCTTTGAGAGACAATAGATTTGTTTGTTTGTTTGCAGTCTCTCCTTAGCCCAGGAACCTGGAACTAACTCTGTAGTTAGGCTGGTCTCGAACTCACATTGGTTCTCCTACCTTACCCGCTCAAGTGCTGGGATTACAGGTGTGAGCACCCATGCATGCCCTGACAACACACCTTTACCTTCCTCACTCCTAAATCTGCAAACACCTGAGGGTAGTTGTTTTGCAGCTGGTGAAACTGAGGTTGTGTTGGGTTAAGTCACTCTTGCTTACCAAGATCACGTGACCCTTCGTGCATAAGCCAAGAGGGATTTTTTCAGTATTGAGGCCTGAACCCTGTTGCCAGGGGCCTCCTAAGCAAATGCTGTCCCCAAGCTATACCCTTAGCTGCCTGACCTCTCAACCAACCCCTTCATCCCTGACATTAGTGGCTGCTTCCTGATGACCTTGTGTCCTGGATCCCTGCTTCTTATAGTCCTCTTTTCCTCTAGAGGCAGCCTCAGAAAGCTGTTTTCCTCTTACACTTGTCTCAGGTCATTTGGCTGAGGAGTCGCAGCTGCCTGGGCGAGGCTGGTGAGCGAAGGGGTTGGGTGTAGATAAGCAGAGAGGAAGCAACCCGAGTTTTCAAGAGTCCTGGGTTCACGCTGACCCTTCCTGTCGCTCTCCGGCCAACTGGAGGTCTCCTGGGCCTTGCCTGTTCTCCCTGTGTTTCTGCATCTGGACCCCTGAGGCTTGCTTATACCCAGTGCCCAGGAAGTCCTCTTCCCTTGCTAGAGCCTCAGCCTACTAGCCTGAAGCTCACATCCTGGGGTTTAATTTCTACCAACTCTAATGCCTTCAAATCCCAGGCTGAGCCTCCAGGTCAGGGTACAGCCTGCAGAGCTGACTCATGTGAAGTAGCTATTGGGTGACAAAGGTGAGAGTGGGCAGAAGCCTCCAGCTGCCCCTCCCATCCCCCCCCCAAAAATCTGGGCTCCAAGCCACTGCCCCACGCAGCTTTCAGGGGAAAATGTCCTGATCTAAACTAAGACTAGTGCTATTTCCTGGGTCACAAGATCTCCACTGTGCCCCCTGGACAAATCTTGGTGACACTGGGTCCTTGAGCTGCATGGCTGGACAGGCTCCAGGCCTTGATGCAGCTTCTGCTTGAGGCATTCACCCCAGCAGCTTGGCAAGCTAAAGCAACCATTCATCCCTACAGTTTCCAAACCCGGACTTCCTCAGATGGGAAGCTCGTCTGATTCTAATGGGGTCTACATCTCGCTTTAAGCGCCGCTCCTAGAAGACACTAGCGCCAGCCCTCTGGGAGTAGAAACTGTCCGCTCCCTTCCACCTACACCTCTGGAGAAATCCACATGCCCACCCTCACACCCCAGTACTGCTGTCATTCCTAACACAACACACCCCAGTGAACTGCAAACATCCTCCCTCCTACACACAGATGGACCTGACCTACAGAAGCGCTAATTCCTCAGGAACTGAACAGCGGCTGTTCCTGGTCCAGGAAGACCCCACACCGACCTTCAAGGAACAAGAGAGGGGCCTGTCGCTGGACACCCAGGATGGTCCCTTCCCACACTCTTCCCCATCAAGGCCTTTTCTCCCATATAGCTCCCTAGAGCCATTTCAGGCCCTTACGAGGCAGTGTGCGGCGCCCTCGTGTGGCCCATAGCCACCCTGCATGCTGGCCACCTGGACCTCGACCTAACCTCGGTTCCCCTCGCACACCTGGGTGTCCCCTCCCCCATCCGTTTCCCCCAGCTGTCCCCACCGGATGTCAGGGCTCCACCTAGTCCTCCTACCACGGCTTCCTGTCTGTCGGTCAGACCAGGTTAACCGGCTGTTTCCATTAATGGGAGGCTTTGAGAGTCTCCAGCAGGATTCCTGCCCCGTTTAGCAGATGCCCTGCTGAAGTGAATTTCCTCATCTGCCCGTCTCCCTGCTCACTCTGAAAGGGCTTCGTCTAGGAAGTGAAAGAAAGGAAAACAAAAACAAAATTACAAAACGAAAGCAAGTTCGCAAGAAAATCAGAGTCGCCCATCATTAACTGAACTTTAAACAGTTTATCCACAGGAGGGAATGCGAACTGACTTTCAAGCGTTAAAATTTATGGGAGGCTGTCGGTACTGGGCACACAGCTAAGGCAAACAAGTCACTCCTGCTGGGAGGAGTCAAAACCAAGCTGTTCTCCAACCTTCACTGATGATGATGGTGGTACTACTACTAGTACTACTACTACTACAACAACAACTACTACTAATAATAATAATAAATAGCGAAAACAATATTAATAAAGGAGAAATAGCTGTAATCCCAAGTTGACTAGTTTAGCTGTTATGATAGGAAATCCACTTTGGACTAACCTGTACAGCCCAGTTAGTTTATTTTTGTGAGTTCTTGTTGGTTGGTTGGGTTTTTTGTTTGTTTGGTTGGTTGGTTGGTTTGTTTTGGTTTTTTGGGGGTTTTTTTTGTTTGTTTGTTTGTTTTTTGGTTTTTTCGAGACAGGGTTTCTCTGTGTAGCTCTGACTGTCCTGGAACTCACTTTGTAGACCAGGCTGGCCTCGAACTTAGAAATCCTCCTGCCTCTGCCTCCCAAGTGCTGGGATTAAAGGCGTGCGCCACCACCGCCCGGCTTTTGTTTTGTTTTTTGAGATGGTCTCACTATGCAGCCCTGGCCAGCTTGGGACTAACAGAGATTCACCTGCCTCTACCTCCAGAGTCCTGGGATTTAAAGAGAGCCACCACGCCCAGCTCAGTTAACCTTTTGATTGGCTGATTGACTGATGCTGGGAACTGAACTCACATCGGAGTCTTATTCACTCACCGGCTGTTGCCACTGAACCACACCCTGTCTCCTCAAGCAAATCTGCTTTTTATTTTGTTTCTACTTCTTCAGACCCCTTTTCTATAAGGCAAACTCCAGGATGTGTTGTTGTGACTCAAGAATTACAAATAAAAGACCTATGATTGAGTTTATTGATTTGCTAATGATTCTCCTTTTTAAGGCAGAGCCTTGTGTGGTACAGCTGGCCTGGAACCCTTGGTCCTCCAACCCCCACCAGGCAAAGGCTAGGGTGACAGGTGTATGACACACTCACCAGTTTTTGTTACTTTATTTACAGATTTGTTTCTGTTTTTATTTTTTGAGACAGGATTTCTCTGTGTGGACTTGGCTGCCCTGAAACTCACTACTATTTAAATCAAGCTGGCCCTGAACTCATTCTCACAAAGGTATACCAGCCTCTGACACTGTCTTAGTCAGGGTTTTTATTCCTGCACAAACATCAGGAACAAGAAGCAAGTTGATCACCAAAGGAAGTCAGGACTGGAACTCAAGCAGGTCAGGAAGCAGGAGCTGATGCAGAGGCCATGGAGGGATGTTACTTACTGTCTTGCTCAGTCTGCTCTCCTATAGAACCCAAGACTACCATCCCAGGGATGGTGCCACCCACAAGGGGCCCTCCCCCCTTGATCGCTAATTGAGAAAATGCCCCACAGCTGGATCTCATGGAGGTACTTCCCCAATTGGAGCTCCTTTCTCTGTGATAACTCCAGCTTGTGTCAAGTTGACACACAAAACTAGCCAGCACAGCCACCATGCCCAACCTAATTTTTAATCATTTACTTTTTTTTTTCCAAGACAGGTTTTTATCTGTGTAGAACTGGCTGTCCTGGAATTCACTCTGTAGTCCAGGCTGGTCTCAAACTCAGAGGGATTTATCTGCCTCTGCCTCCTGAGTTCTGGGATCAAAGGTTTGTACCACCACCAACTGGCTTACTTAAAAAATTTTAAATACCTTTAATTCCAGCATTTGAGAGACAGAGACAGGCAGGTCCCTGAGTTCAAGGCCAGCATGGTCAACATGGCAAGTTCTGCGTGTGGCTGCATAATGAAGCCCTGCCTTAGATTTATTTTATTTTAATGTTCAAGTGTTTTGTGTTGGAATTCAGACCCCAGACAAGCAGCTGAGGTACCTATTTTACCAAATCAGACCTGGCCTCCAGGTTCTCCCAGCATCCCTCAGGGCATGGCTAGCAAAAGGGCATGTCTAGCATACCCCACTCTCTAACCTGAACTTTCCACCCCAGAGCCTGGGCTTCCCCTCCCCCATAGGTTCTTCAATATATAATTCAGACATTTTGATTTTCTCCCTCTTTCTCTTCTCTCTCCACCCCTCTTCTGTCTCTGTACACTGGCTTTCTCTTTCTCTTCCCCTTCCCTTCTGTCTCCTGCATGGTCCCTTCTGTGTGGTCGGGGAACTCTTCGGAGAGCTGCCTCCAATAAACCAGCAGCTGTGTGCTTTGATATGACTTGAACTGACTCATTTCGTTGGTGGTGAATACTTATCATTTTGTTTGCATGTATGTCTGTGTCTCCGTTTCCTGCCTCCCTGAGAAGGTCAGAAGAAGGCATCTGACCCCGTGGAACGGGAGTTAGAGATGGTTGTGAGCCGCTGTGTGTGCTGAGACCTGGGTCCTCTGCAGGAGCAGGCACTCTAACCACGGGCTGGGTCTTCAGATGGTGATGATGATGATGATGATGATGATGATGATGATTGGCTTCCTTTACTCATTTTTTTCTTTCCTTTCCCCATTGGCGTACTGTACATGACACTGGGTGACACGAAGGCATTCTCACATATAAACTTAATGTACTTTGAGTATATCCCTCCCATATCTCTCTACCCCCACCCCTTTTCCTCTGAAAGAGCCACAAATGAAAGAAGCCCCAATAACTGTTTTTCTGAGACTGACTTAATTTGTTTACTATAATTACTCCAGCTACAGCCATTTTCCTGAAAATGATATTAACAGCATTCTTCATGTTTGGGGGAAATGCCTAGTACATGCAGACTGCATTTCCTTTGTCCAGTCCTCTGTAAATGGGACACCCAGGTTGGCTCCGTAACTTGGCAAGGGTGGCTAGTGCTGCCGTAGTAAACTTGGAGTCCTTTGGGTAAATACCCAGGAGTGGACTAGCTGGTTTGAATGGTAGATCTATTTTTAGCTTTTTTTTTTTTTTAAGGAACCTCCATTCTGATTTCCATAGTGGTTGGACTAGTTCACACCCCACCAGCACAAGTTTCCCTCCTACCCACGACTTTCTGTTGCTAGTCATTTTCTTAATGATTGCTATTCCACTTGGGTGAACTGTGAAATCCCCTACCCCATCCTTTATCTATTTATTTTATGTGAGTACACTGTCACTGCCTTCGGACACAGAAGAGGGCATCAGATCCCATTACAGATGGTTGTGAGCCACCATGTGGTTGCTGGGAATTGAACTCAGGACCTCTGTAAGAGCAGTCACTGTTCTTAACCACTGAGCCATCTCTCCAGCCCCCTTCTCTCTGTGTGTGTGTGTGTGTGTGTGTGTGTGTGTGTGTGTGTTTGTTGTTGTAGTTGTTGTTGCTCCTATGGAAAATCGGATGTCAGGGTACACAGTTGTAATTTAACAATAGGAAAGTTGAGACAGGAGTCATGAGCTTGAGACTAGCCTGAGCTAGTGAGATTCTTTCTCAACCCCACTTTCTCCTCAAAAGAAGTTCTTTTACACTTAAGACATGACCATGACTGACTATTGTTCTTTGGCCACACAAGAACATTTTCTTTTTTGATACAAATGTAGAAATTCAGAACAAAAAAAAAAAGGTTTCCACCAGGCTGTAGTATTGCGTGCTGTTAATCCCAGCACTTGGGAGGCAGAGGCGGGCGAATTTCTGAGGACAGCCTGGTCTACAGAGTGAGTTCCAGGACAGCCAGGGCTATATAGAGAAACCCTGTATCGAAAAAAAAAGGAAAAGTAAAAGGAAAAAAAAAGATTTAATATTTGATTAAAATCCCAGTGTGGTAGGAATGAGAAAGACTGTCAGGTCTTAGAACATTCTGTTGATAATAAAAAGATCTGGCCCAAGATATCCCTCACTGTGATGTCACCCACCCCACCATTGCCTGTAGCCTTGATCTGGAGGGCATGGGGGAAGCCCATGGCCCCATCGGCTGCTCCTCCCGCACTGGTAGGCTGAGATGATGTCAGTTATAAGACTATCAGCCAGGCATAGTGATGCACACCTTTAATCCCAGCACTAGGTAGTCAGTGGCAGGCAGATCTCTGCGAGTTCAAGACCAGCCTGGTCTACAGAGTGAGTTCCAGGACAGCCAGAGCTACATAGTAAGACCCTGTCTTAAAAACAAAACAAAATAAAAAGACTATCAGGATGCCCCTGCGCAGCAATTTTAGAGGCATAGACTTGCATCCCACTTATCTGCCCAAAGACCTCTCTCCTCCCCTGAGATTCCACTAGGAGACTCTACTAACTCAACTACTGACAGGCTGTGGGAAGAGACGAATGTTAAGCTAGTAAAAACTCATAGAGGGCATGTAGGCCGGCCTCCCTCGCTACAGGGCAGTTCTAGTTCAGCAGTTGGCCCAGTGACAGGGCCTGGGCAGTGTGGGCAGTGAGGGGAGCCGCCTGCCCCAGCGCAGCCTTCCTGGTGCCTACACAGCTCTGACTGCTTTTCTACCACTCAGCTCTGTCAGACAGAAGCTCTGCTGAGGAGTTCTAGCTAGACTGTGTCCAGACTGAGGAGGGTGCATGCCCAGGCTTCAGGCCAACTCAGTGGGCTTAGGGCAAGACCTTTGCCCTGGGTCATGGGGCATCCTTGCACAGTAGGATGGCCCAACCCAACTGCCTAGAGACTTTGCCTCTGTAAAGCAGCTGGTATAATGAGCTCATACTGCACATTTCCTTTTTTTGATTGTTTTGTTTTGTTTTTCGAGACAGGGTTTCTCTGTGTAGTCCTGGCAGTCCTAGAACTCTCTCTATAAGACCAGGCTGGCCTCGAACTCAGAAATCTGCCTGCCTCTGCCTCCCAAGTGCTGGGATTAAAGGTGTGTGCCACCACTGCCTGGCTCATACTGCACATTTCTAAGTCTGTGGAGGTGTCCCCGGCCCAGCCCTGACCTAAAGCTGTCCTCAAGGAGGCCTCTCTTACAGTGAACCAAGCCACAAGAGGCCTGAGGAGCGTCGTCATCCAGTGAGCAAGAAAGGCTGCTGCTCTGATATGGACCTGCCTTGGTGGGTCTTAGAAATTAGGGTACAGAGGTCAAGGAGCAGACCTCCCTGCAGGACACTTTCCTGTCTCTCCTGAATAAACAATACTGTAAATTCACATGGTGCCATAGCCTGTGTGTCTGCTTTCTGCCGGGCAGGAGATGTTTTGGACTCGAAAGGCCCAACTTCTTTATCCCTGAGATGGCGGTACCTTCCCCACCCGGTGAGCCTGTGCTGGCCCACAGGAGTCTCTGTCAGGAGAGCCGAGCCCAGGACCAGCTCTCTCGTGTTGGTGGCTACACCAGGTTCCTGAATCTCCAGGGCCTCTGTGGCCAGTGTGAGACCTGAGAGGAATGCAGAGCTGAGGTCATGGGGAACAACGCATGCCTTTCCCTAGGACTGGGTGGTGCGATGCACTGGGAGAGCGAGGGTCTGGGTTCCAGGACTCCGTCTATGACACAACCCTGCAAGCTCAAGCAAGAAGAGGCTTCATTTGCTGGAAAGAAATGTTTCCAATTTGGGTAAAGGATGGAAGATGATGAAGTCAGTTCTCTAATTAGGATCCAGTGAGAGTCAATTACCAGAAGCCACAACAAAGCAGATCAGTCACAAAGAAACACATCTTCCTCAAGGTCTCCTGGCAGGAGAGAAATCGCATCACTTAAGCTAAGCGCAAGCCTATTTAGAAGCTTGACATAAGGTCTCAGGGTGTGGCGGGGAACAGAGCGGGAGGGAAATAACTCGGAAAGCAAATGAAGAAGCACTATTTCCTGTGCTGGGCTTGGAGCTGCTCCCTGGCTTCCTGGGAGAAAACACACGCAATGACCCAGGCAGATGAGGCAGGCGTAGCACGAAGTCCACTTATCCTCAGAGATCTGCCTGCCTCTGCCTCCTCCTGAGTGCTGGGATTGAAGGCATGTGCCACCATCACCTGGCATAAACTCAAATGTTTTTATTTATTTTGTTTCATTATTTTGAGACAAGTTCTCTTTATATAGGTAGCCCTGGCTGTCCTGGAACTCGATATGTAGACCAGGATGGACTTGAACTTACAGAGATCAGACTACCTCTGTCTCCTGGGTGCTGGTATTATAGGTGTGTACCATCATACCTGGATCAAACTCATATATTTTTATACGCAATTGCTTTAGAGTCCAAACATGTCAACTGGTAGTCACTTAGAGACTTCTTGCTTTGCATATTCCATATATTAGCAGTTTTTCTCATTGCTGCGACAAAGCAACAGAGTAAAGCAATCTAAAGAAGGAGAGGTCTGTTCTGGCCCACGGTGAGGATGCAGTCCACCTGGTGGGGCAGGAGCGTGCATCCACAGTAGGTGAGATGAGTGATCCCCCACTTCATTTCCCCCTTCCCTGTCCCCATCCCCATCCCCACCCCGATCCTGGGATAGTGCTACTCACGTTTAGGCTGGGTCTTCCCTGCTTTGTTAGCCCTGTCTGAAAATGCCATTATAGACACACATAGAGGTGTATCCTTATGATTCTACATCTAGCCGAGCAGACAGGGAAGATTAGCCATCACAGTCTATCAATTAGCATTGTATATCTCAAGTCACAGATACAATGGACCTGAGTGCTATTGCAGGCCCCAAACCACTGCTGCCCTTTTCTCTCTGACCCCACGACATCATCTTATGCTGGTGAGGAACATCACCTGGCCATCTGAAGACCCTTGTCCCCCAGGAATTCCCCTGCTTCCGAACGGGGTCTCTGGGCTGCAGTCTTCCCCAGGGCGTAGTCTATAGAGAAGCTTGCCTATTTAGCGTGCACTGTGTGTTACTGCCGCCTGCTGGTCATGTCCTGAATTTACACCACAGAGTTGGCTTTGGGTTTCATTTTCTCCCTGGGGATTTCTGAGGCTTCTCAGAAAGGGCAGTGGCTTCCCTCAGATTGAAGGATGCGGAAGAGAGTGTGGTTACAATACACTAAGGGATGTGCTGCCTTACAGCCTTCTCACAGATGCAACACCGCTTCCAGCTTCCATTTGTTAGAAGTACTCAAGGAACTGATTTAGGTTTTATATCCACAAAGAAGAATAGCAAATAATTTTTGGATGTGTGCGTTGCCAGGGTTTGAGCCCAAGACCTTTTATGGGCCAAGTGCTCTCACCACCACTGAGCCCCACCCTACCCCAACAACTTCTTTTAAATTTTTTTGTTGTTTATTTTTGTTTTGTTCTTTTTTTTATTTAAAATTATGCTTTTGCCGGGCGGTGGTGGCGCACGCCTTTAATCCTAGCACTTGGGAGGCAGAGGCAGGCGGATTTCTGAGTTCGAGGCCAGCCTGGTCTACAGAGCGAGTTCCAGGACAGCCAGGGCTACACAGAGAAACCCTGTCTCGAAAAACCAAAAAAAAAAAAAAAAAAAACAATAGTCAGAGCTATTGTTACAGCGATAAAATTATGCTTTTATTAACACTAGAACAGCTCTTTTATATTTATAGTCTCGACTCCATATAATTTAAAGAGCATTTGGGCGTTGAGGAAGACATAAGTTATAGTATGCATCCTTGTTCCAAAAGTCTGGACTCTTCCATCCACACAAACCCCTTTCCAACATAACCTGCAGGTCTTCAGCTCCTGTATAGTGTGGGTCTAGAATCAGGAATTTGTTCTGCCCTGTAGTTTCATTCCACGCAACTCCTAGTATTGTGTGAGCCAATACTCCTCCCCCAATCATTACTGGCTTGCCCACATTCTGGAAATGGTTGGCTAGTTCCCGTCCTTGAGAAGCCATTTCTGAATCTTGGCTGACAAACAGTATTTTTGAAGTTATACCAATCAGTTGGTTTAGTACCATCTGTACTTCAATAGACCCAATCCACTGCTGAGATCCAACAAATTTTGCTGGATTGTCGCCGGCATCAACTAGAGCCTGCTGAATTTCCCTGTGTGTTGGAATGGACCTTTCTGTGTAACCCTGAGGTCTGAACCATGCGCAGTGGTCTGTAGGGACAGATAAGCACAGCCTCAGCAGTTGTCATCTATCCCATCCTGCATATAGTGATGATAAGCATAGGTGCCCTGGATCACACAAATCATACTGCCCTCTATGTTAGGTGGACTCAGATGAGTATGTGGATTTCTAATCTAGCCATCTTTATATAGTTCATCTGGAAAGTGATAAGCATTAATCCTTTTGAAATAAGGTCTGTCTGTCATGAGGCAGATTGAAGAGATCATATAACTCCTTTTGATAGACTTGTAGCTGATCATCTGGGATTCCTGGTGGATATAAAACTGTTACAAGATTCTTTTTCCCTGGCAATAGAAAGTGCAATGGTTCAGGGACCACAATAGATGTTCCTTTTATATATTTCAAGATGCAATTTTCCACATCAATCAGTGGATTGAGAATTGCATCCACTAGAAGTTTGCGTACTTTTCCCCAAGTTTCTTCTGGAGCAACAGATACAACCGCATCAATTGGCAAGCTCATATTAATGTAGTGGTGTTCTTCATTTTCCCTTTCAATGATGGGGGCTACAGAGGGGTCGATATTTCCAGCATGAGATCTATATTTACTATTTGTTGCGTGTCCGTTAACTTTTTGTCTTTCTTTTTTATGAATTTTCATTTTGTATCCTCCTCTTGATCAAACTGAATGAAGTGCACCATGTTCTTACAGGCAGAGCTATCTGTCAGCTCCCCTGTGTTTACCTCACTATTTGGCCACAGGTACACAGAGCTGTTGCAAATTCTGAACACAAGAGCATCTGAAAAGAGCCTGGTAGTCAGGTCATTCAACACCTATCTCAGTGTGTTCTTAATAAACATTTCTTTAGCTGAAAAGCCAAATCGAAGCCACATCTTATTCTGAAGAGTATATCCATAGATCATAGTTTTAGGAAACCACCAGGCACCACTGGCAATGGTAAGAACACCTACTTGCTGAGTTGTTTTGTTTTCTTGAGACAGGGTCTCACTATGTAGCCCTAGTTTACCTGGAACTGGCTAAGTAGCCCAAGCTGTCCTTGAATTTACAGAGATCTGCAATGCAAAATCAAACTTCACGTGTCCAATGTCTAGGGTTCATTCATGGTCTTCTGGGCTCCTCCAAAGGTCTTGGGTCACTTCTCCAGCTTTGTCTTCTGCAGCACACACAACTTGTCTTCTAGACTCTGGCTGGCTCCAGTCCACCGCTGCTGCTGTTCATGGTGGTCTCCCTGTGGTACTGGCCTCTCCAGAACTGCTGGGGTTCCTTGCTGCAACTGGTCTGCACTTTCACCAACAGCCTTCCCTGGCCTCTCACAGTGTCAAACCTCAGCTGCTTTCCCTGATCCCTTCACTCCTTCAAAACCAGTACCCTCTGGGTGACTCTTAATACTACCAAGTCCAGCTGGCAGCACCAGGTACAACCTTGGCTGCATCTGGAGCAGTTTCTTTGTGCTCTGAGAAAACACTTCCCAGAAGATTTCACCTTGGCGGTGATGCTGATCACTTCTTAATCACTGCTAATTCCTTAGCTCCAGCTAACCAGCATCAATTGACCCAGGAACACAAAGGTCACTTCAATGGTGCTGATCTCTTGTTAATCATGGCTGATTCTTAAGCCCCAGCTGACCAGAACGACAGACTCTCAATACAAAATAGCAAACATCTCTTATAGAGTCTTTACATTTCCCTTTGAAACATTACAAACCAGGCCTCCGTTTTCTGCACTGCTCTCAAAATTCTTATCTTCCAAGCTCCAAAAAAATCTCTCTAAGGTTCCTGACTCCTTTTGCTGGGGTCAGAAGAACTCTTGTCTACTGTAACTGAAGCAGTTAATGGAAAGTGCTGAGAACCAACCTAATTACCACTTCCCTCCTGTTAATAAGGTCTTTCAGTTGTGAAAACACTCAGAATAAAAAGGGCAGAAAAAGCCATTATCTTGAAATGCCTGGGCTCCTACCTGGGCCAAGCCCTGGGAAGTCATTACGGGTAATGATGGGCTATTAAATGTTCTCACCTAGCTGCATAACCAACTACTAGCAGCCTGAAGGGGAGAACAGCCCCATGCCAAGCCAGGAAATGAAGGGCAGTTTTCTGTGTTCAGTTCCCTTTCATGCGGCCTGTCTCCCTCTGACTGCCCCTACTCACACTTTAGTATTTGGGTCCCCAAGTTTCCTTCTATTGTGGGGAAGGAACTCCAGAAGCTTCAAGGACTGTCCTGATTCTCCACCTGACTGGAAACTGGCTTCTCTCATTGGGAACACTGAGGGCCTGTGGGACGAGGAGGCAGATACAAGGAGCCCCAGAATTGTAGAGGGTCTGGGGAACCATCTAGGCAGGGCCACAGAGCTCGGCTGCTGTTGGTCTGCAGGCACTGAGGGCACTGGCGGGTGGGAGAAACACGGAAGCTCCTGCAGCTCTCTGGATGTGGAACTTCTTCTTAAACTTTTAGATCCTGCAGTGAGATGTAGCAGAAGGGATATTTCTGAGGTGAGTCCTAGGTGATGGGCTCGGGACACACCACCCCAGGGCAGGAGTGTCTTGTCTCACTGTTTTAAGCTGATGCAACAAATAACAGCATGTTAAGGTTTCAGAATCTTCTTTTGTCCTCCTTTTGTAGCAGGTCACTAAACCTAAGCAGGACTACTTTCTTTCTTTTTCTTTCTTTCTTTCTTCCAGTTTATATATATAATCAGTACACTATGTCCCATTATAGATGGTTATGAGTTGTGGTTGCTGGGAATTGAACAGTGCTCTTGTCCTCTGAGCCATCTCTCCAGTCCCCTCTTTCTTTCTTTCTTTCTTTCTTTCTGTTTGTTTGTTTTTTGAAACAGGATTTCTCTGTGTAGTCTTGGCTGTCTTGGAACTCTGTAGATCTGTCTGCCTCTTCCTCCAGAGTGCTGGGACTAAATGCATGAACCATCCCCTGAAGCCACCATGAAAACTGCATGTGAGAAGCAAGGAGTGCTGTTATCTCTGAAGATGATGGGGATACAGAGAGATGATGGGATACAGAGAGATGATGGGATACAGGGAGATGATGGGATACAGAGAGATGATGGGATACAGAGAGATGATGGGATACAGAGAGATGATGGGATACAGGGAGATGATGGGATACAGAGAGATGATGGGATACAGAGAGATGATGGGGATACAGAGAGAGGATGGGATACAGAGAGATGATGGGATACAGAGAGATGATGGGATACAGAGAGATGATGGGATACAGAGAGATGATGGGATACAGGGAGATGATGGGATTCAGAGAGATGATGGGATACAGAGAGATGATGGGGATACAGAGAATTTGTAGGTTGTCACTTTCAGGTCAGACAACCTTTTGCTCTTCCTTATTTCCTCACAATTACTTACAAACCTTCCATTAAGCACCCGGGCTTACCAGTTAGGAGGATTCTTTGTTTATACATGAAGCCTCTCAGGTCACCCAGAACTTACATTAAATACATTTGTGAATTTTCCTTTCCCTACTAGGACCTCCACTGTGAGCCTCAGCTGGATAGGGGAAAGCTGTTTCCCCTCCTTACCCAGAGCTAACCCCTTAGATAGTTACACAATCGCTGCCCATCCATTAGGACCACAGCTCCTCAGACATGATGTATAGTCACGCCAATCTCCTTGATAAGGACGGGAGACTGAGGCTGGCTTTCCAATCCTCCATCTGTCCAGTATTTGCCGTGGTGACCCTATTGTGCCATAATTTGGGTTCTATTGAGCCCAAATCTCTTTATGCAGTCTCAGAAAACTGGGAACATCTTTAATGTCACAAGGACGAGGGAAGGTCGTCTATCTTGTCCCAGTCAGCTCCATGACCTCAGGAACCCTGCTATAATCCAGTGCCAACTTTAAGCGGAGACATAAGGATCTGAGACCTTGAGAGAGGCCTCTGGCTACTCTCTATCTCATATTCCTGTATAGTATAGCTCTTACCTTCTTGAGGAGAACATTGTTTTTTGCACTTTTTCCTGGAACAATTATTTTGTGCTGTACATCTGGCCTGTGTAAAAATAGAAGGAGAAATCTGAGCTCACCGCTAAATTGGACTAAAGCCCTGGTGGCGATTTAGACCGAAATGCCTTTATAGCTCTGAATATTTCATGATAGTTGAGTTTAGAGTAGAATAACAAGCATTATTTATTAATGGCTGGTTGGTCACCCATCATAGGTATTAATATATTTTGCTGCACAGTGTCAGCCAGAGGATGTTAGCTTCAAGGGTCACATCTAATGTGGCAAAGTGTAGTGATCTCACTCACTCAGGCTTTTGACAAAACTTCCAGAGACTCATCGTGAGCTTTCTACTCACGGTTAGGAAAGGAAGGGAAAGGATGGTCATGGTCTGGGCCCGATAAAGCTGCAGCACTTCCTAGCAGAAATAGTTCAGGGTCCTCTCAGGTTGGCATTCTGACATGGAGCGATACATGAGGTAATTCACTTAGAGAGAGAAGAGGGTTTGTTTGTTTGTTTGTTTGTTTGTTTGTTTCTTTTGTCTCCTTTGAGCCTGTGATGGCACAGCAGGGCATGGTGGAGGTGGGCACAAAGCCAGTCACATCACAAAGTCAAGAAGCAGAAAAAAGAGAAAGCATTCTTCAAAGGCACGCCCCCTATGATGCAAGCCTCCTCCAGTCCCCATCATCCTGCCGAGTTCAGCATCACTACCCTAAAGACCAGGAGTTGAACCTATGAAGCTTTTCAGGATTCTTACTCAAACCTCAGCACTGCCC
Source organism: Tokudaia tokunoshimensis (assembly GCA_036184795.1). NCBI lineage: Eukaryota > Metazoa > Chordata > Mammalia > Rodentia > Muridae > Tokudaia > Tokudaia tokunoshimensis. The sequence continues at coordinate 55,975,165 of BTHU01000003.1, read as the reverse complement.
TTACCCATGACTCTGCATGTTCATCAACATATGGCCAATGGTGACCTTAACTGTGAGCCACATCATCATGAAAAGGGGGAGTACCGTACAATGTGATGTGGAAAGGGGCTAGACATGCCTCAGTGGTTAAGAGCACTTGATGCTTTTGCAGAGGAACAAGGGTCGACTTTTTCCACCCCCACCGGATGGCTTACAAACCACTCGTAACTCCAGTCTTAGGAGATCTGATGCCATCTTCTAGCCTCCGTAGGCACCTGCACGCATGTGGTATACATATAAACTGTACAGGCACACACATCAATAAAAATAAATTTCAAGAGAGCTGGAGAGATGGCTCAGCCGTTAAGAGCACCGACTGCTCTTCCAGAGGTCCTGAGTTCGAATCCCAGAAACCACATGATGGCTCACAACCATCTGTAGTAAGATCTGGTGCTTCTGAAGACAGCTACAGTGTACTTAGATATAATAATAAGTAAATCTTTAATAAAATAAAATAAAATAAATTTCAAAATGTTTTAAAGATATTGAGAGAGAAGTCATCTAACCTTTATTATAGTATATTGGTATAATTGTTCTATTTTTATTTTTTTATTACATTTGTTTTTTATTTTGTATGTACACGGATGGGCAAGTGTATCATGGCACACATGTAGAGAGCAGAGGACAGCTTGTGGAAATGGGTTCTCTCTCTCTCTCTCTTCAAACCATGCAGGGCCTGGGGAATCAAACCGAGATATTCAGTCTCAGTGGCAAGCACCCTTACAGAGGTGCTGTACTGTCACAACTGTTCTATTTTATTAGTAGTAACTGTTGATCACCTAACTGAGACTAAAGTATACATTAAGTTGTATAGACATAGGTTTGCAGTGTCAGGCTCTTATTGCAGTCTCCCTGCATGAGAGACTGTACTATCTATGTTTGGCTTGGAACTCAATGCAAAGTGCTTCAACTATGGGGACAAAAGAAGTAAACAGGCTTAGCTGTATTAGAAGGGATTTGCTGTGACCTGAGAGAAAACTCGCTGGCCTAAGCAGCTCTCCCAGGTCTTGATGGAATGCTGTTTCATCCCCTTGAGTCCCTTACCCTTGTCAGACCATTCAGCAAGTAGGGCTCAGAGAAGGAGCTTAAACCACCCCAGGGAACTCTGGGTATTCTGAGCAGAAAGGGTTCCATATAGGAAATTTAGAACTACTGGAGGGACCCAAAGAGTAGGCTAACTCTTCAGACTGTTCAACAAATCTGCCTCTGAGGCTACCAGTACAAATACTAGCCCAAACTTGATCTTTCAGTAATTGGTTGTTGCATTCATGTTTTAGGAAACTGCCAAAAATCTATTCCCAGGAGCCGGGAGTAGTGATCTACCAACACTAGGGAATGAGGCAGGGGCATCTTAGTCAAGACCAACATGGGCTACCTGAGACCCTGTTTTAACACCTCCCCTTCCCCCAAAAAACTTATTCAGAGGGTGACATTCTACAAAGACTATGTTATTTTAAACAAGTTTTTGGTGAAACTAATTTTCAGTCCTTTTTGGTATTAATTAGATCTGCTGCAGCTTATGTGAACATGATCTTTCTATGACTCCATTAGATTGGATTCCTTCATTAAGCAATTTTTAAAAAATGAGACATTGTTGCTGTTGTTTGAATTTGTTTGGCGACAAGGTCTTAGCTCAGGCTGATCCTGAATTCCTGATCTTTCTGCCTTGGCCTCCTAAGTGCTGAGATTATATGTGTGTACTACCATAGGTACCTATCTGTATTATTTAGAGTTTTGAAAGAGACTCTTGCTATGTAGCCCAGGTTAGCCTCCAATCATCCTACTGTCTCAGCCTCTCTGGTGCTCGGATTGAATGTATGCATCACCATACCCTGCTCCTCTTCAGTCTTAAAGATGTTTTTGCTTAATATAAAATTCGATGGGGGGAGGCTCTTCTTTCAGCTCCTGAAATAGTTTTTGGTGAGTGCTGCTGTCATTTGAATGGTTTTCTGTGGTAGATCCTGGTGCTTCTTTTGCTTCGTTTAAGACTTTCCTCCTTTGTTTTCAGAAGTTTGACTATGATGTGTCTTGCTATAGATTTCTGGGGGCAGTTGTCATATTTGTGGGTTACTTGGTTTCTTTTTTTTTTAATGATTTATTTATTTATTTATTTCATGTATGTGTATCCCTAGTACACTGTTGCTGTCTTCAGACACACCAAAAGAGGGCGTCTGATTCCCCATTACAGATGGTTGTGAGCCACCATGTGGTTGCTGGGAATTTAACTCAGGACCTCTGGAAGAGCAGTCACTGCTCTTAACCACTGAGCCATCTCTCCAGCCCGGTTACTTGGTTTCTTTTCTTCCTTCCTTCCCTTCTTCCTTCCTTCCTATTTATTTATTTATTTATTTATTTATTTATTTATTTGTGTGTGTATGTGTGTGTTTTAAGACAGGGTTTCTCTGTGTATCCCTGACTGTCCTGGAACTCACTCTGTAGACCAAGCTGGCCTCAAACTCAGAAATCCGCCTGCCTCTGCCTCCCAAGTGCTGGGATTAAAGGCCTGCGCCACCATTGCCCAGTGGTTACTTGGTTTATATCTGTTGCCACTGTTTCTTTAGGTCTTTTCCAGCTGTGCTTTCTTCTCTTATCCATTCAGAAGTCTGTTTCTCTTGGTCTTTCCTCAGTTACTCTTTAGGGCTGTTAAGTCCATTCACAGAAAAGTGTGTGTGTGTGTATGTGTGTGTGTGTGTGTGTGTGTGTGTGTGTGTTTGAATGGATATTTATGTTCTAAATAATCTCCTTCTGGCTCTTTGTTTTATCTGTGCTCATGGTTGCTCACTAAACCCTATTATAATGGCTGCTAGGGCTGGCTGGGCCACTGTGCATTGGCAACTCATGACCACCTGCAGGAAAAACTGGAGCAGAGACAAGGATGGTTCTACGATGGACAAGAGCACCCCTCGTCCAGAACTGCTTTGCTCTGCACAGCTCTTGCCCCCAGTTAAACTAAACCTCATGTCAGCACTCTGCAGACGGACTTTGGGGTTACAAAAGGATCCCCTCTGTTTTTTCCTCTTTCCCATATGACCACATTGGATAAACCTCCTCTCTGCTTCTCTTTTAATTGGCACATTGAGGGTGGGTTACCCTTAGCTTCTTACAGCTGTGAGCGCCCAGGCTGGTACTCTAGAAACCCTGGTAACAGTATCATCCCCTGGCTCTCTAAGGCACATTGTTCAGGGGATGTAATTTGTAACAACATTTAAAGATTAACCAAAGCTTAAAGTTGAGGTAGCATTTCAAAGTAAGGTAAAAACTTATGAGTCGGTTGATTTTCTCTAAGGAAGTTCCTTCAGCAAGTGAGGTAAAGGTGGCTTTATGAGGTACATTGTTCAGGTTTTAGGGATGAAAGAGGGTTTGGACTCTGCTAAAGTCACAACTGCAAACATTGTGACCACATAGGCTTAGATTGTTGGTCTTATCATCCTTGTTTACAAGGACTTTAGGGAGCAGTGTCTCTGGAGGCAATTTCAATTTCATCAGTGGGGTTGAAATTTTTAACTCCAAGTAACAGGAAGCTAGATCCCAGGGTCAGGACCTTGTTCCTGCCCCAGACCCTGCCTATAACAGGAAGCTAGATCCCAGGGTCAGGGTCTCGTTCCTGCCTCAGACCCTGTCTATAACTGGAAACTAGATCCCAGGGTCAGGGCCTCGTTCCTGACACAGACCCTGCCTATAACAGGAAACTAGATCCCAGGGTCAGGGCCTCGTTCCTGACCCAGGCCCTCCCTTTCTTGTCTATCTTGTCTCAATCTTTTCTCATTCATGTTGAGCTTTTCCTAGATGTGCAAGTGATTTAAAAAAAATGTTTATTTTAAAGTGTACCCGAGGTGGACTGTCTAAAGTTTATTAAACAAGGTTATACATGTGTTTAACCTCACCCTGGGATGCTTTGAGTTTAAATCCTGTGCCCACATATATTAAACTGATAAATTGCTTATGTTATCTGAGCTCACTGAGAAACAGGCTCTGGAAATAGGGGTTGCCTTACACCCCATTTCAGACCCAAGTATGTTTGTCTCAAAATGTCTTCCAAATCTGTAACAGGAAGAAAGAGCTGCAAAGAACCTAGAAGTAAAGATGTCACATCCTTAAAATCAGGAGGCCAGCAGGGCTAACAGAGGTCACTCTTTTAACGATTTATTTATTTATTTTATGTATGTGAGTATTCTTATCTGCATGTATAGCTGCATGCCAGAAGAGGGTGTCAGATCACATTGCAGGTGGTTGTGAGCCACCGTGTGGTTTCTGGGAATTGAACTCAGGACCTCTGGAAGAGCAGCCAGCGCTCTTACCTGCTGAGTCATCTCTCCAGGCCCCGAGGTCACTATTCTTTATTGGTGATATAAAAGTGCCCAGTGTGGGAAAGAGAAGCCGGAAGCGCAGGCATGTAGAGAAAGTACCACAGGGAACCCCAGATGATTGTCTCAGCTTCCCCAACTGGTTCCTGCAGAATGTTGTGAGCGCCTAGGTCAATGATGCTAGTCAGTCAGTCTGTCTGTCTGTCTGTCTGTTCATTTGTCTATCGCCTATCACTTACTATTTATTCTTTCTCTTTGGCTTGCTATATGCTTAACAAACTTACTCATGCAAAAGTAAAAATATAAATCTTGTAGATCATTCTTTGGACTGTATAAAGGAGTCACACTGAGCAAAAACCTTGGCTTTTCTTTTAGTTAGGCTTGCTTTGCCAGTGGTATTATTGAAATAGAGGCCCTAGAGCACTGACCCCTAAAGAAAAAAGTTTCCCGAGGAGTCTCAACCAGGAAGAGGAAAGAGTCACCACGCCATGGCTCAGAAGGTGGAGCTTTCTTCCCTGGAAGAGATTTCAAAGTTCTGGTTGATCAACACAGTCAAACTGAGAAGGAAAAAGTGAAACCAGGAGTCCCTCTCATTTCCGTTAAGCCCAAATGGAAGGGAGTTCATTTGCCTTTACCAACTTCTGTTTCCTAATTTCTTTGAAATATGTGGAAACTGGGGCAGGGTTATAAACGTAAGTTGTTGCTCGACAGCAGTGGAAGTGGTTTTGATGAAAACATGGGATTTTGGTTACAACGTCCTTTAACTCTCCTGCTGCAGCAACACTGTCATGGTGGGGGAAGGGAGAGAGAGAGCGACTTGGTATTGTCCAAGGAAGGCCAGCTTCCCTAGCCAGTCTCTGCTGGCACTCACAGTGGGCAGAAAGGATTCAGGGTCCTTTCTGGACACCTGTGGGTTTTATCACGTGCTCCTTATATGGCCTTGCCACTACTGGGAAGCTCTAGCTTTCTACTCTGTGTCCATGGCATCTGTCACTAGCAAGGAGGGGAGGGCACTTTGTTCTTTCCTGGTACGGTGAACGAAGTCCAGCTTTTTCAGGTGGGAATATCTGGGAAGGGAAAGTGAGTTCAACAGTGCCCAGGGAGGGTGAGTCTCATCCTTCCATTTGGCAAAGGAAGGTTAGGCTACCTTTTCATGTCTTAGCAGAGCTGGAAGTCCAGGCCTTCTGCCTTTAATGGCAGAGGTGGATGAAGCTGGGCTGGCAGATGGCTCAGTATAAAAGTGTTTACCACCAAGCCTGGTGACCTGAGTTCTATCCCTGGCACACACGCAGTGGAAGGAGAGAAGATAACTGGCTTCTGCAGGTTGTTCTCCTACTTCGACACACATGCTTGACACATGTACACTCACCCACAAAGATACTCCACACCCTTAATCCAAGCACTAGGGAGGCAGAGGCAGGCAGAACTCTGTGAGTTCAAGACCAGCCTGGTTTACATAGAGAGTTCCAGATTAGCCAGGGATACACGGAAAGATTCTGTCTTAAACAAACAAACAAACAAATACGATTTGTTTGATGGACTAAAGAGAAGACTTAACAGTTTAAAAACACCCACAGGGTGGAGAGATAGCAGCACTGGCTGTTCTTCTTGAGGATCTGGGTTCAATTCCCAGCACCTACATGGCAGTTTACAACTGTTTGTAACGCCAGTTTCAGAGGCTCTGATACCCTCACACAGACATACATGTAGGTAAAACACCAAAGCACATGAAACAAACAAACACCCACAACCCTCTGCAATTCCAATTCCAGGGAATTGCACATAGGCAGACACATATACATAGAATAAAATTAAATAAATCTGTGAGTTCAGGGCCAGTCTGGCCTACAGAGTGTAGCCAGGGCTACACAGTGAAGTCACATCTAGAAAAACCAGAATTTTTTTGTTTTAACCTTACTTCCACTTTTGCATTTATATGCAGAAGTGTCACAGCTGGATCACACAGTAATCCGTTTTCTTTTCCTTCCAAGAATCTCTGTAAGACTCTGCAGTGTCTCTTTTCTTCCCACCAGCAGTGTGCAAGAGTGCTAATTTCTCCACAGTCAACACTATTATGTTGTTTTGGTTTGGTTTTGTTTGTTTTTTAGACCCAGAGCTATGAGCCGGGAGTGCTCTCTACCATTACCAAGCACCCTCCTCCCACCCCCGCCCATTAGCAACTACTCTAGTGGGTGGGAATCAGCTTTGATTTAGATTCGCCAGAGGATTGGTGATTGGAGCAGCATTCCACCTGCCTGTTGACCCTGGCTGGTTATCTTCTTTGGAGATCTACCCTGAATTTAATTTTAAATGTACATAGAGGTACTCTCTCTGGCACCACATATACTGAAATGAGAGCAATACAGAGACGATTAGCATGACCCCTGCACAAGGATGACACGAAAATTTGTGAAGCATTCCATATTTTAAAAAAAAAAAAGTATACAGAACCCTAAGTCAGTGAACCCACAAACATAGTGTGACCTCAGGCTATACCAGGAACAGAAAGTGGCTCTGAGATACACAGAGAATCAAACAATAGCGGTTTATGCAGCTCATTCTGTCTTCAGTTTAAGTAGAAACTAATTTTAAACCCATCTTCTTTACTAATAACTGATTCATTCTCTATACAACATGGAAAAGTGTACTTTGAGGGGCTGGAGAGATGGCTCAGTGGTTAAGAGCACTGGCTGCTCTTCCAGAGGTCCTGAGTTCAAATCCCAGCAACCACATGGTGGCTCACAACCATCTGTTAAGGAATCCGATGCCTTCTTCTGGTGTGTCTAAAGACAGCTACAGTGTACTCATATAAATGAAAATTTTAAAAAAAATTGACAATAAAACATTTGTTTCAGTTTCTCTGCGTGACAATGAAAGCTGTGTTTTAATTATCGGCACTGTAAAGACTGAACTGCTGATGAATGCATACTAATGATCTTTCCAGAAAGATCCTTTAAACAATTTTAAAAAGTTTGCAATTGTAAAGATTAGTTTTTTTAGAAGATGAGAATTACCGAGGGGAGGAGTTTGTGGAATTGCGATGAATGGATGTTTAACTTATGCAGATTAATTAATTATGCAGCAAGACTCGGGTCGAGGTCCAGGGAGTGGGAAACAGGGGCATTTTTGCACCCAGAAGACAGCGTCTCAGATTGCGGACATGAGGACACCTGTCCCAGGACAAGTTCTGCGGAGAATGTGGTGTCCTTCATCCTTACCCCTAGCTCGTGGGGTTGGACATTCACTCCTAAAGATTCCTCCCTTCTGCTTCTCTCTGGGGCAGAAGGGCCGATCGTTCTGTCCTTTCGCCACGAGGCGAGGCGGATAGAGGGGTGCCGGCTAAAGCCCAGGCTCCAGGGCTCACGCAGCAGGCGACGCACACCGGGTTCTTTCTGTGCCGCGCTCAGTACCTCGGGCGTGTGGACGCGCAGTGCCCCCTCGCGGCGGGAGCGACCAGGTGCCACGACTCTAACCCCTGCAGAGAGCACTGAACCAATGACACCTTAGGTTCCCTGATCAAGAATTACGGGTGTGGAGGGGGATGGGGGACGGGGGGTGGGGAGTGACAACAAACAGTGCTGAGATTGCTAGACATCAAGAGAAAAAAATTACTAGAAACTCCCAACCCTAGTTTCATAGCCAGCACATTATGCAAAAATTAATTTGGGATATGTTGTAGGCACAAACACAAAAGCTGTAAGTCTAAAGTTTTAGAGTGAGCAAATATCTTTGTACTGTATATTTCCATGTATTATTGTTATTAGTTTTAAAACAGGATCTCTCTATGTAGCCCTTTCTGTCCTGGGACTTGATATACAGATCAGGCTGGCCTCAAACTCACAGAGGTAGGTTCCCTTTTGCAGGCATTAATGGCATGTGTGCGACCACACACACCCATTACCGTGTGTATTGTACTAGTGCTTGCCTTAGCTGAGATATGTAGAGGTAGGGGTTGGAATAAATCTTTTTTGTTGTTGTTGTTTTGTTTTGCTTTTTTGGTTTTTTTGAAACAGGGTTTCTCTGTGTAGACCTGGCTTTCCTGAAACTTGCTCTGTAGCCCAGGTTGGCCTCAAACTCAGAGATCTGCTCTGCCTCTGCCTCCCAAGTGGATCAAAGGCTGTACCACCACCTCCTGGCTTGGAATAAATCTTGAAGGACACGAAGAGTACTAAATCAATTTAACTAACTTAGAAAGTAGGTAAATTGGATTTGGTCAAAATGTGGAACTCCAGGGCTGGAGGGATGGTGGCTCCGTCGCTTAGATCACCCGCTGCCCTTGCTGTTGACTGGAGTTCTGCCTCCAGCGTCCACAAAGGTTGCTCGTTGGCATGTGTGCATTAACAGCTCAGTCTTTAAGTCAACAGTGTAATAACAGCTCATGTGTTTAATCCCATCACTGGAGAAGCAGAGGCAAGCAGTCTCTATGGGTTTGAGGCTTCCAGGATTTCACTACACAGCAAGTTCTAGGCCACCCAGAGCTACACAAGGAGATCCTGTCTCATAAACAAAAACACACAAGTGGTGAGCCCCAGCTAGAGAGTTGTCTAAACCATTGGTAAAACCATCTTCTAAGCTAAGTGGTAGCGCATGCCTTTGATCCCAGCACTGGGGAGGCCCAGGCCGGTGATCTTTGTGAGTTTGAGGTCAACCTTGCTCTAAATAGCAAGTTCCAGGACAGAAAAAAAAAAGACGTTTTCTAAAAGACCCAGGTTCAGTTCCTAGGACCCATATGATGGCTCACAACTGATTATAACCCAGTTCTAGGGGATCCACCTTGCCTTTCTCTGGCTTCCCCGGGTACCAGGCCTGTGTGTGTGCATAGACACACACACACACACACACACACACACACACACACTGGCAAAACAGGCACACACATAAAATGGAATTAAGATTATATAAAAAATTTGAATTAATTAATTAGCCGAGTACGGTGGTGCACACCTGTAATACCAGTGCTTGGTAGGCTGAGGCAGGTGAATCACTATGAGTGACAGGAACAGCAAGGGCTAGCTCAGGGAACAGCTGTGAAACAGAGACAGATGTACTGATGCTCTTGGCTTTCCCGGCAGGACTTTGTTTTCTGCTTTCCCAAGAACTGCACTTCAGTGAAGTGACCTGAGACTGGGAACACTATGGACTCCAGCCCTAGGGTCGCCTCCTATGGGCAGCCAGCTGCTTTTTTTGGTCTGAGACAAATAGCAGGTGTCTTGGAGCGCACATTGCTGTGGCTCTGCTCTGAGCACACAGTGAATGTTTAACTCTGGAGACCCAGGCAAAGCACTCACTCACCTCAGTAGCAGGGCTGGTGTGGAGTATTACCACCCTGAGATCAGCCCAGAACACTGGCATATAGGTGTAACAGAAAGGGTAATGTAGCTGGACAGAGGAACTAGCCTTTCTAACATTTCTTAAAAACATCACTGACACTGTGCAGTTCCAATCACCGTCCTACGCACTGAGTATTTCACAGGAGTAAAACATAATCATTGGCCACCTACAAACTTTAGGGGAAGACAAATCATGAAGAATTTGCTGGCTGGTTTTATGTCAACTCGACACAAACTAGAGTCACTGGGGAAGAGGGAGCCTCAATTGAGAAAATATCTCAATAAGATCTGGCAATAGGACATTTTCTTAATTAGTGATTGAGGGGGGGCAGAGCCCATTGTGAGTGGGGCTACCCTTTGGGATGGTGGTCCTGGATTCTATCAGAAAGCAGGCTGAGCGAGCCACAAGGATCTAATCAGTAAGTAGCACCCTTCTATGGCCTTCACATCAGCTCCTGCCTCCAGGCTCCTGCCCTGTTTGAGTTCCTGTCCTGACTTCCCTCAGTGATGGACTATGATGTGGAAGTATTAGTCAAATAAACCCTTTCCTCCCCACAGTGTTTCTTCATCACCGTAGTAACCCTAAGACAAACAGTAATGTGGACAGGACAGCACTCTTAAGAATACAACAGTGCAGTGAGATGACTACCATCTGGATCCTTAGTCAGCACATGAAAGGCTGAGGCAAGAAGACTACAGACTGCTTGATGTGGTGGCTCTTGCCTTTAATAGAGGCAGAGGCGGAGGCGGAGGCGGGGGGCGGAGGCGGGGGCGGGGGCGGAGGCGGAGGCAGAGGCATCTTTCTGAGTACAGAATATCTGATACTGAGTACCAGGCCAGCCCGATATACATAGAGAATGGTTCCAGGACATTCAGGGTTACATAGAGAGACCCTGACTCAAACAAAGAAACAATGAAAAACAAAACACTTCCTAAACAAGGAAAAAAGACCACTGAAAGTTCAAGGCCAGTGTGGGCTATAGAGTGAGACGCTGTCTCAAAAACAACCACCTACCTGTGCAGTGGTGGTACATGCCTTTAATCTAGCACTTGAGGGCGAAGGCTAGCCTAGTCTACAGAGTGAGTTCCAGGACAGCAGGGGCTACACAGAGAAATCCTGTGTCACAGGAAACAAAAACCAAGCAACCAAAAAAAACAAAACAAAACAAAAACAAAAACAAAACAAAACAAAAAGAAAAAAACAACCAACCAAAAAACTTCCAACCAAATCCTAAAACCAAAATGAACAACAAACTAATAAAACCGTACTTATGATTAGCCTTCACTCTTTTGTCCGCATGGTGTTTCAGAAGACTTGCAATGTTTTTGACTCTGCTAGGTGGGGAGGACCTAGAGTGAGCAAAATGAAGACCAGGCTCCTGCAGGCTGAACTGTAGTCAAGAGCTGGGATGAGGCCAAGGCCAGGCATAACACAGTCTCTACACCTATCTGGGGAGGGCGAAGAAAGGTGTGAAGAACATTCTTAAGCAGATTGACTGATTGCCATTGATAAAATAAGCATGCCATAGTTGTGAAAATGAACTATGGAAACCCACTGCTGTTGTTTCCAAGAGGTTCTCTTCTGTTGAGACAAACTCTCTCTACATAGAACTCACTCTGTAGACTAGGCTAGCCTTTGCCCTCAAGTGCTGGATTAAAGGCATGTACCACCACTGCACAGGTAGGTGGTTGTTTTTGAGACAGCGTTTCACTCTATAGCCCACACATGGCTCTTTTGGAATTCACATTGTACTGACCGGTTTTGTGTGTCAACTTGACACAAGCTGGAGTTATCACAGAGAAAGGAGCTTCAGTTGGGCAAGTCTCCATGAGATCCAGCTGTAGGGCATTTTCTCAATTAGTGATCAAGCAGGGAGGGCCCCTTGTGGATGGTGCCATCCTTGGGCTAGCAGTCCTGGGTTCTATAAGAAAGCAAGCTGAGAAAGGCAGGGGAAGCAAGCCAGTAAGTAACATCCCTCCATGGCCTCTGCATCAGCTCCTGCTTCCTGACCTGCTTGAGTTCCAGTCCTGACGTCCTTTGGTGATGTACAGCTGTGTCGAGGTGTAAGCTGAATAAACCCTTTCCTCCCCAACTTGCTTCTTGGTCATGATGTTTGTGCAGGAATAGAAACCCTGTCTAAGACAACTATGTAGACCAGGCTAGCCTTGAGAACTCACAGAGTGCTAGGACTAACGGCATGCTCAGCCATGCTCACATTCAAGTGGTTCCGATGCCAATGTGAGCGTGTGAGGTGTGAATACAGAAGTGAAAGACCCCGGAGCAGTCAGCTGTGCCCCAGGGCTGTCTGAGACACAAATAGCAATATAGTGATACTAACTTCCTCTGAGACAGACAGCACATTTCATGAATAGTTTGGTCAGCAGTTTAATATCTTTTGATTTAGTTCAGAGGGGATTTTTCTGTGGATGTATTTGTTTTTAAATGTTATTGTGTGTGTGTACACACATGTCGTAGTATGCATGTGGAAGCCAGAGAGAGACTGACTTTTGGGAACCTGTTTTCTCCTTCTTCCCTGGGCTCTGAAGATTGAATTTAGGTTGTTAGGCCTGTGCATCAGGCATCTTTACCCTCTGCTGGTGTTTCAATGGCCCAAGAAAAATTCTGCTTTACAACTTTAAATAGACAAGCCTGGAGCCAGAAGGCGGAAAGAAACACTATACATCTGAAGATATAAGGAAATCAGAGAGATAACTCCCCTGCCGAGATATATTCCTTTTGTTCTGAGACAGGGTCTCTCTCTAGGTAAGCCTTGACTGTCCTGGAACTCTATGTAGACAAGGCTAGCCTCAAACTCACAGAGATCTGCCTGCCTCTGCCTCCTGAGTGCTGGGATTAAAGGTTTGTGCCACCACGCCCAGTGAGATATATTCTTTGTTTGTTTGAGGCAGGGTTTCTTTGTTGTATCCCTGGCTGTCCTGGAACTTATGTTGTAGCCCAGCCCTCAAACTCAGAGATTCACCTGCCTTTGCCTCCCAAGTGCTGGGACTAAAGACACGTGCCACCACCTAGTGAGATATTTTCTTTTATCCTTTTGTTTTTGTTTTTGTTTTTTGAAATAAGGTTTCTCTGTGTATATAGCTGTGGCCATCCGGGAACTTGCTCTGTAGACCAGGCTAGGCTCAAACTCAGAGATCTGCCTGCCTCTGCTTCCAGGGTGCTGGGATTAAAGGCATGTGTCACCATTACCCAACTTGAGATATATTCTTTTTTTTTTTATTTATTTATTTTATGTGAGTACACTGTTGCTGTCTTCAAATACCAGAAGAGGGCATCAGATCCCAATACAGATGGTTGTGAGCCACCATGTGGTTACTGGGAATCAAATTCAGGACCTCTGGAAGAGCAGACAGTGTTCTTAACCACTGAGACATCTCTCTAACCCCCATATTCTTTTAAAAAAATGATTATCTCTGTGAGTGGGAATGTGCATGTGTGAGTGCAAATGCTCTCAGAGTCCAGAAGAAGGGTTTGGGTCTCCTGGAGCTGGAGTTACAGGCACTGTGATCCTCCTGATAGGGGTGCTGGGAGCCAATTGTGAGTCTTCTACCAGAGCAGTACCTGTTCAACTGCAGGGCATCTCCCTGACCCTATTCCCGTATTCCGTGTTATTCTTAGAATTTTGTTTGCCTGTGCTGTGCAGACATTGATGAATTCCCTGGCTTGTTTTCATGGTACTTTTCTTTCCTTTTTTCCTTCTTTCCTTCCTTTCTTCCTTTGCACCAGAAATCCACCTTGGTGCCTTATCTTGGTAAGTGCACTTTTACCAGTGAAGTTGAGTCCCAATAACCTGACAGTCAAACAGGTGGTCCTAAGACACCTCTAAAGAAATCGTGGAAAGAAAGAAAGAAATGGAATTCACCTGCCTGAGATAATTGGTGAAAGGAGAAGTAGTCGCCAAGGAAACAGGAAAATGCTTTCCACCTGGGAATGTAATAGCCTCAGGGTCCAGCTCAGAATGTCTGAACATTCCATTTTTGTGGAGCAGCCAAGGGTGAGGTATGTAGTGGTGCTCAAATATTTGTTGAATGCATAAGACAGTGAATGAATAACTGGAGATCCCAGAGATGGAGTTGGACCTCTGGCCCACCTGGCAGCCTTATCTCAACACCTTTGTTGTTCTCAGACCAAGGTCCCTGTCATCTGAGCCGCCTGAGCATCAACCTGCAACTTTGATTGACTGTCCTGGCCACACAACAAGCCTTGTCTCCTCCATCAGCAGGCAGGAACATTCCAGCCCAGGAAGCTGAGGGGCTAGTATGCATTAGGTGTCCTGGTGACATGCTAGATGGATCCTGGGTGCCATTCAACCCTGAGATACTGATGAAACCAAGGTGGTCACCTAAGCTGGCCTCCCAATCCAGAAGCCTGGTGACACCCCTCCTTAGCTCTGATCGCCTTCAGTTTTGAAATGACCTTTGAAGTGTTTCTGTAAACACCACCAATCTGGGTTGGCGACCCCTAGTTTCACCGTGTTGGTGTTTAGTGAGCCTGGTTCTTCCAGGCAGCCTTTGTACTCACTCAGTTCCATATGAATCATGCCAGCCTTGGGACTGTTGCCAGGAAGCTGTTCTGTGGTAGTACTCAGGTGGAAGGGCCAAGCACCGTGGCAAGAACTGCTGGCATGGGGTCAGCCCAGCCCTCTGCCTGGGAGCCCTCGAGTCCCCCTCCCTCATCTGGCACCCAGCATCAATGACTCTTGTGAGGAGGGGTGAGAAGTGAGGTCAGGAAAACCTGAGGTCAAGTCTGTCACTCACTGGCCTCGTGGCTCTGGGCCTATAAAACTCTGAGTGAGTCAGCAGGGCTCAGCTCACTGCAGTCACTGCAGGACTTCTGAACAGAGAGTGGTTTGAGATAGGGGTGGGGCTGGAGGCAGAGGCAGAGGCAGGGCTGAGCCCCAGAGGGTCCTCTGCTCTGTCTGAACAGGGGAGGGAGGCTGGTGAGTGTCCAAAGCTACCAGCAGCCTGCTGAGGTCCAGGCTCCGCCCATCTGGCTGTGTGCCAGAAGACACAGTGTCATTGTAGCTGCCAACTGTCCTCTGGCTCTGAGGTGGTGACTGGGGTACCAGACCCTGCTTCAGGAAAGAACTCACATCTGCATGGCCCTGCTCACCAGGGCACCAGTCACAGCAGCAGGAGGCCGAGGCCTTGTCTCTCTTCCCCCTTCCAGATCCCATGTGAGGGTCTCAGTATTGATCCTGTCTGCAGGGGCCTGAGTGAGGCAATGCCCAGGGAAGTGCAGTCTTTAAAAAGCTATTTGCTGGGCTGGAGAGACAGGAAACAGGCGGGGGTGGGCTGGGTCTGCTCTTGGGCCTGGTGTGGATGGTGTTATGCCTGGAGGGCACCCGGAGCAGTTCCTGGCTCTCAAGCAGGAGAGCTGAGTAAATGTGGGCTCCTGTTCTATTCCTGCTGTTAGCAATCCATGCCTGCAGTGTGCAAGCTCTGTGCTGAGCCCAGGAGGTTCAAGAGCAAGTGAGACAAATTCACCTCCCACAGAGTTCATCAGAGGTTAAGAGCACTGACTGACTGCTCTTCAGAAGGTCCAGAGTTCAAATCCCAGCAACCACATGGTGGCTCACAACCATCCGTAATGAGATCTGATGCCCTCTTCTGGAGTGTCTGTTGACAGCTACAGTGTACTCACATATAATAAATAAATCTTTAAAAAAACAAAACAAAAGCCGGGCGTTGGTGACGCACGCCTTTAATCCCAGCACTTGGGAGGCAGAGGCAGGCGGATTTCTGAGTTCGAGGCCAGCCTGGTCTACAGAGTGAGTTCCAGGACAGCCAGGGCTATACAGAGAAATCCTGTCTCAAAAAACCAAACCAAAACAAAACAAAACAAAAACTCTGCTTCTGCCAGAACAGGTAGGTGAGAAACCCTCTTCAGCAACCTAAGGGTCCCAGTTTACACTCCTGCAACAAGAGACAGATTAACAAAGACTGCATAGCAAGTTTATTTAATCAACATCTTATGTAATTCTGGAAGCCCCCAGAAAAGACCCAAAGATCCAGAGAAAATTGTTCTTAATGCTTAGGTCCAAGGAAGAATATGTTGGATAAAAAGATATCGCCTGGGGCTGGGGCTGGGGCTCAGAGTGCATGTCCAGCATTCACAAAGTCCTATGATTGGTCCCTAGCACTGCCTAAACCATAGTGACCCATATCTGTAATCCCAGCATTCCAGATGGAGGCAGGAGGACAGGAGTCCCAACGTCATTTCAGCTGCATAGGGAGTTCAAGGCTAGCCTGAGATGCTTAAGATTCTGGGTTTTGATTTAAAAAAAAAAACAAACAATTTGTGTGTGTGGTGTGTAGTGTTCTTTGGTGTGGTGAATGTAGATGCCTAAGGAGCCCCAGGGGTAGGATCCCCCCTGGGCTGGAATTACAGGCTGTTATATGTCCAATATAGGTCCTGGGAACTGAACTCAGCTCCTCTGCAAAAGCACTATGTGCTCTTAACCACTGAGCCATCTCTCCAGCCCTGAGATTGTTTTGTTTTTAAATGTCATGTAACAGATTATGGGGACCCCAAGGCCTGTCTGTGAAGATCCTTTTCAGCTTCTTCTGTAATCTTCTTTCCTCTCCTGGATGATGGGCAGGACCTGTCTGGAAGAGGTCTTCAAGGGATAAGGGAGAGGGAAGAGAGGGACCTTTTAAGATGTTGTGGCTTCTTTTGGGTGAGAAAGTTCCTATTTCCACGAGTAGCTTGAGAAGAAAAGCCGAAAACAAGACAGGAAAAGGCCTGGAACAAACCTGCTGGGCCCTGCCAGTGACTCTATGTTAAAGTGTTAACATCCCCAAGTGACACGGTAGAGTTTTGGGTCCCAGCCCCTCTCAGCTTTAAGACTGCCCAACATTTCAGTTCCTCAACAATTAGGAAACATCTTAAGACACACTGGAAGAGGGCATTGGATGTCATTACAGAAGGCTGTAATCCACCATGTGGTTGCTGGGATTTGAACTCAGAACCTCTGGAAGAGCAAGTGCTCTTAACCGCTGAGCCATCTCTCCAGCCCTTTGTTTTTTGAGATAGGGCTTCCCTGTGTAGCCTTCATGGTCCTGGAACTTGCTTTGTAGCCCAGACAGGCCTCAAACTCAGATCTGGCTGAGGTTGGCCATTTCTTTGTCCCCACACTCTCAGTTACCTGAGCAGGAAGGGTAAACTGTCATGGGGGAGCCCCCATTGTATATGACTGAAAGAGACTTTCTAGGTACCTAGCTCCCATGTCACTTTCAACTCAAATCCCATGACATAACCAGCCTAATACCAACTACCCTCAGGGCACAAAGCCCTGGATTATAGCTGGATGAATTCCTCAGGGCCTAAAAGTCAGGTGTTTCCATGGGCCAGAGAGACCCCACAGTAACTTTTCTTCTAGAAACCTAGAGTGCTGGGTATGAGTCCTAGCCCCTGGGAGGCGGAGGCAGGTAAATCTTTGTGCGTTTGAGGCCAGCTTGGTCTACATAGTGAGTTCCTGGCCAGTCTGAACTACATAGTGACCTCATGTCAAAAGAAAAGGAAAAAAACCTGGAGAGAGGGACCAGAGCATGCACTTCTCCAGGGCCACAGCACCAACAGGGAGGGAACCAGACAAACCAAAACCTTAGCTATGGTGTCCTCCAAAACCCAGCCTTGGAGGTGTTGATGAATTTCCCCAGCCAGTGCTGGTCAGCATCTAGTGACGGGGATTATGAATTCCAGGGCCAAGACCAGCAGGGCCTTCTGAGGAACAATCTACCATAAAGCTGTTTCTCTCTCTCTCTCTCTCTCTCTGTCTCTTTCTCTCTCTCTGTGTGTGTGTGTTATTTTAAGGCAGAGTCTCATATAGTGCAAGAGGCCTTGACTAGCTGAGCAGAGGAAGATGACCGTGATTTTTTTTTTTTTTAATCTTCCTGCTTCTAGAATGCTGGGGTTACAGTCATGAGCAACCACACCTGATAGGGGAATGAACCTAGGGCCTAAGGCATGATAGGTACCACCTGAGCTACATCACCAGACCCACAAAACTACTTTATGTATTTATTTAGTTAGTTAAATTTTTTTTTTTTTTGAGACAGTTTCTATGTGTAGCTCTGGCTGTCCTGGAACTCACTTATGTAACCCAGGCCAGCCTTGAACTCAGAAATCTGCCTGCCATTGCCTCCTGAGTGCTGGGATTAAAGGGATACATAATCACTGCCTGGCTCCACAAAATTAAAATAGTTTTAAAATAAAATGTTAGTTATGGCTGGGGTCTATAGACCCCAACATATCATAGGATGAAGCAGGAGGATTGCTTTAAGTTTGAAGCCAGCCTGGGTTATGGTAAGCTCCAACCCAGCATGGAATAAAGAAAAATCCTTTCACAAAACTTTTGTTTGTTTGTTTGTTTTGTTTTTTCGAGACAGGGTTTCTCTGTGTAGCCCTGGCTGTCCTGGAACTCACTCTGCAGACCAGGCTGGCCTTGAACTCAGAAATATGCCTGCCTCTGCCTCCCAAGTGCTAGAATTAAAAGCATGTGCCACCACTGCCTGGCCACAAAACATTTTTTTAATCTAAAATAAAATGTGATTAGCCCATGAACTTGTCATGCACAAGAATCAGAAGTTCAGATAACAGCTTGTGGTTTGTTTTTTTTTTTTTTCATCTCCATGTAAAAGGCCAAGTTTTGAATTTTTTAATTTGAATTTTGAATTTGAAAAATTGCTTGAATTTGGTGGGTTTTTAATCTTCTGCCACATCAGTAGATGTGACTAAGATGTTTGTCTTACTTTTTTTTTATATATTGAAATGGTCTTTTAGAATTATATCATTTGTTTGTGTGTTGTGTACATGTTGGAGGTCAAAGGACAACCTTCAGCATTTAGTTTTCTCCATGTGGGTCCCTGGGATCGAACTAAGGTTTGGAGGCAAACGCCTTCACCCTCGGAGGTATCTCACCAGCCCTGGCTTTGCTTTTTGATCTTTGTGGAAGTAGCTGACTAGATGCAGCTATCAGGTGCCTCAGACGCCCAAGCCCCACAGGCCCTGCAGTCCCCCCCACTCCCACCCCCGGCTTCCCTGGAGAGGGCAGCTCTTCCTGCCTTCTTACTTCTGGGTCATCTCAGCCGCTTTACTCATCTGCTCCTGACCATAGGTGTGGGGGACAGTTCCACTCCTTTGTCCACCTCTGCTGGGGCACACCCTCATTTCTGTGGTTGCTCTGTAAGGAGGAGGATGGGTTTCATAGTGAGCAAACATTCCAGCTTCAAAGGTAATGTCAAGTTGTTCTCCAAAGTGGTTGCATCAATTCACACTCTCACGGGCCACTTGCACAAGATCCCCGTTGCTGGACACTCTCTCTGAGGCATGTGTGCTGGTGGACACCCTCTCTGAGGTATGTGTGCTGATGGTTGGCGGCAAGGACTCAGGCGCCTGGGGAGGAAGGGAAGGTGGAGGTGCAGGGGCTGGCAGTGGGAGGGCCCACTCAGCTTGGCCTGTGCCTGGACTAGAATGTGGCTGGCCCCTGTGTGAAGGCTCACTTAGAGAGCTATATTTTTGTATCCAATGGCACTTATCATCCCAAGGATGTCAAGATAGTCCTAATAGAGAACAGTCATTAGGCATCTTTCCTTTCTTCCTTCCTTCCTTCTCCTTTTTTCTCTTCTCTCCTCTTTATTTTTAAGATGTACTGTGGTGATGGTGGTGGTGGGGTGGCTGGAGAGATGGCTCAGCGGTTAAGAGCACTGACTGCTCTCCCAGAGGTCCTGAGTTCAAATTCCAGCAACCACATGGTGGCTCACAACCATCTGTAATGAGATCTGATGCCCTCTTCTGGTGTGTCTGAAGACAATGTACTCATATACATAAAAACAAATAAATCTTTAAAAAAAATGTACTGCGTGAGTATATGTCATGGGACACATGTGGGGGTCAGAGGAAATATGAAGGAGTCGGTTGTCTGCTTCTGTGCCCTCAGAGGCCAAAAGAGTGTTTTGGATTCCCTAGAACAGGCCATGTGAATTGCCCGACATGACGCTGGGAAGAGAGTGTCTGTCCTTTGAAACAGCAACAAGAGCTCTTAATGACTGAATAATCACTCCAGCTCTGCACTGGATAGTTTAAGGCCAACTTGACACAAGCTAAAGTCATCTGAGAGGAGAGAATCTCAACCGAGAAACCGCTTCCATAAGATCAATCTGCAGGCAAGCCTGTATGGCATTTTCTTAATTAGTGATTGATGGGGAAGGGTCAAGCCCATTATGAATGGGGCCATCCCTGGGCCAGTAGTTCTGGGATCTATAAGAAAGCAGGCTGAGCAAGTCAGGGGAAGCAGGCCCGTCAGCAGCACCCTCCACGGCCTCTGCATCAGCTCCTGCCTCCAGGTTCCTGGTCTGTAGGAGTTCCTGTCCTGACTTCCCTCTATGATGGACAGGAACATGGAAGCTAGGCCAAATACACCCTTTCCTCGCCAAGTCGCTTCGGTCTTGGGGTTTCATCATAGCAACTGTCGCCCTAACTTGGCCAACCTCCGCCCTTGCTTTCACGTTCCTGTTCCCCTTCCTTTTGAAAAGTGGAAAGAAACAAACTGAGCATATTTCAAATTCTGATCTCCATCATTAACAGAGCATTAATTAATTGCTTACCCATGGAAATGAAAAGCTAATTACCTCGTGTAGAAAGAAGAAAGGAAACATGGGTATGAATTTTAATCTGGGCTCCTGTGTGACAGAAGTGAGAATGAGCTGCTCCTGCTTGGACCTGATCATGGGTGATTAAAGGAAGAGCTCAGGTCTGTCCATGGGCCGCATCTTAGGACCGGGAGGAGGAAGGGACCGGCAGGCTTTAGCCTTAGGCACCTTAGGCAGGTTCAGGGATTAAAAAAGCTGGAGCACAGACTGGCAAGGTGGCTCAGTGGTTAAAAGCACTGACTGCTCTTAGAGAGTGCTTGGGTTCAATTCCCAGCACCCACATGGCAAATCATAGCTGCCTATATAACTCCAGTTCTAGTGGATTTAACGCCCTCTTCTGGCCTCCATCAGTTTCTGTACACACATGGTAAATGAAAATACACACATGTACACAATAGATAAAAAAAGCAAAGAAAAATCCCCTGGGATAAGGACCCCTGCCAAATGACCTTTCTTGCTTTGGCTCACTGCCGTTAAAGTGTCACATTGGAATTGTGATTCAAGCTATGATGTTCTGCAGACAAGCCTTCCAGGAATGCAGGACACATTCCCAGCTGCAGAGAGTAGTACCAGCCCTTCCCAGGCTAGCCTGCACATGATGACAGATCAACAGGTCACGTTGGTTCCTGAGTTCCCTGAAAAGGCACCTGGGGTTAGGGGCTAGATTATACAAAACTCAACTTCTCCCTCTGTCCAGAAGTGCCCATTATTTATATTTGGTGATTGCCTTAGTTAGGGTTTTACTGCTGTAAATAGACAACATGACCAAGGCAACTCATAAAAACAGCATTTAATTGGGGCTTGCTTATAGGTTCAGGGGTTCAGTCCATTATCATCAAGGGTTCAGTCCATTATCAACAAGGCAGCATGCAGGCAGGCATGGTGCAGGAGGAGCTGAGACGTCTACAGCTTCATCTGAAGACTGCTAGCAGAATACTGACTTCCAGCAGCTAGGATGAGGGTCTTAAAGCCCACATCCACAGTGACACACCTACTCCAACAGGGCCACACCTTCTAATAGTGCCTCTCCCCGGGCCAAGTATATACAAACTCTCAGTGATCATTTCTAACTAATGTCCTGAAGGCTTAGCTCCATTGAGAGCTTGCTTCTTGGGGAGCCACATCAGGGAATGCAGATTTGAACGGCTCTATAAGGGATTGTCTACACTGGGTTGGCCTGTGCAGGATTAATTCATGTGGGAAAACTCAGCCCTCTGTAGGTGGCACTATTCCCAAGGCAGTGTTCTTTGTTTTGTTTTGTTTTTTTGTTTTTTGTTTTTTTGAGAGAGAGGGTTTCTTTACAAAATAGTCCTGGCTGTCCTACAACTTGCTTTGTAGACCAGGCTGGCCTCCAACTCACAGAGACCGGCGTGCCTCTGCCTCCTAAAAGCTAGGATTAAAGGTGCGCATCCACTCTGTCTGCTCTTACAAAAAATTGTTAATTATTTTACATGCATGCATATTTTGCCTATATGTGTGTCTGTGTACAGTGTGCCTGCCTGGTACTCAGAGAGACCAGGGGAGAGTGTCAGATCCCCTAGAACTGGATTTACAGATGGTTGTAAGGCTCAAGTGGGTTCTAGGAATTAAAACCAGGTCCTCTGGAAGAGCAACCAGAGCACTTAACTAATGAATGAGTCTTCTCTCCAGCCCCCTTTCTCTGCTCTGAGTTGATGTGACCAGTGACTAGTAGTTTGACATTCCTGCCTTGACTTTTTCACATCGATGTAAACTCTGATGATATAAACTGCAACCTGGAATTGTGCAACCTGGAATTGTGAATGGTAATAAATCCTTTTCTCCCCAAAGTTTTTTGTTTGTTTGTTTGTTTGTTTGTTTTTTGGTTTTTTTTTTTGTTTTTTTTTTTTTTTTTGGTTTTTCGAGACAGGATTTCTCTGTGTAACCCTGGCTGGCTGATCTGGAACTCACTCTGTAGACCAGGCTGGCCTCAAACTCAGAAATCCACCTGCTTCTGCTTCCTAAGTGCTGGGATCAAAGGCATGTGCCACCAATGCCTGGCTCCTAAATTGCTTTTGGTTGGAGTGTTGGTTACAGCAGCAGAAATGAATCTAGGTCATGGACCATCCTCCTCCAGTACAACCTCGGGAACCAACTGTTCTGACCCTTGGAGGTTCTTCTACTGCTTAGCTTCTCTGTAGGCAGAAACAGCAAAGGCTGCCTTCAGGACAGACTAGGTCCAGAGTAAGGTGAGAGTAGTCTCTGACTTTCAGATGCCTTCATTGTCTTTGGATACATTAAAAGTTCCCACTGAGGCCCAGGGAGAAAGGCCAAATAAAGAGCTTGGCTTGCATCAGGACCTGAGATGATCTCCAGAACTCAAGCCTGGTGTGGTGGTGCAGTTAGAATCCTGGTGCTACTCCGCCATCTTTGTTCCGGCAACAGAGCAGTGGGGACCTCCAGGTGCAGGGATAACCTAACATCACATCGCTTGGGACTCGGCCAGCTTGTGCCCTGCACCCAAGAGCTGGGCAGTTCTGTGGTCACCTACGCGCCAGCTCTGCTGTGGGACATCGGCCTGCAGAGGGACCCGCACCGGGAGAGAGCGCACCGGGAGAGAGCGCACCAGCCTCCCCTTAGCCACCTCTGCTCCAGGGATTGACTACTCTGAGTCTCCAGGTACACAGGGATTTCCCCAAGTATAACATCACTTGGCAAGGCACATCAGGGCTCCAAAGTCACTCAGGAGCAGGGCAGCCCCTCAGCAATCAAAGCATGACAGGGGAATCCCGGTCATAGGGGGAGGGGGGCAGAAATAGCCTTGCAGGCTCACAGGAGGTCCAACCAACAGCCAGTGACTGCAGGACCAACTAACACCAGAGGTAACCAGATGGCAAAAGGCAAATGTAGGAACGTTACTAACTGAAATCAAGGCAATATGGCACCATCCAAACCCAACTCTCTGACAGCAGCAAGTCCTGGATACCCCATTACAAGATCTGGATTTAAAATCACTTCTCATGATGCTATTAGAGGATTTCAAGAAGCATGTATAAATCTGATAAAGAAATACAGGAGAACATGAATCAATGGGTAGATGCCCTTACAAAGGAACCACAAAAATCGCTTAAAGAAATGCAGGAGAATATGGATCAACAGATGGAAGCCCATAAGGAGGAAACACAAAAATTGCTTAAAGAAATACAGGAGGACTTGGGTCAACAGGCAGAAATCCTGAAAGAGGAAACCCAAAAATATCTTAAAGAAATACAGGAAAACACAAACAAACAAGTGAAGGATCTGAGCAAATCCATCCAGGATCTAAAAACGGAAGTAGAAACAACTAAGAAATCACAAAGGGAGACAACTTTGGAGATAGAAAACCTTGGGAAGAAATCAGGAATCATAGATGCAAACATCAACAATAGAATACAAGAGAGGGAAGAAAGAATCTCAGGTGCTGAAGATACCATAGAAAGCATCGACTCAACAGTTAAAGAAAATGCAAAATGCAAAAAACGTGTAACCCAAAACATCCAGGAAATCCAGGACACAATGAGAAGACCAAACCTAAGGATTATAGGTATAGATGAGAGTGAAGATTTGTAACTTAAAAGGCCAGTAAATATCTTCAACAAAATTATGGAGGAAAACTTCCCTAACCTAAAGAGAGAGATGCCGATGAATGTACAAGAAGCCTACAGAACTCCAAACAGACTGGACCAGAACAGAAATACCTCCCGTCACATAATAATCAAAACACCAAATGTACTAAACAAAGAAAGAATATTAAAAACAGTAAGAGTAAAAGGCCAATTAACATATAAAGGAAGACCTATCCGAATCACACCAGACTTCTCATCAGAGACTATGAAAGCCAGAAGATCCTGGGCAGATCTCATACAGACTCTAAGAGAACACAAATGCCAGCCTAGACTAGTATACCCAGCAAAACTCTCAATCACCATAGATGGAGAGACCAAGATATTCCATGATAAAACCAAATTTACACAATATCTTTCCACAAACCCAGCCCTGCAAAGGATAATAGGTGGAAATCAACAATACAAGGAGAGAAACTACACCCTGGAAAAAATGAGATAGTAGCCTTCTTTCATCAAACCCAAAAGTAGATAACCACTCAAACAAAGATAGTGTCAAGAATAGCAGGTGGCAATAATCACTATCCCTTAATCGCTCTTAATATCAATGGTCTCAATTCCCCAATAAAAAGACATAGACTAACAGACTGGATACGTAAACAGGACCCAGCATTTTGCTGCATGCAGGAAACACACCTCAGTGTCAAAGACAAATACTACCTCAGAGTAAAAGCCTGGGAAACAATCTTATAAGCAAATGGTCCCAGGAAACAAGCCCGAGTAGCCATCCTAATATCAGATAAAATTGACTTTCAACCTAAAGTTATCAAAAAAGACACAGAAGGACACTACATACTGGTCAAAGGAAAAATTCACCAAGAAGAAATCTCAATTCTGATCATCTATGCTCCAAATGCAAGGGCACCCTCATTCATAAAAGAAACTTTACTAAAGCTCAAAGCACACATCGCACCTCACACAATAATAGTGGGTGACTTCAACACCCTGCCCTCTGAAATGGATCGTTCAGGAAAGCAGAAACTAAACAGGGACACAGTGAATCTAATTGAAGCCTTGGACTAAATGGAACTAACAGATATATATATATATATATATATATATATATATATATATATATATATATATAACATTTCATCCTAAAGCAAAAGAATATACCTTCTTCTCGGCACCTCATGGTACCTTCTCCAAAATCGACCATATAATAAGTCACAAAACAGACCTCAGCAGATATAAGAAGATCGAACTAATCCCATGCTTCCTATCAGATCACTATGGAATAAGGGTGGTCTTCAATAACAACAAAAACAACAGAAAGCCCACATACACATGGAAGCTGAACAATGCTCTACTCAATGATACCTTGATTAAGGAAGAAATAAAGAAATCAAAGACTTTTTAAAATTTACTGAAAATGAAGGCACAACATACCCTAATTTATGGGACACAATGAAAGCGGTGCTAAGAGGAAAATTCATAGCCCTGAGTGCCTCCAAAAAGAAATGGGAGAGAGCATACACTAGCAGCTTAATGGCACACCTGAAAGCCCTGGAACAAAAAGAAGCAAATACACCCAAGAGGAGTAGAAGGCAGGAAATCATCAAACTCAGGGCTGAAATCAATCAAGTAGAAACAAATAAAACCATACAAAGAATCAACAAAACGAGGAGTTGGTTCTTTGAGAAAATCAACAAGATAGATAAGCCCTTAGCCAGACTAGCCAGAGGGCACAGAGACAGTATCCAAATTAACAAAATCAGAAACGAAAAGGGGGAGATAACAACAGAAACTGAGGAAATTCAAAAAATCATCAGATCCTACTACAAAAGCCTGTATTCAACACAACTAGAAAATCTGGAGGAAATGGACAATTTCCTTGACAGATACCAAATACCAAAATTAAATCAGGACCAAATAGACCATCTAAATCGTCCTATAACCCCTGAAGAAATAGAAGTGGTCATTGGAAGTCTTCCAACCAAAAAAAGCACAGGTCCAAATGATTTTAGTGCAGAATTCTATCAGACCTTCAAAGAAGACCTAACACCAATACTCTTCAAACTGTTCCACAAAATAGAAACAGAAGGAACACTACCCAACTCATTCTATGAAGCCACAATTACGCTAATACCAAAATCACACAAAGATCTGACAAAGAAAGAGAATCTAAGGCCAAGTTCTCTTATGAATATCAATGCAAAAATACTCAATAAAATTCTTGCCAACCGAATCCAAGAACACATCAAAATGATCATTCACCACGATCAAGTAGGCTTCATCCCAGGGATGCAGGGATGGTTCAATATTAGGAAGTCCATCAATGTAATCCACTACATAAACAATCTGAAAGAAAAAAAACACATGGTCATTTCATTAGATGCTGAAAAAGCATTTGACAAAATTCAGCATCCTTTCATGTTAAAGGTCTTGGAAAGATCAGGAATTCGAGGCCCATATCTAAACATAGTAAAAGCAATTTACAGCAAACCGGTAGCCAACATCAATCTAAATGGAGAGAAACTTGAAGCAATCCCACTAAAATCAGGGACTAGGCAAGGCTGCCCTCTCTCTCCATATCTTTTCAATATAGTACTTGAAGTTCTACCTACAGCAATTAGACAACAAAAGGAGGTCAAAGGGATACAAATTGGTAAGGAAGAAGTCAAACTATCACTATTTGCAGATGATATGATAGCATACTTAAGCGATCCAAAGAACTCCACCAGAGAACTCCTACAGCTGATAAACAACTTCAGCAAAGTGGTTGGATATAAAATCAACTCAAGAAAATCAGTAGCCTTCCTATACTCAAAGGATAAACAGGCTGATAAAGAAATAAGAGAAATGATACCCTTCATGATAGCCACAAACAATATAAAGTATCTTGGTGTGACTCTAACCAAACAAGTGAAAGATCTGTATAACAAGAACTTCAAGTCTCTGAAGAAAGAAATTGAAGAAGACCTCAGAAGATGGAAAAATCTTCTGAGGATTGGCAGGATTAATATAATAAAAATGACCATCTTGCCAAAAGCAATATACAGATTCATTGCAATTCCCATCAAAATCCCAACTCAATTCTTCATAGAGTTAGAAAGAGCAATTCAAAAATTCATCTGGAATAACGGAAAACCAAGGATAGCTAAAACTATTCTCAAGAGTAAAAGAACTTCTGGGGAAATCAGTATCCTGGACCTCAAGCTGCACTACAGAGCAATAGTGCTAAAAACTGCATGGTATTGGTACAGTGACAGGCATGTAGATCAATGGAACAGAATTGAAGACCCAGAAATGAATCCACACTCCTATGGTCACTTGATCTTTGACAAAGGAGCTAAAACCATCCAGTGGAAAAAAGATAGGCTTTTCAACAAATGGTGCTGGTTCAACTGGAGGTCAACATGCAGAAGAAAGCAAATCGATCCATTCTTACCTCTTTGCACTAAGCTCAATTCCAAGTGGATCAAGGACCTCCACATAAAACCAGACACACTGAAACTAATAGAAAGGAAACTAGGGAAGAACCTTGAACATATGGGCACAGGGGAAAATTTCCTGAACAGAACACCAAAAGCTTATGCTCTAAGATCAAGAACTGACAAATGGGACTTCATAAAATTACAAAGTTTCTGTAAGGCAAAGGACACTGTCAAAAGGACAAAGCATCAGCCAACAAACTGGGAAAAGATCTTTACCAACCCTACATCCAACAGGGGGCTAATATCCTATATATACAAAGAACTCAAGAAGTTAGACTCCAGAGAGCAAAATAACCCTATTAAAAAATGGGGTACAGAGCTAAACAAAGGGTTCTCACCTGAAGAATATCTAATGGCTGAGAAGCACCTAAAGAAATGTTCAACATCCTTAGTCATTAGGGAAATGCAAATCAAAACAACCCTGAGATACAACCTCACACCACTCAGAATGGCTAAGATCAAAAACACAGGAGACAACAGTTGTTGGCAAGGATGTGGAGAAAGAGGAACACTCCTCTACTGCTGGTGGGATTGCAAGCTGGTACAACCACTCTGGAAAGCAGTCTGGTGGTTCCTCAGAAAACTGGGCATGACACTCCCGGAGGATCCAGCTATACCACTACTGGGCATATACTTAGAGGCTTCCCCTGCATGCAATAAGGACACATGCTCCACTATGTTCATAGCAGCCTTATTTATAATAGCCAGAAGCTGGAAAGAACCCAGATGTCCCTCAACAGAGGAATGGATTCAGAAGATGTGGTATATTTACACAATGGAATACCACTCTGCAATAAAAAACAATGAATTCACGAAATTCTTAGGCAAATGGTCAGAACTGGAAAATCTCATCCTTAGTGAGGTAATCCAATCACAAAAGAACACACATGGTATGCAGTCACTGATAAGGGGATATTAATCCAGAATCTCGGAATACCCAAGACACAATTCACATATCAATAGATTTCCACGAAGATGGAAGGAGAGACCACTGGTCCTGGAAAGACTGGATATAGGGGAATACCAGGACAGAGAAGCGAGAGGGCGTTGAGTGGGGAACAGGGGGAGGGAAGAGGGCTTATGGGACTTTCAGGGAGGGAGGAAACGGGAAAGGGGAAATAATTTGGAATGTAAATAAAAAATATAGAAAATTTTAAAAAAATAAATAAATAAATAAATTTATTTAGAAAAAAAAAAAAAAAGAATCCCGGTGCTGGGGAAGTGGGAACAAGACTGTCCTTGGGGTTTGCCTGACAACCAGCCAAGCTGCTTAAGAATTCCAAGCCAGTGGGAGAAACCCTGTCTCAGAAAAACAAAGTGGATATCACCTAAGGAATGACGCCTGCGATTGTCCTCCGGCTTCCACATCTATGTGTACACATGCAAACTTGCTCATACACATATGCACATATTCATGCACATACACACACACACACACACACACACACACACACACACAAACGACACTGCACCAGGTCCTAGATGATGGAGCCATTGGCTCACAAGCAGAGTGGGTCACACAACGCCTGCATACTGTCTCTGTAAGCAGCCTGGTTTCTGCGGGCTCTCTTGTTGGGTCTTCTTCAAGTGTGTTCTCAGCTTGACACTGGATGCCTCTTACAGAAGCCATGGTCTCTGAGCTTGGGACTCATTCATTGAGATTGTGTCGACCCATGTGTATCAGGAAAGGCCACTGCTCTGTTAATTAGTCATGTCCAGGGACTCTCAGGATGGCACCTTTCTGATCAAGCCGGCTGATTCCTGCCATTGCTCTTGTCACAGGTAGATGGCACTGTTCTCCCACACCAGATGCTTGCCCTTGCCTGGTTGGTCAGGCTTACTAAGCTATGACCACTTGGAGGCAGAGGGCCACACCCAGTTCCATGATGCCAGCTGTGGACTGTCACTGAGGCTGTGGTCATGGCCCAT
Source organism: Tokudaia tokunoshimensis (assembly GCA_036184795.1). Lineage (NCBI taxonomy): Eukaryota > Metazoa > Chordata > Mammalia > Rodentia > Muridae > Tokudaia > Tokudaia tokunoshimensis. The sequence goes on along the minus strand of BTHU01000003.1, from coordinate 55,945,835 downwards.
TTGAAGACCCTCACCAGGAAGATGGGTGAGGGAACGCCCAGCTCTCTGTGCAGCTAAGCCTTTGCAAGAAGCCAGATCTTAGGGGTCCAACCCCTGTACACACCTGTGTGTCTCATCTTTCTTACAGGGAAGAAATAAATGCTTTTGGACCCTAAAAGCCCAATTTCTGCTGCCCCAAGAGATGGCAGTGCCATTCTAACCCCAGATGAGCCTGTGCAGTCCAGCAGGGTGTCTGGTAGGAAAGCAGAGGCCAGGACCTTTCCTGTTCTGGTAGCTGCACCGGGTTCCCGGATCTCCAGGGGCTTCTGAGACTTCGTGGCTAATACGAGAATTGAGAGGTGAATGGAAAGCTCAGGTCATGGGAATCAGCGTGCTTTTCCTTGGAATGGGCTCAAGCTCTGTTTGGATGGGGTGGAAGGCTGTGCTGGTAGGGAGAGGATCTAGGTCCCAGGCACCAGCTGTGACACAGCCCTGTATCCTTAGGCAAATAATTTAAATTTTCTGAATCTCAGAGAAAAGCAAGGGCATCATATTCCATTTGAGGAACTCTTCTAACACCCTGCTGTGGGGAAAATGGGTACGGAGCAGATTCAGCCTGCAGCAGGAGCGGGTCAAGCTAGGTCTGTGAGAAACATCCAGGCTGAGCAATGTAGAGATGAACTGGGACAGGGGAGCCTGCCAACTCCACAGTGCCATCTATAGGTCGGAGGACTGAAAAAGAAAGACCAGGCCATGGGGTCACCGGCAGTCCTGGACATGCTCAGTGACACCAGCCGGGTTGGCCACTACAAGGTAGGATGATAGGTTGCTTGGATGTGGTGCCCCTCCCCTGCTGGGCTCAAGTGTTAGAAGCTTGGTTTTCAATGTGGTGATGTTAAGAGGATATCAGGTAGGAAGAGTTTAGACCATTTGGGGTGCTGTCCTGAGAAGGGATTAAAGCAATTCTTGTGGGGTTATGAGAGAGTCATTATTGAAAAGCAAACCTGGCCCCTCTCATCTCCATTTTGTCTTGTGAGTTCCCTCTCTCCTTTCTCGCCTCCCTCTTAGGATGCTACCTACCAGATATGGAGTAGGAAGTGTCTCATCAGAGACCAAATAGATGGAGTTACCAAATCTTGGAGTTTAAGCCTCCAAAACTGTGAGCTAAATAAGTCAATTTTCTTAACAAAACATCCAGGCTCATGGATTTCATCCTAGTGATAGAAAGCAAGCCAGAAAGTCCCCAGAAGAGCAAAGTGGGCGGGCATGCTGAAGGCTAAAGAAAACACGTCCTCATCTGGGACTGGGGCTAAACTATTGCTTGTCCAGGCTGCAACCAACAAAAAACATGTACCAAAAAGATGCAGAAAGCCAGATCGGATTTCCAGTCTGGCCTGAACTCTCCTGGGCTGCATCCTGCAGAGTGGGTCCTCCTCTGGACCTTGGAGACTCCCTGAACCATATCTCCACCCTGACTCTATAATAGTCCCCACCCTACCCCATGTTTCTTGGGAATCTACAGTAACCAGCAGTTTCCAGATGGTCCACAAAAAAGCCTCTCCAGGTCTTTGAGGGAGCCATAACTTCCCTGGGCTGGGGAGTGGGGGTGGGGCTGAGCCTCGGCATAGTTAAGGTGCCACCTGTGGGTGTTGGGTTAACCCAGCTCCAGCGTCAGGGAAGGAGGGACAAAATTCTTCCCAGAGAGACTCTTGGCCCCACAATCGCCATCAGTTAGCTGAATAAAGGTGTGATGCATTCAGCAAGTGTCAGCAGCGAAGAGCCCCGGGCAGGATTGGGGTCGTTCCCTAGGACCCAGGCAGAGCCGATGACCATGACCTAGGGGAAAATCAATCTGCTCAGATCTGTGACTTCTCAGAGAGTGTCTGGCAGATGGGATGGTGAAATGCTGTGGTCCAAACCAACACCCAGACCTATTTAAAGCTTTAATGTTACAAAAGGTCTAGGGGTGCAATGAGAAAAGGAGGGATAAATAATTCAGAGAGCAAAAGGAGAGACATTGCCAGTACTGACCGAGGTTCTTGCTGGCTGAACTCACAGCTGCACCCAGCCTCCTGGGAGAGGGTGCAAGCGGGGACAGGGGCTGGCTGTCTTTGCTCTCAAAATGCTTCTTACAAGCCTTCCCTCTCACCTCCTCCTCCCTCCCCAGGGCCCTGTGAGGTGAGGTGTCTCAGCCTGGCCATGCTAGCCTGGAGCCCAGGACCCCTGACCACCAGTCAGCCAGGAGCTCTTGCTGCTACATAGCCTTGTTCATGCCTCAGACTCCTCTCACTTCTCCCCTGCATCCTGAGGGATCCAGTGAGGGACACAAAACACAACCCCCCCCCATAAAAAGACCTGTGGGGTTTTGTTTTTTGTTGCATTTGTTTTGTTTTGTTTTTGTGTATGATGTATATGTGATCGTATGAATATGTGATCTTTTTATGTATGAAATATATGTGAGTATGTGAATGGGGGTGTGTGAGTGTGTATGTGTGAGTGTGTATGTGTGAGTGTGTGTGTACACACAGATGCCACAGCACACTTATAGAGATCAGAAGACAATCTCCAAAGCCAGTCCTTGCCTTCTTTGTTTGAAGCAGGGTGTCTGTCATCCCCACTGGGTATGCCAGCCTCCCCGACCCCCAAGCTTCTGAGGAGTCATCTCTCTCTTCTCATCTCACCATAGGAGCTGGATTTCAGAATCACACAACTGCGTCCAGTTTTTTTACATGGGTGTTGGGGATTTGAACTCATGTTATCTTGTTTGCACAGCAAGTATACTACTCACTAAGCCAAGACCTAGTTTTCTGAGGGTAACTTTATGTAACTGTGTGATCCTGGGAATGTGTTATACCTCCTCTGCTCCCTCAAGGGCTTCACTTTTCTTTATTTCTTTCTCTATTATTTATTTATTTAATGTGTGTGAGAACACTGTCGTCAGACACCTCAGAGGAGGGCATCAGATCCCATTACAGATGGTTGTGAGTCACCACATGGTTGCTGGGAATTGAACTCAGGACCTCTGGAAGGGCAGTCAGTGCTCTTAACCACTGAGCCATCTCTCCAGCCCAGCTTCACTTTTCTTTAGGATAAAGATCACTAGCTGGACTGATGCTCATGGCACATTCCCATAATGTCAACTCTTGGAAGGTAGAGGCAGAAGAATCAGGTGTTTAAGATCATCCTTGGCTACTTAGTAAGTTCAAGTCCGGCCTGAGCTATACAATGCCCGCTCCCCACACCTCTGATTTTGTTTTTTCATGACAGGGTTTCTCTGTGTAGCCCTGGCTATCCTGGAACTCGCTCTGTAGACCAGGCTGGCCTGGAACTCAGAGATCCACCTGCCTCTGCCTCCCAAATGCTGGGATTAAAGCTTGTGCCACCACCATCCTGCATCCTGTCTTGTATATACACACAAAATAATAAAAATTGAAAGAATTAAACTTATCTAGTCTGATAATCTCTGTTTCTAGGCTGTAACTAGAAGATAAGAAAAATTGAGGTTTTCTTTGTGAATGATTTGAATGGAGAGAAGGTCACTTGCATTGTGTTCCATGGGGATCTGTCTTCTACTTCCTCTTCCTCCTCCTCCTCCTCCTCACCTCTTCCTCCTCTTCATCTTCCTCCTGCCTCCTTCTCCTCCTCTCAATTCAACCCAGGGCATCATGACAGGGAAGTTGCTCCTTCATTGCTGTGAAGAGACACCATTACCATGGTAACTCTTATAAAGGAAAACAGTTAATTGGGGCTGGCTTACAGTTTCAGAGGTTCAGTTCATTATCATGGTGGGAAGCACGGCAGCATGCAGGCAGACATGGTGCTGGGGAAGGAGCTGAGAGTTCTACATCTAGATCCATAGACAGCGGAAAGGGGATTGTCTGTCTCACTGACTGTAGCCTGAGCATATATAACCTCAAAACTTGCTCCCACAGTGACACTCTTCCTCCAACAAGGCCACAACAAATCCAGCAAGGCCACACCCACTCCCACAAGGCCACACCCACTCCAACAAGGCCACCCATACTAACAGTACCACCCCCTGAGCCAAGTATTCAAACACATGAGTCTATGGGGCCATACCTAATCAAACCACCACATCTTCTCTGCAGCTTAGAAACTCATTTGGAAAACAAAAATCATTTTCCTAGTTTCCTCTTGTCTAGACCCAGAAGCCAGAAGCTTATGAGAGTTTGATGAATCCAGGCCCTAATTATTGAACGTATTCCTGTTAAAAAGTGCCTTTCAGGTCATGCAGAGCTAACACACTCTGAATAAAAAGAAAAGAAAAGCTGTTATCTTGAAATGCCTGAGCTCCTACCTGGGCTGAACCCTGTGAAGTCCTTATGAGTAATTAGGTGTCTTCCAGCACTGTAGTCTCAATCCTGCATGGGGAAGATGTCCCCTCCAAGGGAGAGCGGTCCTCGAAAGGACGGCTTTCAACTTTCTGCATGTAGTTCTCTTCCAGCCTGCTTTTTGTGAACATTCCTGGTGACCCTTGGACCCCACCAGATCCCATTGTCTCAGATTCCCTTTTATTTATCAAGAAAAGCCATTGTAGTCTGAGCCTACAACTGATTATTCTAGAAGCCTTAAAGACTCCCTGATTTTTCAACCAACTCACTCTAAGCTGAGGGCTGCTTGTCTAGGATGAAATGGAGAAGATGGTGGAGTGTCATTGGATTTTCTCAGAGATAGAATGGGGGAGGGGATAATGACAGGCAGAAGAATCTAGGATGAGCTAAGGGTTCTTAGTTGAGCAGCTGGGTGGGTAGTGGTACCATGCATTAAGATAAAGAAGACAGCAGGTCATGATGGCCCATATCTGGGATCCCAGCACTTAGGAGGCAGAGGCAGGGGGATTACTGGAAGTTCAGAATGGCCAGGAGTACAGTCTTAGTCAGGGTTTCTATCCTGCACAAACATCATGACCAAGAAGCAAGCTGGGGAGGAAAGGGTTTATTCTGCTTACACTTCCACACAGCTGTTCATCACCAAAGGAAGTCAGGACTGGAACTCAAGCAGGTCAGGAAGCAGGAGCTGAGGCAGAGGCCATGGAGGGATGTTTCTTACTGCCTTGCTTCCCCTGCTTGCTCAGCCTGCTCTCTTATAGAACCCAAGAATACCAGAGTCTTTACCACCCACAAGGGGCCCTCCCCCCTTGATCACTAATAGAGAAAATGCCCCACAGCTGGAACTCATGGAGGCATTTCCCCAATTGAAGCTCCTTTCTCTGTGATAACTCCAGCCTGTGTCAAGTTGACACACAAAACCAGCCAGTACAAGTACATAGGGAGACTATGCCTCAAAAAGAAAGCCGGAAAGACGGCTCAGAAGTTGAGCACTGGCTGCTTTTTCAGAGGGCCCAGGTTAGTTCCCAGCACCCATATCTGTAACTCCAGTTACAAGGGATCCAGCACTCTCTTTTGGCCTCCTACAGTACCAGGCACACAGCAGTGCACAGACATGCATGTAGGCAAAACACTTCTACACAGAAAATAAAAATAAATACATCTTCTTTTTAGAAAGGAAAAAGAGAGACAGAAAAAAATGGAGGGGGGAGCAAAAGAAGTCTGTTTCAAAGAAGAAAGAATATTTAGAAAGTTATGTTTGTCCTGGTAAGTTCAAGGTAACTGTTGGCAGACCCAAGAATCTTCACGTCTGGGCCTCAAGAACAGGTCAGCTCTAGAGGCGTGTGATATACAACTGACTGAAACTTCATCCTGAGACGGTGCACAGAGGAAATGACAGGCCTGCAGACCGAAGCCCTGGTCCAGTGCCATTGAGGAGATGAAGAAAAGACAGACCGACCAGCTGCTGCTGGGCTGACCTGCTGTGCCTTTTGAAGAAGTAATGAGGGACAATCTTCCAGGAACCAGCCTTCTGGTCTCCCTGTGTTAGTAGAACCAAACAGGTTGCCCACTAGTGACACAGAAATGTGTTTGTACAAGTTCCCACCCCGTCATCACAGGCCTAGTGGAGAAGGAGGGGCCTGAAGTTGGGTAAAAAGTCCTTATACTGAGGTACCTGCATAGTGTCTAGGGCCAGCCTGAGTTCTGGGGCTTTCTCCCATACTCCTCCTGGGCTTAGGATTGCTAAGGGGCTGCATATGGCCAACCTCACGGGATGCACACAGGCACATGCAGAGAGAGCTGCTAAGGTAGGGAAGAAAATCAACCCACCAGACCCGAAACTGAAATGGAGCTGTTACAAAATGCCAGGGAAAGACGTTCCCAGGGTAGACGCTGAAGGATCTCAGTGGACCTAAGGATGATGAAAGGGAGGGAGGTCGACACTCCCCATGGGGAAGACAGGAAGGAGCAGGGCTAACTCTCCTCCTATCCAATTGTTCTCAGTCTCTGGCTGAGTAAAGAAGGAGACATGGAGGGTTTTGTGGAATTAAATAACCTGCCCTTGCCTTTGCTTTCAAGCCCCTTCAGGTTAGGTCTTAGTGGACTGCATCTGGGGCAAGGGAGGGTGGGAGGCAAGCCTCGGAGGGGTGCTGGCCAGGAATAGAGAGGCAAGACAGTTCCCCATACCAGCGATCATTAGTTAACACTAAACCCTAAAAACCATCATAAGATCACAAGGGCCAGGGCAAGCAGTTCTGTTGTAGTGGACATGATGCTACCTTACATCTGCCAGCTTGCTCGTCAGACTCTTCTCACGCTAACTGCCTGACAGTCAAGACCACATCTCCCAAGCATGACTTACAGACTGTCAGTTATTTCTCTACCAACAGGCTGTCAGAGCTGGGCCTTCTTCCCTGAACTGATAGAAGTTTCTGGCAGGGTAATACTTTGCTTAGTAAGATGAATATTATTCTCAGTCTCTATGGTCTCGACACCTTTGCGTGGATCCAAACACTTTCAACGCTTACAGTCAGAGAAGTGTTGGGAAAGACTTCCTATTGTATTCCAATCTTTGTTTTCCTGACAAATCTGCACATCGTTCAAGGTAGTCCCAGTATACTGGGAGCAGGGCTCAGGATTCCTTGACTCCAAGCCAGGACTCTAGCCACTCAGCTTATTATTTATCCTCGTGTGGCATAGCTCCCTACCTGTAGAGAGCCAATTGCCTGGTCTCTCTTCCTGGAACCTTTGGCCTGCACTCTACATCTGATATATGCAAAGGAACAAAGATAACAGAACCAAAGCTCACCACAGATTTGGACGAAGGCTGTGTTGATAGCTTAAGGCAAAATGCATTAATGTCTCTGAATATTTCATGCCAGGTACATTAGAGCAGGGGCATGATTTATTCAGGGATGATCACCCATACTGAGTATTAAGTCAGTGGGAAATTGGCTTCAAGGGGGTAATATGGGGAGGTTTGGGCCTCCTTGGTATTTTTCCTGAGGTATTATAAATATGTCATGTGGATGGAAGGTGTGGCCCAATGTTACTATCCTATCTCACTTTGACCTCTTTAAAACTTTTGAGACATTTATTTATCTAATTTTTATGTGCAAGCAACAGGGGTGGGGAGGGGAGGCCCATTCTACTCGTGTGTGTGTGTGTGTGTGTGTGTGTAGGCCAGAAGACAGCTTGGGGTAGCCAGTTCTCTCTTTCCAGCATCTGGGTCCCGGGATTGAACTCAGGCAGTGTCCTCACCAGCTGAGACATCTTGCTGGCCTTCACTTTGGCATCTAACAGAACTTGTGGAAGGCTCATCAGGAGAGCCTGCCCATGACCATCCATCTCCGAGTCCCACTGTCACTCCCTACATAAACAGGCCAGTTTTCTCCAGCAGCTGGTAATCAGCCAGCTTCTGCAGAGGACACTGAAAGAATGAGTTGGCTTCCTGGACAAGGGGAGGCCTTGACTGATATGAAAATGAAGTTCACAGCCCCAAGCAGCCCGGTCTCTTTTGGTAGCACGGTTTGGTCATCACTGTGAGTCTGACATTGATTGCTCCCTTTGGCAAAGCTGTTCAAAACCATTTACCAGACACTGTTCAGGAAACGAGTTCCCTTACGCAGCAGTCTGGGGATGGAGCTCAGGGATGGAGCAATGGACTACCATGTCCAAGGCCCTTGGTTCAGTTCCCAGCATAAGAAAACAACAACAAACAAACATACAAACAAACAAACAACGAGATGGTACAACTGGTAAAGGTGCTTGCTGTCGGGCCTGATGGTCTGAGTTTGATCCCTGGGACCCACATGAAGAGGGAGAATGGACTCCCACAAATTGTCCTTTGACTTCCACACATAAGCCACGGCTTGTGTCATTTACCCATAAATGCAAACACATCTTCAAACACCCAAATAATAAAAGCAATTGGACAAAATCAAAATCCGTAAGAAAACTGAGCCCGTAAAAATGATTTGGCAGCATTGGAGGCAACTCATGAAACTTTGTAGAACTGATTCAGCAAAGGTCCGGGTCTACTTCTTAGTTTATAGCATTGCTGATGTTAATTTACTATGAAGAATATTAGGGATGTGCATAAGAAGGGAGACATGGCTCAGTGGATAAAGGCACTTGCTATCAAGTCCAGTGACCTGAGACACAGAACTCACAGATAGCCCTGGAATCTACGTGATGGAAAGAAACAGCTCTGGAAAGTTCTGGAAATATGTCTTCTGGCCTCCACATATTCTCATGGAATGTATACCCACCCACCCATCCTTGCTTTGATCTCACACATACACCGTGATAAGCTTATGCTCATACTCATTCAATAATAAATTAACATAATAATAATTGTTAAACAAAATCAAAACCAAACACTACATAGGAAATAGCCATGGAGTTCAGGATATGGCTTAGTTGGTAGAGTGCTTGCCTTCCAAGTCTGAAGCCTGGTTCAACTCTGAGCACACATACCTGTAATTCTAGCTCTGGGGAGGTGGAGGCAGGAAGATCAAAAGTTCAAGGTTATCCTCTGCTAACACTATTGAGTTTGAGCCACCCTGGGATGTATGAGACCCTGTGAAAGAAGGAAAGACCATAGAGGAATCCCTTAGTATCCATAGGGGATTAGTTGGTTACAGGGTCCACAGACAAAAGTCTGTGCATACTCAGTTCTTATACAGACATCTCTCTGCCCCCATCAGCATTTGTTTGGCTTACAGCATCTGTCTTAGTTACGATTTTATTGCTGTGAAGAGACACCATAACCAAAGCAACTCTTATAAAGACAAACATTTAACTGGGGCTGGCTTACAGTTTCAGAGGTTCTGTCCATTATCATCATGGTGGGAAGCATGGCAGCATGCAGGCAGACATGGTGCTGGAGGAGCCAAGAGTTCTACATCTTGATCCACAGGCAGCAGAAGGGGACTGTCTTCCACAGGCAGCCAAGAGGAGAGTGCCATTCCATATCGGGCAAAGTCTGAGCAGAGAAGACCTCAAAGCTACCTACACAGTGACACACTTCCTTCAACAAGGTCACAACTCCTAATAGTGTCACTCCCTATGGCCAAGCATTCAGACACATGAATCTATGGGGGCCAAACCTATTCAAACCACCACATCCAAAGTGGTCCTTCCTGAATTTTATTCTTCTGCAGAAGAACAAATCTAACATTGTACCTCTCCTGCATTGTGAAAGTTGGTGGGACTCTTTATTTCATAGTACAAATTATAACTAGGTATTTGAATTTTTAACCTATATTTTTATTTTACATATATGAATGCTTTGCCTGTATATATGTCTGTGTGTCACATATGTCCAGTGCTCATGAAGTTCGGGAGAGGGCATTGAATTCCCAGAACTGGGGTTACAGATGATTGTGAGCTGCCTTGAAGGTGTTAGGAATTGAACCTGGGTTTCCTATAAGAGCAGCCAGTACTCTTAACCATTGAATTATCTCTAGCCCACAATCATAATTCTCAGTACAGGCTTTTTTCAAAAGGGTTACACTAGCTTGCTTGGCTACAGCTCTTCATTCTTGTTTGTTTGTTTTTTATTCTAATTTCTTTAGAATCAGGTGTGTTCATTAACATTTGTTGTTCAGGTCTATTCTCTGAGTCAAATTACCATCATTTTCAGGAACTGTTGGGTCTGCTCATAAAAACCATCACAGCCGGGCCTGTTGATTTCCTACCGTCCCTCATAAAAGAAGGGAGATAGGACCCTCACCTGAGTATCCAGACACCCTTCCCATCCACGTATATGCAATTTGTCCTAATTTCATGTGGTCCTGGAGAAAGTCTAGAGCAAACCTGATCATATGATTTATAACAGTAGCCAAATCACAGTTATGAAGTGACAATGAAATACTTTTTTGGTTTAATACACAAGGAACTGTATTAAAGGGTTACAGCATTAGGAAGGTTGAGAACTTCTCCTCTAGAAGACAGATAATGTGAGGGCATTTCTTCTAGCAGCCATGGGGAAACCATCATGCATGCTGGATCCAGGGTGGCTATTTTAAGGTCAACTATGCTCCTGCCTGTAACCTCTCACCCATAGCTCTGTAAGTAAGCACAATAAATTCATTGATTTCCTGGAGGTTGAACTTTGTGGAATTGTACCTTGGATTGTCATTGGGATCTTAGGGAGAGGGTATATATTATTTACCTTTCTCCTAGAGAAGGGATTTTAGTAACAGGATTGCTTTCCATTAGAAGGTGTAGAATGCTATTCCATCTTCATTTTAAATGAGGATGTCCCCCATATGTTTAGATGCTTGATTACTTGATCTCCAGTTAACGGAGCTATCTGGAGAATAAGGGGATGTGGCCTTGTTGGATGAAGTATGTAGCTGAGAGCAGGCTTTGTGTTTTCAGATGCCTTTGTGCTTGTGATATGAGCTCTCAGCTGCTGCTCCTACCAAGATGCTTGCCTAATGCTATACGTTCTCTACCACGGTGGTGCTGGACTTGTATCCACCTGGAACCGTAAGTCCAAATAAATCCTCCTCTCTTTAAGTTGCCTTAGTTAAGGTATTTTACCACATCAATAGAAAAGTCACTAATACAAACTGCCATTTCTCCCAGTATCTACCACAAATATAGTTTTCTTCGTGTGTGTGTGTGTGTGTGTGTGTGTGTGTGTGTGTGTGTGTGTTATACGCACTGTCTTAGGGTTCTATTGCTGTGAACAGACATCATGACCAAAGCAACTCTTAAAAGGACAACATTTAATTGGGACTGGCTTACAGGTTCAGAGCTTCAGCCTGTTATTATCAAGGACAGAAGTATGGCAGCATCCAGGCAGACCTGGTCCTGGAGAAGGAGTTAAGAGTTCTACATCTTGATCCAACTGCAGATAGGAGAAGACTGAATCCAGACAGTTAGGAGATGTATCTCAAAGCTCACCCCAACAGTGATACGCTTCCTCGAACAAGACCACACCTACTCCAACAAGGCCATCCCTCCTAATAGTGCCATTCCCTGGGTCAAGCATTTTCAAACCAACACACACACACACACACTGTGATTGTGAGTTCCCATGGAGGTCAGAGGAGGATGTCAGGTGTCCTCCCTTGTTCCTTTGAGACAGGGTCTCTCACTGAGCCCAGAGCTAAGCTGAGAGCAAACCTCATCGATCCTCCTTTCTCTGCCTTCCTGCAACCCAGTGCTGCCATTGCAGACACACATATGGCCATACTTGACTTTTTTTTTCTAAGTTTTTTTATTTACATTCCAAATCATTTCCCCTTTCCTGTTTCCTCCCTCCCCGAAAGTCCCATAAGCCCCCTTCCCTCCCTCTGTTCCCCATTCAACCCCCTCTCGCTTCTCTGTCCTGGCATTTCCCTACATCCAATCTTTCCAGGACCAGGGATCTCTCCTTCCATCTTTTTGGAAATCTATTAATATGTGAATTGTGTCTAGGGTATTCCGAGATTCTGGGTTAACATCCCCTTATCAGTGACTGCATACCATATGTGTTCTTTTGTGATTGGGTTACCTCACTAAGGATGATATTTTCAAGTTCTGACCATTTGCCTAGGAATTTCGTGAATTCATTGTTCATACTTGACTTTTTAAAGAATGAATGTGTTAGGCACTTGAACTCAGACCCTCGTGTCTGCCCAGCAAGTGCTCTTTCCTACTGAGCAACCTCTCTCACCCTCACTTTCTTCCTTCTGAGTTGTCCTTTCTTATTCTAGTTGTTTTTAAAAAAATAATTTAAGGTGTTGGAGAGATTGCTCTGCACTTAAGAGCACTGGCTACTCTTTAGGAAAATCTAGGTTTGACTCCCAGTGTCAACAAGGTGGTTTATAACCATCTACAACTATAGTTTCAGGGGCTCTGAGAGCTCTTCTGGACTCTACAGGCACCAGGCACACAAGCGGGATTTAGACATACATGCAGCAAAACATACACCCACAAAACACTAAAATGATCTTAAAACTATTTATGTTCTATAGATTTTAGTCTTTGAAGCCTATTAATTTTTATTATTGAAGCTATTTTATTTTTTCCTTGTTTTTATTTCTTTAAAAAAAGATTTATTTTATGAGAATGACTGTGTTTTGCCCACATGTATGTGCACCATGTGTGTGCAGTACCCACAGAGGCCAAAAGAGGGCATCAAATCCCTTAGAACTGAAGTTACAGATGATTGTAAGCCTTTATTTAAAAAGATTTACTTATTTATTTTATGTATATGAGTACACTGTAGCTGTACTGATGGTTGTGAGCCGTCATGTAGTTGTTGGAGATTGAATTCAGGACCTCCAGTCTAAAGATTTATTTATTACTATTTCTAAGTACACTGTAGCTGTCTTCAGACATACCAGAAGAGGGCGTCAGATTTCATTACAGATGGTTGTGAGCCACCATATGGTTGCTGGGATTTAAACTCAGGACCTTAGGAAGAGCAGTCAGCGCTCTTAACTGCTGAGCCATCTCTCCAGCCTAATTGTAAGCCTTTACATAGATAATGGGAACTGAACCTGGGTCCTCTACAAGAGTAGCCAGTGTTCTTAACTTGTGAGCCATCTCTCTAGCCTGTATTAGTGTCGTATGAACATTTTTTAAAATTGCATTTTAGTAATTTTTATATGTATATGTATATATAATACACATATATACATGTATATGTATATATATATACACATATATATGTATGTATATATATGTGTGTATATATATATATACACACATATATATGTGTGTGTATGTGTGTATGTGTCTCCCGTGCATGTACTTGCACACATATATGCTTCTGGGTACATGCCATCTCCCCTGAGGGTCCATATAGCCACACTGCCCTCTATACACCTGGACCCTCCCAGTCCTGACCTCCTGTTCCTCCAAGGCCCAAGTGTTGAGATTGAGAGGAACCTGCCTTGGGATCCCAGGACAGGAATCTCCCCCCCTCCAGACTCTATTCCCTCCTCCAACATCCTGCTTCCATGTAAACACCTCCTTCATCCTCTCAACAGATGTTTTGTTCAAGCAACATTCCACTTGCTGGAGCCACAACAGTAATCAAGATAGACAGGGTCCCTGCTCTGCTGGGACCTCCTAGCATGACTGATTCTCTCCTCTCGTCAGCTAAGACTCCCCGTCCTTCCGGACCCCATCTTCCCTTAGGAGTCATCTTTGCTTACCTCTGCCTTTAAATAACTAGGTAAACAACATACATAGGAACAATTATGTGTTTACTAAGATTACTTCTGGGGCAGGGGGAGACATAAACAAAGGTTACTCTTCCTCTTAAGGTCACTACCACAAACTTTGGTGAGATTCCACCAAAGTTCACCCTGGGGCATCAACAAATTTATTGAGCTTACAGAGTGTAAACAAGGGATTGTCTACTGGGGTGTGAATGCCATTCCACTAAAAGGCCTCACTGGAAACTTTCCCATAGCCAGGCAGATGGAGCCCTACTCCTCTGGTCTTCCCTGGTCTACTATGCTAGCCTCTCACCAGGGCTACCACAGAGGGAAGAGTTGCACGCAGCAGATGATATGGAAAAGTGAAATATTCAAATGAGGGTCCTGTGGCCCTCCCTGCCCCCATGAGAGTGTTGTGAACAGCCAGCAAGCTGAGCTGGGATAATCTTTTGCAAACAGGTACAGTGGAATACCCCAAAATGGCAGTTGTTTGGCTCTGAGAATAGTCCTGTACAATATCTGTGTTGCTATATTCTTATTTTACTTCCACAAAAAGCTCTATAATATGGGCACCATTGTCTCTTTACAGAAGAAATAATTCAATGAAGACTCCATAGTTATAGTTGGGAATGGTGACACCCACCTTTAATCCCAGAACTTGGGAAGCAAAGGCAGGCAGATCTCTGAGTTTGAGATCTCAGCCTGGTCTACAGAGCAAGTTCCAGGACAACCAGTACTACACAGAAAAGCCATGTCTCAAAAAACCAAACCAAAACAAAAACAACAACAACAAAACGTGTCCATATAGTAGCCAAGGGATTCAAGCCGTTCACAGCCAAGCTCTCCTCTGCCGTGAACGCCTGTGGTAGCCCCGCCCTGACATGTCCATAGAGCTGAGCTTTAATTTGTGGACTCATTACAAACTGAAACAATGCACATTTGGTTGAAATAACAGTAAAAGAAGGGTCATTAAAATACTGAATCAGGCCGGGCAGTGGTGGCGCACGCCTTTAATCCCAGCACTTGGGAGGCAGAGGCAGGCAGATTTCTGAGTTAGAGGCCAGCCTGGTCTACAGAGTGAGTTCCAGGACAATCAGGGTTATACAGAGAAACCCTGTCTCAAAGAACAAAACAAAACAAAACAAACAAACAAAAATACTGAATCAGTATTCAGTATGAGGTAACCTCAGCATAAGGAGGGAGACTGAAACAGGAGAATCACCAGTTTGCAGTCAGCTTGAGCTGACAGGGTCTCCCAAAGTAAACAGAAGGGGCTCAGCTGGTAAAGCACAAGGACTTGAGTTCAGTTCCCAGAACCACATAAGAAAAGCAGTGGGTGGCAGTAGATGCTTGCCATCCCTGATGGCAGAAACAGGCAGGTGGATCCCTAGGGCTGGTGGCACAAGAGAAACAATACCCAATACCCAAGGTTGTTCTCTGGCTTCTACACACACACACACACACACACACACACACAGAGGGGAGGGGAGAGGTAGAATTGGGTGTGGTTATACACACCTACAATCTCAGACTGAAGCAGGGGTATTGAAGGGAGTGCAAGGGAAGATCAAAACAACCACACAGAGAACCAGAGAAGAAAGCCTTCTGCTCTGTGCCACAATTTCTCTTATAGTTTCCTATTATATATATAATGTATATTATATACATTATATATATAATGTATATATACAATACAATAATACTATATATATATAATGTATTATTATAGTATGTTTGATTTTTAATGTCATCCTGCATTAAGGTCAAATGAACTACTGGTTTACATCCTACTGTTCATCTTTATATTCCACTTATAGATGCAAACGGGAGTGCACTTAATTCAGACATCAACCCACCATGGTTAAACAACTCACACTGTGTAGCTGTGTGTCCATATTTTTTTTTTCTGACAAAAACAGTGGACATAGTACTTGAAGCTAACTCAGATATCCCCCTCTTCCTTCCTGTCGTCCATTCTTTCCTTTCCCTCTTTCTTGGGATTATCACTCTATAGCCTAGGAACTAGCTATGTAGCCCACATTGGGCTGAAACTCATGACAGTTTTCTTGCCTCAGTCCGACTGCTAGAACTGATGACAGTTCTGAGTCATCACACCTGCCTGACTCATTCCATTTCTCGAGACACACACATTCTACCCACGAGTACTGAAGAGGTAAGAACGAGAGAAGGACTCAGACTTGCAGCACCTTCCCAGTCCCACCCTGTCATGGCTTTCAGCCTGAGGGCTTCCTTCTTTATGGAAGTAACAGAAGCAAGAGAAGAAACAACAGCTTCCTGGTTAGTCATCTTTCTTACAGTTCTAGTGTGTTGCTTCAGGTTTGAACAGAAATGGTGGCCTCTATGCTTTGTCAGTGCCCCACCACTCCTTACAGTACCACATGACGGGGTATGGGAAAAGACAACCCTAAACATGGCACATTGACATTTGAGAAAAAGGGATATTTAGAGGAAAGAAACCTCACTTTACCCTGAACTTTCTACAGGCTGATTAACTGGGCTGCGGGGATTGTAGTAAGGTTGGAATGTTGCCAGTCCAGTCAATCACAACTTATCGTAGACTGCATCAAGCCTCATAAAAGACTCTTTCCCACTTCTAGGTCTGATAACCAGGTAGAACTTTTGGGAATGTGCTCAACTTAGCTTCCAGGGACCTACAGGTTAATAATGTTACCAGACAGCACCTGAGGCTCTAAGCAGAGGTGTCCTTCTTGACTGTAACTGAGGAAGTGAGTCACTGTGGGGTTGGACTTTGAGACCTTTCTCCTAGCTTTCTGGAAGCCAGTCTTCTTCTGTTTGCCTTCTGAACAAGATGCAGAACTCTCAGTTCCTCCAGTGCCTTGCCTGCCTAGACACTGCCATGTTCCCACCTTGATGACCATGGACTGGACCTCTGAATTCGTAAACCATCCCCAATTAAATGTCCTTTATAAGACTTGCCTTGGTCATGTTGTCTCTTCACAGCAATGAAACCAAACCCTAACAGATAGAGGTGAAAGAGTTTAGTTCATAGGTCCAGCACCGAGGGAAGGCAGGGCAGGAACTCAAGCAGGAACTTGGAGGAATTGAAATAGAGGCCACAGAGGATCACTGCTTACTAGCTTACACCCACACCCCCCCCCCCCCCCCGCTTGCTCAGCCAGCTTATACCACCCAGGTCCAGCTGAGGGATGGCACAGCTCTGGGCTTAAAGATGAGAATGGTGCCTTTGACATGGTGACAGCTGTGCTAAGGCTGGGGACTTGTTACATCAGGGAAGCAGTGGCCAGTAAGGAAAGGCTGAAGGGCCCATGCCTGAGTGGCCACCAAGGCCCACCCTGTGTACTCTGTCTAGGTTGAAGAGTGCTGCAGTGACCATGGAGGAAAGTGGGCTCAGACCTAGAAAGATCCTCCCCAGGTCCACCACTCAGCGAGGAACTTGTGTTCCCTTCAGGGCTGTATTTAAATGATGAGGCTCTCCTTGTGAATGACAATTTCAGGGAAGAATCTCTCTGCTTAGGCTGATCACTGATTAAAAGCTTCAATGTCTATGAAGTTTGGAATGTTGTTGATTGAAAAGCCTATTTACAGTTTCATTTCTGGCCGACCTCTGTATCAGACTTAACTTCCTGATAAACTGTATTAATATAACAAAACCTTACTCTGTGCCAATGAAGCCATTGGATAGCATCTGAGGGCTATAGGAGACATTCCCCCAACTTGGTGCAACCTGCCATTTTGATGTTTCCACCAACGTATTTTTTAAAATGCCTTGATTTATAATTTTCTTTTTTCTATCACTATAAAAACTCCATAAAACTGCTTCCATGTAGGAACATTACATTTGGGGAGAGCTAAATCTATGTTCTCCGGCCATGGTCACTCGTATTTTGCTCCAGAATAAATCACATCTTTTATTCCTTTGAGGTGAAGGCTGTTTCTCTCTAATATATCTCTGAAGGGGTTGTAAAGAAAAATCAAAGTGCAGAGGAGAGGAGGCCAAAGGAACCTTTTTAAAAGGTTAAAAGATGAGGGGCAGCAAGGCAGTGGAGGCTCATGCCTTTCATCCCAGCACTTGGGAGGGAGAGGCAGGTAGATTTCTGAGTTCAAGGCCAGCCTGGTCTATAGAGTGAGTTCCAGGACAGCCAGGGCTATGCAGAGAAACCCTGTTTAGAAAAACAAAACAGAACAACACCAAAAAAACAAAAAAAAAAAACAAAAAACAAAAAAAAAAAGGAGAGAGAGAGAGAACTGAGTCAAACACCCCTGCGCATGCATGAGGACCAGAGTTTTGATCCCCAGCAGCCAAGTTAATGAGAGCAACTATGGCTGCCCGGCGGGAGTCCCAGTACTCAGGAGGTAGAAATGGTGAGGCCACCAGGCAAGTAGGATAGCTAGCTAGCTCAAGAGGCTCTGCTCCATGTACAAGATGAAGCACAATCAAGGAAGATGCCCAACATGAACCTTATCCTTAATACACACATACCATGTGCTCCCACACAAATGCAAACATGCACACACACTGCCCATACGTAGCTGGTTTTGTTGTCGGTTGGGCATGGCTGAGAAGAAGGAACCTCAGTGGAGGAATAGCCTCCATCAGATTGGCCTATGGGCATGTCTGTGGGACATTTTCTTAATTAATAATTGATATAGAAGGGTCTGGCACCTGTCAAAAACAGGAACAAAGACAGTCAATCAAAGATCTAGTCCATAGTCCAAATAAGTCCCTAAATGTACTAACCTTACTTTCTAGCTTCTGTAGTTCTGCTTCTTGATAACTGAAGTGTGCCAACTAGGATGTGGTTTTTGCACATTAAAGACAAAGGACTGCAAGGCTCAGGGATGGATGATTTGGGCAAGTTCTCCATGTGTGGGACCGTGGTCTGTAGCTTGGTTGAGCAAGACCACTCCGGAGACCGTCCCATGAGCTATGCTCCCAGACAGCTGACTCCTTAACTCCATAATCCTGTGGCCATCAGTCATGTGTAGCCATGCCCTAGTGTTCTGGCTGGGCTCCACTTCTGCAGTCACCTGGCTACATCCAGGCTTTCCCCGCCCCTCGGTTACCTGGCAACAGCCAGGTAACCCAGGCCATTATTTAAGGAGGCTTCCTGCCCCTCCTCTCTCTCTTTCTCTCCTCTATCTTTCATCTCTCTCACCCCTCGTCTCTTTCTGTTCCCCCCACCTCTTCTTTTTCCTCTTTCCATGTGGTCATGACCTTCCCTTATCTCTCTATCTTCTCTTTCTCTCTTTACTTTTCTTTCTTCTTTTCTCTTTCTACTCTTCTAATAATAAAGCATTAAAACTATAAACTGTCTCCTATTAGAACCCGTCGCGTAAGAACAAGGAGCAGGCCTCAGCGTTTCCAGCCACCAGGAAAGGACCGAGCCTCCTCACAGCCAAGCCATGCTCCTTCCCTGCTAGCCAGGCAGTCTTATGCTCCACAGGTACTCCGGCGCCAGCACTCCCTATCGCGGAGCAACGCATGGTCCTGCCAGTGTCCCCCTATCCCTCCATGTGGGCTTTGCCTGCCAGTGTTTCTCCTATGCGGGTCACCCCCCCCCCGGCTGCTGCCTTTTCCCCCCACATCCATGAAGTCACTGGCTGGCCATAAAGACTTTCTTTTGGGCTTTAAGAATGTCTAGTAGGCTTGCCTGGCAATATTCTGGAGGCCCCAGTGAGATACCCAGAAACTGTGATGCCAGGATATTGGGGGTCTTTTTATGATATTGCCTCTGAGGCAATAGCATAAAAAAGAGAGTTTCTAGAGGGTACAGACCATGAGACATTCCAAGGTCTCACAAACTTGTAATATCCCAGAGGCTCCTGAAATCTCCACCCTAAAATGGGAAACTTACAGAGAGTCACCTGAATCTGCCACCTCTGGAAGTAAGTCTTTCTAAGGTGCCTTCTGAATAGGACACTTTAAAAAGGCTGAACATAGCAGTGTCTGGAATTTTCTTGAGATGTCACTGCTCCCCCGGTTTAAGTCATGTGGTGGCCACTCCTGCTTGTCTTTATTGTTTGCCTGTCTGTGTGTTTCTGTCTGAAGAAACAGATCTAAAATGGTAAGAAGAGTGAGTAGTCCCAAGACACCGTAGAAATGCATGTAAAACTCTTCAAGGAGGGTTTTGCAGAAGTAGACAGATATGGTGTACCTGGAAAACTTCAAACCTTCTGTGAACTCAGCTGGCCTTTTTTTGGAGTCTGATGACCTAATGAAGGATCTCTGGACCCTCAGATTGTTCAGACAGTCTGGAACATAGTGACCAGAGACCCTGGCCACCCCAATCAGTTTCCTTGTATTGAACAATGGCTTTCTCTTGTGTGAGATCCATCCCCCCCGCCCCCAGCTTAAGACTTGTGTTCTTCTGTTGGAGACATGAATCCTCTTGGTTCAGTCAGGTCTCCCAGAGGAACCCAAACCTCAAACCTCTGCCTGTTCTCTCAGTACCACTGGAGGAAGTAGTTGACTTTTCTGCTCTGTGAGCCCCAGCATGACCCCTGGCTCACCTAGGGAGGGAGAAGTGTGCCCTCAGACATGCTGGAAGCCTGTGGTGGTTTGAATAAGAATTACCCACATAGGATCCAGGTGGTAGTGGTACATGCCTTTAAGCCCAACACTGTGGTTGCAGAGGCAGGTGGATCTCTGAGTTCAGGGCCAGACAGGGCAATACAAAGAAACCCTGTCTTGGAAAAAAAAAAAAAGAATTACCCACATAGGCTCATCTCTTTGATAGGATGAGAAGGATTGTGTGAGGTTGGCCTTGTTAAGAAAGGGTATCACTAGGGGTAGGCTTTAAGGTTTCAAAAGCCAACTCCAGGTTCTCTCTCTCTCTCTCTCTCTCTCTCTCTCTCTCTCTCTCTCTCTCTCTCTCTCTCCTCCTGTCTTCAAATGTGGATGTAAACTCTCAACTACTGCTCCTGTGCCATGCCTACCTGCTTCCTGCCATGACGATCATGAACTAACCCTTTAAAACTGTAAGCCAGCCCCAGTTTAAAAAAATGCTTTCTTTTATACAATTTGTCATGGTCATGGTGTCTCTTCAGCACATAGGAACACCAGGTGAAGGGAGAGGAGGGAAATCAACTCCATAAAGTTGTCCTCTGATCTCTACATGCACACTGTAGTGCTTGCTTTTATGCTTACATGTGCGCGCGCGCGCGCGCACACACACACACACACACACGTGCTTGCACACACATGCACAAAAATAAGAATAAATAGCTAAAATTTAAAAAAATAGGTGGCTGGGGATGTAGCTTCTTGGCAGAGTGTTTTCCCAGCATGTTTGTGGCGTACGCTAAATTCTAGCATTACACATAAACAGATTAATTGGTCTTTGGGCTGAGATGACCCCAGAGCTTTAGTCCTGTACAGGCAAAATGAAACCTAACCTAGTATAAATGGAAAACCAAAACTTTCTTTCAAGTTATTAGACATTGTCCTCAACCAGTCATAACATTCAGCCAATCAAGTGTTTCCTTCTTCTTGATTCCTGGGCCCTTAGCAAAGCCTTCCCCTGGTACCTCTCAGTCTCTGAACAGCTGAACAGCTGGTAGTTTGGTGCTGTCTGAATTGTTTTGCTCAAACAAATGCCCTAAAATTTTACTGTAACTGGTTAACGTTGTTGTTGTTGTTATTAATTTGAGGCAGGCTCTTATATAGCTTAGGCTGACCTGGAGCTTACTATGTAGCCGAGGACGACTTTGAACTTCTGATTTTCCTGCTTGTATCGCTCAAGCACTGAGATTACAGGCATGCACCATCTTGCCTAGATTTTAACAACTTCTCTGCATTTTGAATAATGGTCCTTAAGTTTGCCTTTCTTATACAGCTCAGGTAGGCATTGAACCTGATCTTCGTGCCTCAACTTCTTGTGTGGCTGGGATTACAGGTTTGTGCCACAAGGTTGGAAAAAATTGTCTTTCTCACAGACTAATTATGAGGCAGATACTCTAGATCTATCAGGAAGGATATGGAGTGACTACCTTAAGAGATTGTTTCTTGGGGCTGGAGAGATGGCTCAGCAGTTAAAAGCACTGACTGTTCTTCCAGAGGTCCTGAGTTCACATCTCAGCAACAACATGGTGGCTCGCAACCATCTGTAATGAGATCTGATGCCCTCTTCTGGTGTGTCTGAAGACAGCTACAGTGTACTTATATATAATAAATAAATAAATCTAAGAGAGAGAGAGAGAGAGAGAGACCCTTCTTGCCAACCCAGGCTAATCTCAGGTCTGTACATCAAAGGGACCCCATTGGCTTTAGAGGCAGGTTATAAGGAGAGAAAGGGGTTGAAGGCCTGGAGTGAGGTTTCAGGGAAGACCCACATGTCTGTGTGCCTCTTTAAACTACAGAACCACACCCCTGTCCAGCCTGTCATGTTTCCTTCTTATCCTAAGATTCTGTCTGTCAAGATGTATGAAGCATCTACAGACTATTTTGAAAGTTTACATAAACCTGATTATCCCCACAGGGAACAGATTGTCTGTTCTTCCAAGATGAGAATCAAGTAGATTTACTGAATTTGTTGTTAGTTGTCATGGCTAGTAATAGGGAAAATAGAACAGAATGCTTCTCCTTCTTAATTTCTTCCCATTTCTTCCTTGAATTTCGAGATTTTCAAGGGAGAGAGCCTGAAATTGTACCTGCCACCATTCAACAGCCCACATCCCAGGGGACACAGTTTCATCTGTCACTGACTGTAGTGTGAGGGGGCATTCTTCTTGTAGAGTAACAGCCCTTCACTACCTCAGCAGCCTGGCTTCCTAGTAGGCTCCCACTCACCGCAGAGTAATAATAGAATATAAAACTGGTGCTGGGGTGAAAGTGTCTTTTCCCTTCCCGAGGTCTAGGCATGAGTTTAGTGTGAGCTGACCAGTAATTGGTCAGCCTAAGGCCCTGTGCCTTCAGCATTACCCAACTTAATCAAGATCTAAATGTAATCAAGATTAGAGCCTAAAGCCCTTTCCCCTCGGAGTCAACCTGCTTGATATCCTCTTTGGTATTTGATTTCTAAGCCTCTCTTTAACCTGCCAGGAAATGAAGTTGTCATTAGCCCTAACTGTCAACGGTCCTTGTCCGCTCCACTATGCCATATGTATCCCCTGTTTTTTCTTGTTGCTGTACCTGACAAGAGGCAGCTTAAGGCAGGAAGGGTTTAAGGTTTGAGGGATCCAGCTTGGTATGGCTGGGAGAGTGCTGGGGCCGGAGCTGTAGGCTGCTGGTCACATTGCATCTGCAGTCAGGATTCAGAGAGAATGAACAGTGAGTGGAGTCTGGCTATAAAACCTCAGGTTCCCACCTCTGATCTGCCTCACCCATGACCTATTTCCTCCAGTGAGGCTCCACTTCTAAAGTTTCCACAATCTTCCAGAACCAGGTCACCTGCTGAGGACAAGTGTTCAAATACATGGGCCTACAGGGAACATTCACACTGGAAAATAAACAAAACCCAAAACTATCCCTTTAGAACCACGCCCTGAAATAAACCCTTTCTTCTTTAAGTAGTTTTGGTCATGGGTATCTTATTGCAACAGAAATCTAATGAGTACTCTGTGCTATCATACATAACTTATAGTCCTTTTTTTATGATTTATTTATTTTATGTGTGGGAGCACACTGTTGCTCTCTTCAGACATACCAGAAGAGGACATCAGATCCCATTACAGATGGTTGTGAGTCACCATGTGGTTGCTGGGAATTGAACTCAGGACCTCTGGAAGAACAGTCAGTGCTCTTAACCTCTGAGCCATCTCTCCAGCCCTCATATGTACCTTATGTACCTTCGCATACCATATTTACCCTCATGGATGTTAAATTCATAAACCTTCACTTTCTCGGCTGCACTAGAGCCCATCTGAGGAGATGGATTGTTAGTTCCCCTTTATAGAAGAAGATGAAGTTGAAGCTTAAAAGGAACATTAGCAGTCTGATCAAACCCCAGGGCTTCTGCCTAACAGAGATCAGAGAGATGATAAGTTGAGTGTTGTCAAATACTGTTAATAATATTCATTTCAAAGGTTTTTACTATGGAAAAAAAATACTGTCCCTCATGGACAGCTGATAGACCCTTCCCCTTTGCCAAGCTGCTATGAGCTGGGAGCTATAGGCTAAGCAGAACTTTCTTCCTTTACCACCCAGCTCTTCTGAACGCTCAACAATGACACTACGGAGCCACCATTCAGGTGGGAAGGACACCTGACAGTAGAGGTGCTACTGAAGCTACAGCTCCCACTTCAGGTGACCCTGCTCACTCTGCAACTATTCTTATTTAGGACAGGAGGGAAGCACTTCCCCAGCAGTTCAGCAAAAAGCCGACGCTTTATGCAATGCGGGGCTGCGGTTGGTTCACCTGTTTCTGGTAGTCGCATGTGTGAAATTCGTTGACTGGTGGACACAGTGAACACTACAGGCTGATGGGTGGAGTTACGATCCAAGCAAGTGCGCGATCCTCCTTTCCCAGCTTTTCAAACTGCTTCTCAGTCAGGTCAGTCGAGAAGACTTCTCTTCCCAGAGCTGCTCCTCAGGCTGCAATATTAGGTTCAGGAAAGACTTCTATTGAGTGGTTTTTTTGTTTTGTTTTGTTTTTTTAATTGTCTGTGTGGTCTTTATCATGGATAGAGTGGGTTAGGCTGGTTGCCTAAAGAACTAGGGTATTATTAGCCCAGGCTTACCCAGCAGTACTGAGAAGCACAGCTGAAGAGTTTCAGAGAGCAGTCAGGAATTTCCATTCTGGAAAGCTAGGGTGAGAGAAGGAGAGATTCTACATAGAGCCAAAAGCAAGAACTGAAAGCCCCTGTATCTGGCGTTCTTGAGCCCTGTTAAGTGCTGAGTTAAGTGCTGAGGTTCCAACATCAAGGCCCAAAGCTGCCCAATCAACTGTTGAAGCCTGGACGCTGGCAAGGCCCAGAACATACACTTCTGACCCGGGCACCTAGGACTGACTCTGGATTTGAAGACTTGGAATAATAAGCCTCTAGTTCTTAGGCTCTAGAGCCATAAACCTCAGTCTGTTCAAGTCTGGAACCATATTCTTGAATTCTCACAGCCTAGAGTAGCAGTGCTCAACCTACGGGCTGTGACCTTATTGGGGGTCACATATCAAATATCCTGCAATCAGATATTTACATTATGATTCGTAACAGTAGCAGAACTACAGTTATGAAGTAGCAATGAAATAATTTTATGGTTGGGGGTCACCATATCATGAAGAACTGTATTAAAGACTCACAGCATTAGGATGGTTGGGAACCACTACTCTAGAGCTTTAAGTCCCTGGGTTTGTAAGCGAAGCCTGTAAGTCTCTGAAACTCAAGAGTTCATGGCTTCCAATGTAAAGAGAGCTCCTTTTTGTTGAGTAAGATGACCCTCAACCAGCCATTTATGTATTCAGGCTGTGTCCATATGACTTTGGCATTCACCTCTGCATAGGCACGGTTGCCTACTAAGAACATCTGCATACTTAGCAAAGCCAGATGTGCCAGCACGTTGAAGGCCCCAGAAGAGTCCTGTAGCCAGTGCTAACAGGGTAGGTAGCGTGCATGCACAAAGCTTCACCTAGTTGACTCCACATCATATCCCATACCATCTTCTAAAATTGTTCAGTATCATGAGACTCCAGTTGCCCACAGAGGTGGGCTTAATTGCATACCTTTAGGGGCTGGGAGAAAGCTCAGTCAGTAAAATGTTTACCACATGAACATGAAGGCTAGAGTTCAATGACCATTGCAGGACCTGTGGAAAAAAGCTGAATTAGTAATTGTCCTAAGAGGTGGGTGGTGCCTGAGGAACAACAACCCGAGGTTGGCCTGTGTACACATGTGTGCAAATGCACACACACACTTTCACATACATGCAAACACACTTGCACACACAGAGGCAACGCAGTCCCCACCCAAGTAACATCCCTTATTAAAGTTTTTTTTCTTTTGCTCTAACTCATTTCCTACTACAGTGAGGCCTCCCACACTTACCTCTCTTTCAATCATGCTCAGATCTCTTTCTCTCTCTCTCTCTGTCTCTCTCTGTCTCTCTCTCTCTCTCTCTCTCTCTCTCTCTCTCTCTCTCTCTCTCTCTCTCTCTCTCTGGTCTGTTTCAGAAGAACACAAACCAAGACAAGACACTTGAACTTCTGGTACCCTGACTCCTAGCCTGCAGTGAGCTTCCAGCTGGGTCCACACAGTTCGTTCAGGCCTCCATCAGACTGACTTGTGGGCATGTCTGTGGAACATTTGCTTAATTGCTAATTATGCAGGAAGGGCCCAAATCAGCACGGAGTGCAGCTCTCGTCCTGGGCAGCAGGCAGAGAGCCTTAAATCACAGATATCATTGCGTAGCCCTACTAAAGATTTAGGAAGTCCATAAGTCAAACGCTACAGCCCACAGCTGGCATGCCCACTTGCCTTTGGTTTTTTTGGTTTTTCGAGACAGGGTTTCTCTGTGTAGCCCTGGCTGTCCTGGAACTCACTCTGTAGACCAGGCTGGCCTCGAACTCAGAAATCCTCCTGCCTCTGCCTCCCAAGTGCTAGGATTAAAGGCGTGCGCCACCACCGCCCGGTGAGGCATGGAGTCTACAAAGCAGGTGGAAGTGACCCTTGGCAATACCCATCAACAAGGAGGCTGAAGAAAACCTTCCTGGAGTAGGACTTGCTTTGGCTGGAAATGACAGGTCCTGGAGACTTAACCTCCAGTATACTCATTCAGCAATATTCACTTAGGAGAGGGCAATACCACACTAGGAGTCAAGGCCCTATTCAGAAGACACTGGACAGTACTTGGAGAAAACCTGAATTTGTGGGCATTTATTCAACTTTTTTTCATGATCATTTTTTCTTGTCGATAATCCTAGATGAGTGATATTAGGCAAACCATTCAGGCGCAGGCCTTTTCTCTCTCCCCCTCCTTTCTTTCTTCATCCTCCTCATCCTCAACCCCCTCCACCTCTTCCTCCTCTTCTTCTCTCCCCCTCTTGTGGTACTAGTGATTGAACCAGGATCTCGTGCATATCAGGCAAATGCTCTACCATTGACCTGCACTGCCAGTCCGTATCAGATACTTATATTTATCAGACATTTAAAATTTTATTTATTTTGTGTGTGTACACCATGATGCACATGTGGAGGTCAGAGGGCAAGTTGCAGGAGTCAATTCTCTCCTTCCACTGTATGGATCCTGGGGCTCAAACTCAAGACGACAGGCTTGGTGGCAAGCACCTTACTGCTAAGCCATCCTCTTCTTAAAAAATATTTTATGCACGTTGGTGTTTTGCTTGATACCCTTCTCCAGATAGTTGTGAGATGCCATGTGGATGCTAGGAATCGAACCCAAGTCCCCTGGGAGAAGACAAGAGCTCTTAACCACTGAGCCATTTCTCCATTCCCCCATTCCCCTTTAAAAAATGTTTTCTGACCTTTATTTTTATTTTTATATGAATAGGTGTTCTGTCTATGTGTGTCTGTAAACCATGGATGTGTTCGATCCCCTGGGAGTAGAGTTACAGACTGTAGTAAGCTGCCATGTGCTGGAGACTGAACCCAGATCCTCTGGAAGAGGATCAGAGGGTAAGCAATCAAGCTCTTAACCAATGAGCCATCTTTCAAACCCTCACTGGGCTGAAAGTGCTAGGATTAAAGGTATGTGCCACACACCAGGCCCTGGTAAAACATCTTTAAAGATGGCTTTGCTTTAATCCCAGCACTTGGGAGGCAGAGGCAGGCGGATTTCTGAGTTCGAGGCCAGCCTGGTCTACAGAGCAAGTTCCAGGACAGCCAGGGCTATACAGAGAAACCCTGTCTCAAAAAACCAAAAAAAAAAAAAAAAAAAAAAAGATGGCTTTGCTGCTGTTTTGAGACAGAACATCCTATATTGACCAAGCCAGCTCAGTCAGTCAACAGGGTCTCAAGGGAGGGAGTGAGGATTGATAAGAAAAAGACAATTAGGCGCTTAGGGTAGCAAGGTCGTGAAGAAAGAAGAGTGTGGTGGTACGGCCGTTTTTCCCGCCTTCCGTGTTTGTGTCCCTAGCAGAACTTCCAGCAGCAGTATGTTGGGCCAGAGTATCCGGAGGTTCACTACCTCCATGGTCCGTCGCAGCCACTATGAGGAGGGTCCGGGGAAGAATTTGTCATTTTCGGTGGAAAACAGGTGGTGGTTACTGGCTATGATGACCGTGTACTTTGGATCTGGATTTGCCGCTCCTTTCTTTATAGTAAGACACCACCTACTTAAAAAATAAGGATATTTAATTCATCCCTGTAACAGAATGAAGAAAGTTTAAGAGATACGATCTGAAAATTGGATTAAACTCTTGAACTCTTATACTAGAAAAAACTGTAAATAAACTAATGACATAAATATTTAATGCCTCATTTCTGCAATAAGGAGTGTGATAGTTATTACTTTTATTAAGAACTGTATATGAGGGTTTGGGTGATGGGTGAGTGCATAACATGCTTATAGGATCTGTTTATAAGGCCTGGTTGTATATCCTTGAGTACCCTGATCAAAACTTGGCAAGCATAGTAGCCTGCTTTTGATCCCAGCACCCAAGAGGCATTAAATCTCTAGTCGAGCTGGTTAACTTCTAGACTAAGTTAACTAGAATTAATACTGAACTCTGTGTTCAACAAAACACCTTGCTTTAGAGGGCAATAAAGGAAGATACCTGAGATAACTTTGGAAAAAAAAAAAAAGAAAAAGACAATTAGACAACGATATAGCATGACTCCAGCCAGTTCTGAGGCTAAAGCATGTTTATTTTCTCCAGTCTCCTTTTATACCATTCTAGGTACATGCAAAGATTATAGCCAGTCCTAAGGCATAAACAGAGTAGTTAAGGAACAAACAAAGCATAAACAAAGGTCCCATGATTACTGTATTCAGGGTCTTTACAAGACCCATCAAGATACAAAGAACACATTCCTCAGCTGTGTTCATCTTGAGCCTATTTCCTTGTCCTAGCCCAATTCCTAGAAGGCGGCCCCAAAAGCTCTCTACAATGTATTGTAGCATCCTGGCCCCAAGCTTGATATAAGGCTGAGGCTTCATTCTTATACCTGATTCCTCTACCTCTGCCTTAACCCCACAAGTCAGTTTGACAGACATGGGAAGAGAAAAACCTCAGTTAAGGAGTTGCTTCCATTAGAATGACTTGTGGGCAAGTCTGTGGGACATTTTCTTGATTGCTAATTGATTTGGGCAGGAAGGGCCCAGACTGCTGTGGATGGTGCTATCCCCGGGTGGGTAGGCTTGTCTATGTAAGGGAGGTGGCTGAGCAGGTCAGAGGAAGCAAGCCAACAAGCAGAGTGCTCCTCCATGGACGGATCCAGTTCCTGCCCTGTCCTCCCTCCATGATGGATGTGACCTGAAATGGTGAAATGAAGTTAACCCTCCCTCCTCCAAGTTGCTTTCAGTAAGGGTGTTGTCACAGTAACAGGAACTTTATCTGTTTATCTGTGATAAAGTGGAAGGGCCGCCTGTGTGCTGGGGCTGCAGGCCTGCCCTGCCACGCCCAGTTCTTCCAAGTGCCTGGTCAGCATGGCTCTATGGAGTGTCTCCTTCATGCCTAGCATTTTTCCAGGTGCTGGGAACACTATGCTGAGAGGGAAAGGTGACTTGGGTAGGGTTGATGGGAAATAGTCCATCTCTGTCTTGTCAGGCCACATTCACGACAGCCACAGGGAGTGGACCAACCGAGATCCCCACCTTCTGATTCATTAATTAAGGAAACTGAGGCCCAGAGATGAGAGGACTCTTAGTTGGTTACAAAGTCACAATTACATCATGATAGAACTAGGGCCCATACTGAAGTTCACTCTGACCCCTCCCAGTTATTTTCCCTCTAAGAAAATGTCTGTTTGTCTGTCTGTCTATCTATCTATCTATCTATCTAATTTGTGTGGGTGTTTTGTCTGCATATATGTGCACTACTTACATGCCTGGTGCCTGAAAAAAGGCAGTGGATTTCCCTGGAGCTAGAGTTAGACAGGTATGAGTTACCATGCGGTACAGGGAATTGAACCCAGGTCATCTAGAAAAGCAACTAAAATTCTTTCTCCTTTTTCCTCCCCCATTTTCTTTCTTTTTCTTTTCCTCTCTCTCTTTATGTATGTATATATATATATATATATATATATGTGTATGTATATGTATATATGTATGTATGTATGTATATAGATCCACCATAGGATCCAAGAACAAAGTCAGGTTATCAGGCTTGAGCAACAAGCACTTTTAGTCCATCTCACAGGTCTCCAGCTATGGTCTTCTGTAGAGGCCACCAGTATGCAGACACCCAGATTCACCAAGGCAGGAACAGAGGACATCAGTGAGACCTCTGAAGATCTCAGGTTAGAAGAACAGAGAGCTGAGTTAAGATGCTCGCAGACATGAATGCAAAAGGGCTTTCATTTTCTTTTCTTTCCTTTAAAGATTTGTTTATTTATTCTATATAAGAACGCTGTTGCTATCTTCAGACACACCAGAAAAGGGCATCAGATCTCATTACAGATGGTTGTGACCCACCATGTGGTTGCTGGGATTTGAACTCATGACCTTCAGAAGGGCAGTCAGTGATCTTAACCGTTGAACCATCTCTCCAACCTGGGCTTTCATTTTCTATGTCAGTTCCCATCACTGAGTCATGGTCAGTCTTCATTGTCAACCTGAATAAATTAAATAAATCACAGTGGAAACATACCTCTGGCCTTGTCTGTGAGACTGTTTCTACAAAGGTTTCACTGAAGAGGGAAGACCGGCCCTGAATGTTTCTTACTGAATACAAAGTAGCAAGAGAGTGGAGCAGCCGGATTCATCTTTCTTTTTGTGTCCTAACTGTGGACACAGTGTGATCAGGGGCTGCAAGCTCCTGCCGCCATGCTACTCCCTCGAACTGTAAGCCAAAAAAATCAACTTTTTCTTCCTTAAGTCATTTTGTTATGTATTTCATCACAGTAATGAAAAAGGTAACTAATACACATCTCCTCCAGGAAACTCAGCTTTTCTCAAAAGAAGATCATGCATCCGTGGGGACCTTGGGTGTATAGCTTCCTTCCTGGTTCTCATCTGCCTCATCTGTATCTGGAAATTAGAAGATCGTTAGATAAAAAAGAAGCTGCAAACAGATTGCGGCTGATCTGAAGGTTGTTCATTGAAATTCCCCTTCTAGCTGTGGGCTTTGGGGGCTGGGGAGAAAGGTTGCCAAAGGCTCTGATGAAATTCAAACAGCTGTGGGCAGTGGCTTTAACTGGGTATGCTGAAGGGACTCAGTAATCCATCATTTCATCAGGCTGAGCCAGATGTTGGGGTGGGGGGTGGAGGTGGAGGCTTTGCTAGGAAGGTGGAATGATGGGAGATTAGTAGCCTCTTTTCCAGGGGTGAGAAGCATAAATGTCCATGCACTGTGCAAAGAATCTATAGCCTGACCGGGGTAAAGCCTACAGGTCCAAATAGCCCATCCCTTCATTCAGGACCACACTACCCTCCTTGTTCACTAGTCAAACATGGCCTGAGCATGGGCTAGGAACCAGATGTTGTACTGTGTGCCAAAAAACAAAGTCGGTGAGTCACAGTTTTTTGGAATCGTGGGTCTTCAGGTATAGGAAGAGTAAGACAGATGAGTTGACTAAGAACTGAATCTCCCCTGAAAAGCTGTGTTATTCATGCAGAAGCGATGGTCTGTTCTAATCTGGGGTGTCTGCAAAGCCTGGACAGTAGAAAGGTGAGCCCTGAGAGATGCCTAGAGTTTGCTAAGTGAAAAAGAGGAGGCTGTCTCAGCTGCAGTTACAGTGATACCATCATTCTTACAGGATGTGTGAGCACAGCAGGGGTACTTACGAGGCTTTGCTAATGCAGTCTTTCATTTACTGCCCGCCATGGTCCTATGTAGAAAAATTTCCTTTACATTTTTTTTTTTGAACAGTGTGATGTTCAAAACATGTCATGGCACAAAGATAGGCTTGATCGACTTCTGCTTCTGAAGACTTTGACAGTGATGTGGAAGAGTGGAGTGGAGGAGCTGGAGAGATGGCTCAGTGGTTAAGAGCACTGACTGCTCTTCCAGAGGTCCTGAGTTCAAATCCCAGCAACCATGGGGTGGGTCACAACCATCTGTAATAGAATCTGGTGCCCTTTTCTGGTGCGTCTGAAGACAGCTACCGTGTACTCATTTAAAAAAATGAAATAAATCTTTTAAAAAGAAAGACAGATGGAAACGGGAGGAACAGGATGGGCTGTGACTGGAAGTGAGCTTGGGAGGTTATCAGGGCTGAAGGGGGTGTGTGACAGCTGATGTGTTCTTGAGCTCTTACTGCCATATAGGCTTCAAGAAGCATCATGGGTAGTGTACACCCATTTATTGATAACCCTCTAATGGGCACTGCCTGCGACTAGATGAAGCAAATATCCATAAATGGGGTCAGTCTGGTATCTAATGGCTCTCTCTCGGAAGATGAATAGTGTGTGAATTCCAAAGAGCCCAGAGGGCTGACATTAGAATTTCCTGCCTCAACTTTCTAAAACTAAGAGATGCTTTACTGCCCCTCCCTGGAAAAGAGGTGTCCCTTCTACTCCTCTTCAGCAGCCTGCAGACACTTAGCCAGGCTGGGCTGTGTCCATACAATCTCCTTAGGAGCAGTTGGAGCTGCTTCCCCCCGCCCCCAGTCCTGGCAGGGCAACTCCCTAAGGGTATAGGTCATCAGTTTGCACTCCCTAAACTGCTCTGGGCCTTGGGGGAAGATTCTCCAGGCTCACAGAGCTGCTACCACTTGTATTGTTTTTGTGACTTTTACCCTTCTCCAGAAGGGACAGTCTCTGTCACTAGCTGTCTGCTCTTTGAAAAGGAATCAGCGCTGGCATGCATGGCACGAATACTCCCTGGAGCTCAAGGGTGGGAACCCTGGCAGCCCTGTGCATTAGGAAGTCTGAATTTGTAGTTGGAGAAATTGCTTTGAGTTCTATCTCTGCGAGCTACTTTATGTCTGAAACTCTCTGTTTCCATGTTTGTAAAATGGGAAATAAAAGAATGGCAAACAATGGAACTTCTCAGAATCTACTTTCACGCAGAACCCCACTGTAGAAGCATTTTTTATCCTCCTGATGTTAATTGTAGTCTCAGATGCTTACTGCCTCTGTCTGCTAACCCAGGCCTAGTCCTGGAAGCATCAAGCCTCCGTACAATCTAACCTAGGCCTAGAATGTTTTCAGCCTCTGAGACTTGCTGCTGAATAAGCTCACCTTTCTAGCTCTTTCCAAATTCTTGTTGGCTGGTCCTCAGCTTGTCGCCTCATCTGGTCTGGCTCAAAAAGCCTCTCCTTGCTGACTGATGCAAACTGGCTTCTTCTACTTCAGACTGAATTGTTCTGTTTGGCCTCAGACTAACTGTAGCAACCTGTCTGCTCCTTCTCATTCTCTGACTCCTTCTGTCTTCACCTGTGTCTGGCTTTGTTCTTTCTCTGCAACCTGTCTCTGTACAACTATCCAGGTAAAACTACTTCTCTCGTTCTCTCTCTCTCTCTCTCTCTCTCTCTCTCTCTCCTGCTTTCTCTTAAGTAGCTTCCCTGTCTTCTCACGAGAGTTGAGCATATCCTATTCATCAAATATTTCTCTGAGTTGTCACTTTGTCTACCACTCAATTAGACATCACTTTCAAACATGGCTGCTTCCTTCTACAAACTATCTTTACCTTCATTTTGGGACTAAAGTTGTATACTAAGGTCGTGTCTGTATTCTAGCCAGATGGATTAAAGGTGTGTGCCAAGGGCTGAGCCATACCACAACTAGAAACAGTTTTCTTTTTCAGTAAATAACACAATCTTGGGGTTTACAGTGTGATCAAATATCCTGTAATACCCCACTTTTGAAAAAAGAACAAAATGCCATTTTAGGTGGGCGTGGTGCTACCAGCCTGTAATCCCAGCACGTAGGAGGCTGAGACAGGAGGACTTCCACAAGTTTTAGTCCAGCCTTTTGTTTTTGTAGTAAGTTCCGGGCAAGCTAGGGATGGATATATATATATATATATATATATATATATATATATATATATATATATATATGGTGAGAGTTCTCTCAAAAAACTAAAATTAATTACTTAAAAAAGAAAAGAGAGGGACTAGAGGGATAAGATGGCTCAGTGGTTAAGGGCACTGGCTACTCTCCCAGAGGACCTGGGTTCAATTCCCAGCACCCATACAGCAGCTCAGTACCGTCAGTAACTTCAGTTCTAGAGGCTCTGGAACCCTTACACAGACATGCTGGGAAAGCTCCAATGGACATAAAAATAGATAAATCTTGGGGGAAAAAAGAGAAAAGAAAATAGTATTCTGTATGAACAAACATTTTATTTTATAAGTTACATTTTATAATATTGACGTCTTATAGTCAGTAGTTGTAATATAAAGAGGTAGCTTCATGGGGCTGGGTGTGGTGATACATGCCTGAAATCCCCAAGAGATAAGATAGTAGGTGTTGAGGCTGGAGAGATGGCTCAGTGCTAGTTGCTCTTTCACAGGACCCAGGTTCAATTCCCAGCATCTGCATGGCAGCTAACAACTGTCTGCAATCCCAGATCCAGGGTATTTGATGCCTTCTCTTTCCTTGACATCAGTGAAACATGTGGTACACATATATACATGCAGACAAAACATTCATACACATAAACTAAACTAAGCCAAATTATTTCCAAAAGTAGTATTAGGAGTCCGTGAATAGAGAGCTGGTGAGAGATGGCTCTGAGGTTAAGAGCAACACTTGTTCCTGCAGAGGACAGGGGTTCAGAATTCATGATTAAAGATCAAACCATCTTTAACTCCACTTGTAGGAGATCCAAGACCATTTGTGATCTCTGTAGGAGCTACATGCATGTAGTACACTTACATGCATATAAGCAAAATAATCATACATATGAAATAATAATAAGTATTTAAGAATATTGGGGGGGGGCTGTGGAGATGGCTCAGCAGTTAAGAGCACTCAACCAGCTCTGCCAAACGATCAGGATTCAGTTCCCAATGTCTACATGGTTCAAAACAATGGACTAACAGACCATGGCCGAAAGACTCCAAAACGGTTAGCCAATTTTTTTTAAGGCAATATAGTCTTAATTAGCTGCAAGCTCACTGCAATCCTTCTGCCTCAGCTTCCTGAGAGCTAGGATTACAGGCATATTACCATACCCATAATCATTTTGGGTATTCTATCAGAGTGACAAAGTTGAGTACCTCAGAAACAGCTTAATTGGATGTCAGGACTACACCAAGGTGTGCCCTGTTCTTTTTCTTAAAGCATCCTATAGGTAGCATTCAACCAGTGTAGCTATGCTAAATAGACCTTTTCTTCCCAAAAAAGCAGGGATTTAGATGTGAGTAGTTAGTGAGTGCAGAGAGGAAAGACTGGGGTGGGGCCTGGTCAGCAACTTAGCCCTCATCCACCCCTCCTGTGGTTTCTGTCCTCCCCAAATGAGGACACTTCCCAGTTCATCTCTCCCACTCTCTTCCGGCATCTTTTGTTGTCTAGAGTTAGGTTCATGGGGAATGTGTGTCTCAGTAACTTCACAGAGTTCAGGGACTAATGTCCTTTTCTCTGCTGCCTAGGGGCTTCTTTGGCCCCCTATAGCTTCAGGACACTCTGTTCTTTCTCCAGGCTAACATTCAGGGACAAGTTATTCAGAATAACTCTTATTTTTTTTAACTTATTTCATTTTTTTTTGTATATGTGTGCTCTATCTACTCATATGTCCAAATGAGTTGGAGGCCACTAGACACTAGTCGTGAACTTGGTCTACACAACAAGTTCCAGGACAGCCAGGGCTACTTGGAGGAACTCTGCCCTGAAAAGCCAAACAAACAAAAAACAAAAAACAAAACAAAAGACCCCAAAACAACAACCCCCATGAGTGGCACAACCAGGTGAGAGTAATGTGTGTTTGCAGTCCCTGAGTGCTGGGACTAAAGCATGCACCACCACCCCCCAGCTGAGAATCCAGATTTATTAACCCACAGAGAGACCACGGCCTCATAGACCCTCAGGGTTCCATTTACACACAGTCACTCCATGCATTTACCCTCCCACACTAGGCGTCTATCCTTCACCCATATACAGATACAATTCTGTACCTCACACAAGTTTATCCCACAAACCAGAGTAGCTCCTACCTACTTCAGGGCAATATAGGCATAAAATGTAAGTCCAGCCAACAGGATCTCAAAACGATCTGGGGGCGGGGAGAGGTCCAGCCCCAGCTGGAGTCTGAGACACTAGAGAAGAGTGCTGAGGGCGCTCAATCTATCACCCAGAACGACCTGCCGAAACCTGCGGGAGGAGCTCAGCCCAGGAGGCCCTAGAAGCAGAGAGTCACACTCGAATATCTGAAGTTCCTCATCTGTGGAGACCCCAAGTCCAGGTCTGTGGTTCTCACGGGTTCAAGTGTGCAGCTCTCGAGAGGCTCCTGGGCTGAGCATTAGATGTTTCATAGCCTGTCCTTCTTTGTTATAATAGTGCAAAGACCACAATGGAAGTCACATTGGATGCATATGGCAAGACACTAACTGCCAGTCTCTTGACCTTCCTTCCAGGTCAGGCCCATCCTGTCCTCTCTGTGTCTACTGGTCTGTCAGCTAGGACTCAGTCAGAGGTCAGACCTCCTATACCCTTCCCCAGCCCTGTCTATCCTCCCTCCCTACTTACAGTAGGGGCTGCAGGGGACAAAATATAGAAAAATATTCTGTCAACGGCCAAATGTTTTACAAGTCTTTCATCCAAGACCCATGCAAAGCCTTTTCTACAGGTGGTGTAGGGAGATCAGAGGCAGACAGGAGAGGCAGACAGAGATTTCCCCAGAGAGAATCTACCTGACCCAGACCGTCTGGGGTGCCACTTACTCCAGGTTCTACCTGTCAACTCAACAGAATAAGAACTGCTCCTGGCCTGGATGACCTCTCACTCAGATGGAACACACAGGCTTCTGCCTCCTCCATGAAGGATAAACTGTGGTGGTCATTACCCCTAAGCTAAAAATAACAGAAAAACAGGCACAATAAATGAAAGAACTATTTTTAGACCCTGGGCAATAGTCAGTGCAGGACAACTGCAAAGACCTTAGCTGCATCTCTCAGTGTTAGCGCTGGCAACTTCAAGCTCCAACCCTTCCCTGTCTATTATTACAATTAATGTTCAAAATGGTGGCCGTCATTATGTTGATTTCCCATATGCATACATTGCACTTCACACATACTCAGCCCCACTCTCGTATCCCCCCAAGTAGTCTTTCTTCTGCTGCCATGTCACACATGCAAACATATCATATTTATTTCATGACACATAAATATATAGATTTAGTATAGAATTTGTATATGAGGAAAAAGGTGATATTTGTCTTCCCCTAACTATCCTTGCTCCCTACTTCTCTCTCTTTAAGTCCGGTTCCTCCTCCCCAAATAATTCTCTTTCCAGTTTCATGGCGTGTGTGTGTGTGTGTGTGTGCGTGTGTGCGTGCGTGCGTGCGTGCGTGTGTGTGTGTGTGTGTGTGTGTGTGTGTGTATTCCACATGTTGAGCAAGGCCTATCTGGTTGTACTATTGATGTTAAGCATGTGACAGTGACACCATAAATAATCCCCTAGCATGCAGCACACATGGAGAACATACTTAAAGATCTGCTATGATAGAAACATTTTATCCTCAAAACAAAAATCTCCCCTCTTTTTTTCCAGTTATCAGTAGTTCTGGATGTTAGATATTGACCCCCGTGGGCTAAAAAGTGTTTAAGTATATAATATAATTAATAGTATTTGTTGGGTCTCAAACCTGGGAAAAATGACTGAGGTACCATATTTAACATCAAAGTTCTCCCAGCATCCCTCAGTCCCTACCTGTCATAGGGTCCTTCTGGCTGCCCATCCCCTACCCTAAACTTCTCCAGCCCAGGGGTTGGGCTGCCCTTCCCCAGATGCCCTTCCCTGTATAATCCAGACATTTTGGTCGCCCCTCCTCTTTGGGGCCTCCTAGCCTCTTGGTGTACTGGTTCCCCCCCCCCCCCCGCCCTTCCCTTCTCTCCTCGCATGGCCAGGCTCAGGGTCGAGTTCACTCTGGACTTTCCCAGATGTCCCTGCCTCTGGCTGTGTTCTCCCTTTATCTACATCAAACCTTCTGCTCCACCACACCCAGGAGCAGCCCCGTCCTTTCCTTTTATTTCTTTGTTTCATTTGATATTTAGTGTGTTGTGTTGGGGCAAATGGGGACGCTGATCCTGTAACAGCATCATGCAGAGGTCGGGGGACACCTTGCATTGTGTCGGAGGACACAAGTTCTGTCCTTCCACCATGTGGATTCTGGGAATCAAATTCTGGTTGTCAGGTCTGGTGGCAAGCACTGTTACCTGCTAAGGCCATCTGCCTGCCTGTCTGCCTCCAAGTGAGTGTATATTTACAAGTGGAAAACTAGTGATAGGCATGAGGTATTGCTGCTTTTCTAAATTTAAATGTGGGGATCTAAAGCTTTAGAACAAGTCTAATGCTTCAGTGAACAAGTTGGAGCAGCTCAACTTTATAACAATTAAACATTAATCTGAGGGCTGGAGCGATGGCTCCGTGGTTAAGAGCTCTGGCTGCTCTCTGGAGGACCCAGTTAGATTCCCAGCACCCACAGACGTGGCCCACAACGTCTGTAACTCCAGTTCGAGGGTGATCGGACGCCTCATCCTGGGTTCTGAAGGCACCAGGCATGCATGGGGTACACAGATACACATGCAGGCACCCTCCCGCCACACACAAAATATAAAAATTTGAAAAGAAAGAATCGGGGCTGGAGAGGTAGCCCAGTGGTGTTTACTGCTCTCCTAGAGGACCCTGGTTTGATTCACAGCACTCACATGGAGGCCCACAGCTGTCTGATTCCAGGGGTTTCTACATTCTTTTACCTTACAAGGGTATCAGCCATACATGTGATGTATTTACATACAGGACACACACACACACACACACACACACACTAATTTTAAAAAGCCTAAAGTCAAAGTCAGATGACTTCAAAAGTGAATTCTAACAACTAAAAAAAGAAATAGTACAAACTTTATATAGCCCTTCAAGAGTGTAGAAAAAGAATGAGAACTTTTCTACTCTTTTCTGAGGCCAACATTATCCTGGTTTCAAAACAAAGACCAATATTGGTGACAGTATTAATTTAACATAACCTAGAATAATTTGAGAGAGGGCCTCTGGGCATGTCTGTGGGGAGTTACCTTGATTGCCTTCCTTGAAGTAAGACCATCAGTCTAGTGGTTGCCTGGTAACCAGGTGGGCAAGGTTGGTAACTCTTGAGGAGATGGGGGGAAAATTTTTTTTTTTCCTTATTGAGACAGGATCTTAAGTAGCCCGGGTTGGCATTGAATTCACAACGTAGCTGAAAATGACCCTGAACTTCTGTCTCCGTGTCTCTGCCTCCTGAGTGCTGGGGTTGCAAACAAACACTATAATAAGCTAGGTTTCTGCTGTGGGGATAAACTCTGAGATTCGTGCTTGATAAGCAAGCACAAACTCTACCATCAGAGTCCTCGGCTCCAACATGAAATCCCGATCATGGAAGTACTACACAAGCGTGTGAAAACTCAACTAGACTTCCACTTCAAATAACAGTATTTTTATTGCACGTAAAATGCGTTTCAACAGATATTATCAGCAGGCACCCTTGTATCTCTTTTTACCCACAGGGACCTGAAACTTGCTGCTGGAAAACTTTCTCCAGGAGCCACCCCCACCCCCCACCCCATCCCGGGCATTGAGAGGAGTCAGAGGTGAACCCAGAGCACTTCTGGACCCAGAGCTGCCACAGAGCTTGTGCGAGTTGAGCTGACCCTGTAGTTTTGCGATTGCGACACTAGGTCGGTCCCACCGCGAGGGGGCGCTGCGCATCCAGACGCCCGGAGTCTAGAGCTCGGCACAGAACAGACTATGCATCGCCTGCTGCGGAGGCCTGGAGAGGACCGTGTTTAGCTGCGACCCTTCCATTTACCCGAGGTTGCCCCACCTGTTCCGGGAGGTGGGAGGGGGACAAAGCGTGAGGAATCCTTGGGAGTGAAAGTCTAACCCCACAGGCTAGTGGGAAGCAGGGCAACCTAGTCTTCACAGAACGTGTCATCGAACAGCCGTGCTTCTCTCTTAATGGAAGACTAATTTCCCTCCCCAAATCTTACACATCTCTTAACTTCCCTGGATCCTGTGTCTCTATCCATCCAGGCCATGCCTTACTTCTCCTCCTCTGACATCTTTAATTGACTAAAGTCTACACTTGCAACCAATTGTTTCTTTTTTATGTATTAATTTATTCTCTCATCTATTACATCCCCAGCACAGTTTCCCCTCCCTTCTCTCCTTCCAGTCTCTTCCTTTCTCCACCCCCAACCGCTCCTCCTGACTTTCCCGTCAGAAAAGGGCAGGTCTCCCAGGAATATCAACCAAATAGTGTATATCAAGTTGCAAGAAGACTAGATACCTCCCCTCATATTAAGGCTGGATGAGGCAACCCAGTAAGAGGACAAGGGTCCAAGAAAGACTTCCAGTGGAGAGACTGGGATACTAACCCATTCACAAAACCTTCGACCTACATTTTGTCCTGCCAGCATGATGTGCTGGGGTAAAGGTGGCACAGAAATTGTGGGAGTGGCTAACCAGTAACTGGTCCAGCTTGAGACCCATGCGACAAGAGGGAGCCCACCCCTGACACTGCCTCAAGGACCAGAAACCAGAGGCTGGATGGCCCAGAGACCTAGGATAGAACCAAACATGTCCAGAAAAAAAATAAAGAAATGATTCCTAACGATATTCTGCTATACTCGTAGACAGAAGCCTGGCCGGAGAGGCTCCGCCCAGCAACTGATGGAGACAGGTGCAGAGACCCACAGCCAGACACTAGGCAGAACTCAACAAACCCTGCAGAAGGGGAGGAAGGATTGTAGGAGACAGAAGGGTCAGGGACATCACAACAAACAAACAAACCACAGAACCAACAAACCTGGACCTATAGGGGCTCACTGAGACTAAACTGAAGTCAGGGAGCCTACATGGGTCTAACCTACGACCTCCGGGTATATGTTATAATTGTATAGCTTGCTGTTTTTGTGGGACTCCAAACAAAAGGCATGGGGCTGTTTCTGATGCTTTTGCTTGTAACCAATTGTTTCTATTTAAACTTAATTAAAAGATTCTCTCTCTCTCTCTCTCTCTCTCTCTCTCTCTCTCTCTCTCTCTCTCTCTCTCTCTCAAGATTATTGACGGGCAATCAGCTTACCAGCAGCTTTTTCTTTAACAATCAGCAACTGAAGCAGATCCCACCGGCAAGTCAATGGCTAACCCGCCATCTTCCTTAGGGGGAGAGGCAAGGATACCTCCACCTACCCCCTACCCC
Source organism: Tokudaia tokunoshimensis (assembly GCA_036184795.1). Classification (NCBI taxonomy): domain Eukaryota; kingdom Metazoa; phylum Chordata; class Mammalia; order Rodentia; family Muridae; genus Tokudaia; species Tokudaia tokunoshimensis. Next base: position 55,904,945 of record BTHU01000003.1, on the reverse strand, counting down.
TCTATCACCACCACCCTCCCTTCCTCATAGGATCAAGAGAGTAAAACCTCAGCCCTCTAGCCTTGAAAATTGTTCTGGGTCACTTTAGCCATTAAAACTCAGTCAACAGGCTGGGGAGAGGGTTCAGTTGCTAACGTGCTCACCGTACAAGCATGAGGACCTAAACTGGAATCTCCAGCACCCACATTAAAAAACAAACAAAAAACCAGACTGCTCTTGTGACTCTAGTGATGGAGAAGCTGAGAGAGGAGGGTCCCTGGAGCTCACCGGCCACATAGTCTGAGGTGTCCATTGTCCATGTCTGGATTCAGTGAGAAATCTCCAAACATGTGTGTGCGCGCACACACACACACACACACACACACACACACACACACACACGCAACCATATGGCAGAGAGTCAATAGAAGATTGTTGGCGTTGACGTCTAGCCTCCACGTGAATGTGCACACAGGAACGTGCCCAGAAGCATAGACCACACACATCCCTGACTCCTTGCCTCAAAACAAAAGTAAAACCCCTCAATATATTCACCCTCTTGGCAACTGGTGCCTGTCCTTGGTGAGCTTTCTGGAACCCTGTGTGGTGGGACTTAGGAGGCCATCAGTTCCAATATCTCCAAGAGTCTGGGATAGGTCCCACAAATCTAAGAGAGCCACCATCTGAACATCTGTCTCTCAATTCTTTCTTTTCTTTTCTTTTTTTAAGATTTATTTATTATTTGTAAGTACACTGTAGCTGTCTTCAGACGAACCAGAAGAGGGCGTCAGATCTTGGTGCTCTTAACCACTGAGCCATCTCTCCAGCACCCGCCCCCCCACTCCACCCCCACCATAGCACTCTTGTAATTCCCCACTGGGAGATAGAGACAGAATCCTAGACAGTTTGTAAGCCCTGAGTTCAATGGGAAACCCTGACTCAAACAAACAAAATACGTGGAGACCAGCGGAGTAAGATGCTGTCAACCTCTGGCCTGCATATGCACACATACCACATGCAAATCAATAAACTAACATGCTCAAAGAAATAAAGCATATGCAGGCACCTCTGGACTCTCCCAGGCAAAATTAGCAGTGATATGTCTCATCCAACTTTGACATACTGGAGGCTTTCTTTGCCATTATCCTTTAGGGTTTCCCTGACAAATGAAGCAGCAGTGACACAGCTATTCTCCTTCCAGTAATACCTAAAATATCAAACTGTCCGGAACCATTCAGAAACTAGATCAGGATTATTATTATATTTTTTACTTTAAAAAAAGTTTTACCACTAAGCAGTGGTGGCACAAGCCTTTAATCCCAGCAGGCAGAGGGCAGAGGGCAGAGGCCAGAGGCCAGAGGCAGAGGGCAGAGGGCAGAGGCCAGAGGGCAGAGGGCAGAGGGCAGAGGGCAGAGGCAGAGGGCAGAGGCCAGAGGCCAGAGGGCAGAGGCAGAGGGCAGAGGCAGAGGCCAGAGGCCAGAGGGCAGAGGGCAGAGGCCAGAGGCCAGAGGGCAGAGGCAGAGGGCAGAGGCGGAGACAGAGACAGAGGCAGGTAGGTAGATCTCTGTGGATTTGAGACCAGCCCAGTCTACAGAATGAGTTCCAGAACAGCCAGGACTACACAGAAAAACCCTGCCTTGAAAAAAAATCAAAAAGTCTACACTACTTTCAAAACCCAAGATGGTGCCAGGCATGGTGGTGTACACTGTTAGGTCCAAAGTGAGCCCCAAGCCCCAAAATGGCAGTGCCACTGACTTATCTGCCCCTCCAGAAAACTACCTTTAACAACAGGGCATCTAGTCTCCTATAACACGCACTTGTAAGGTGCATTGAAGTCCTCAAGTTTCTGGCCCCTCCCCGGCCACAGTAATTTCCAGGTTGTTCTAGCTTACAGGCTCTCTCCTGCCTCAGCACCTGTCTTTTTTAAAACTGTCAAGGATACCCCTGCCCCCCTTGATGGCCTTTGAAGTTTGGATAAACCTTTCTTTCCACACACAGAGTGGTTTATTTTGGTGGTTTCCGCTATACCATCGCTTACACATACCCACAATCCCAGAACTCAGAAGAGAGACAAGAAAATTCCCCCAAATTCAAGGCCATTATGTATGTAGGAGGGGGGCTATATAGGAGACTCTGTCTCAATACCACCCCCCCAAAAAAATTCCAAAGAACAACATTTTTCTTTCTTATTTGTAGAAGAAGCCACAGTCTGCAAATTGTTTTCTACCTTAGAGTGATATTTGAATGTACCCTGGACAACTGGGCAACCCCGGCACCTCCACCAAGTGTTTCAGGGTGAGAAGCTCCTACATTTCCACAGAACCTATTTACCACTATCTGGATGCTGTGTGCTGCCTGGGTGTGTAGGGTACTTGCTACATCCTATTTGCCTGGTCCATTTAGAAGGATGGCCTGACCTGTATTACAGGTAAAGTCTTTAGGGGTGGGGGTGGTAGGGGTGGGAAGTATATGGGGTGTGTGTGTGTGTGTGTGAAGGTGCACAGCTGGGCTTACAAGCAAGCAAGCTGTTTCTGGCAATATTTCCTAACAGGTATCAAGAGTTAGCATTAGAAGCCAGATGTGCTGCATTCAGCAACCCCACCCCTTTGAAAAAAGAGGCAGCAGGATTGCTTTTCAGTTCAAAGCCAATCTGGACTGTACAGTGAATTCCAGGCTAACCTGGGCTATGTAGAGAGACCCTATTTCAAACAACAAAACAAAACAACGAACATTTGCCAGGTCACCGGCTGCAGGGTTCTATGCCATAGGATATCCTTGCTCTGGAATCTGGACAGTTCGAGAGCACCGAGCCTGAATCTTCCCGACATCTGGTGAGAGCCTCAGGGCGGGAAGGACGAGTGGGAATGTTAAGATGGCCACCTTAAAGCCTATTAAAGCCGTGCCTAGGAGAAAGGTGTTCAGTTTTCAACATGAGTCTTGAAGGGAACAAATCATAGCAACATGTTACTATGTTTTTGTATGTATGGGCGTTTTGTCTGAACACATTATGTCTATACATTCTGTGCTTGCATACAGTGCCTGCAAAGGACAGAAGAGGGCGTTAGATCCCATCCCTTGGAACTGGAGTCACGGTTATGAGCCATCTTGTGGGTGTTGGAAATCAAACCTGGGTCCTCTGGAAGCACAGCCAGTGCTCTTAACCACTGAGCGTCTCTCTGGCACCTATAGCAACAATTTATGAAAAAATTGGGAGGATACGGGTCTGACTTTGGGAAGGCAGAGGATCAGAAAAAACTATATCCCAAACTCCTGGACTCAGGCATGCCAGCTGTTAGAGTTCTAGAAGGAAGCTGATGGAAGTCTATGTCCTCTACATCTGGAGACCGACCTGGAGTTTCTGAAGCAGGAGGATTGCCATGAGTTTAAGGTCAACCCAGGCTGCATGGTAAGATCCAGTTTTTAAAAAGTAAAAATTAGCCGGGCGGTGGTGGGACACGCCTTTAATCCCAGCACTTGGGAGGCAGAGGCAGGAGGATTTCTGAGTTCGAGGCCAGCCTGGTCTACAAAGTGAGTTCCAGGACAGCCAGGGCTACACAGAGAAACCCTGTCTCAAAAAACCAAAAAAAAAAAAAAAAAAGTAAAAATTAATCCCAGCACTAGGGAGGCGGAGGCGGTCAGATCTCTGAGTTCGAAACCGCTGGTCTATAGAGTGAGTTCCAGAACAGTCAGGGCTACACAGAGAAACCCTGTCTTGGAAACAAACAAACAAACAAGAAACCCAACACCTGAATGAATCAGAGCTGTACTGTCTTCCAGTCTGTGCTTGGGAAGGACTGGGGTGCTGCGCTGGGACTCTGTGGGATGTGTCACGTCAGAAAACAAGAGCAATTCTGATGATAATGGCTTTGAGGGAGTTGAAGAGGATAAAGGGAATCTATGCCCCGAGAGCAGTTTGAAAAGTCATTCTCTACTTCTCTCTGTGCTCAGCCATACATCAACTCCAAATACATTTACAGCCACCGGAGTCCAGCAACCGATGGGCCTGTGCCCCCCTCACACTCACACTTGGTGACAAATCACACCCCAAGGACATCAAGGACCCGCCCCATCTCAGCCACACAGGTGGGGGGGATGTACACTGTGTCCTGGGCTGTGAGCAACCAACGCACCCTGGTCCAGCCATCTGTTTCCTTAGTGTTGCTGCAGAGCCGGTTTCTGTACATTCTGAATCTCATCCCTGCTTGAGGGCATGGCGATGCTAAAGCCCACAGACATAGAAAAGGCAGACACTCACATGCGATGCATGCACAGTCCCATCTTTATCTGAGGGTGCATGTGCAGTTATCTTCCTGAAGTTCAAAAATTGTAGTTACATGAACTCGGAGAAGAGCAACTGAATTCATGTGAGCTGGGAAGGGTCTGAGAAGTGTCCGTCTGCTCCGCGTCTTCCTCTCAGACTCCATCTTAGACCTCAAGTCTGTGGTCATTGTTGTTGTTGTTAGACATCACAAGAGGCAATGGAAAGGATTTAAGGGGACACAGGCACAGAGTCAAACAAAACAAAACAAAAACTCCCCAAATAACAAAGTCTGGCAAAAAGTTTCCATGGACTTATTTAGGTTTTGAGAGTCATGTGGTCTCTTCACAATGACTCAAATATGCTGTCATGGCTCAAAAATAGTCATAGGTAATAGTAAGCATAGCATGTGTTTCAATAAAACTTTATTTGCAAAAAAAAAAAATAGCCGGGCGGTGGTGGCGCACGCCTTTAATCCCAGCACTTGGGAGGCAGAGGCAGGCGGATTTCTGAGTTCGAGGCCAACCTGGTCTACAGAGTGAGTTCCAGGTCAGCCAGAGCTATACAGAGAAACCCTGTCTCAAAAACCAAAAAAAAAAAAAAAAAAAAAAGTAATCCACGTGCTTTAGTTTGCAATCCTCTGTACAGGACATAAAGAACCTGGGGTTATCAAGATGGCTTCAAGGGTCTGCAAGGCTTTCCATTCTTTTTCTGTTGTTGTTCCTTTTTTGACAGGGTCTCTGTTAGGTCCAGACAGGCCTCCATCTTGCCATCCCCTGCTTGCTTCCTGCACCACCATGCCCGGTTTTCCAAGGACTGACAACGCTCCATGTCGCCTCTCCAGAAAGGACAGAGAACGGTCCTCCTTCATGTGGCATCAGCCCTGTCCAGTTTTGCTCTGTGATTTGAAATTCTGAAGTGATGATGTCCACCCTCCCCCTTCTTCCTTCCCTATGTGTATGTGACCGCTCTGTGTTTCCTGTTCTTCCCCCTGGCCCTTGCTCTCACACTGTTGGGCGATTCTAGAATGAGACTCTCACAGTTAAGAACCTGTTCTTCCAAGTTCTCATCTGCTCTGGGGTATGATGGGATGTACAATAGTGGAAAGAACTCTGTGCTGCGTCACTGAGCAAGGACATGCCACCAGTTTGCTGTGTGACTTTGGGCACATTACTTAACCTTTCTGAGCTACCCTCTCCTAGGTTGACAAATCAAAGAGTTGGCTTCTAACCTCCCTTGCAACTATAATTCTGGTTTTAGGGAGCTGTAGCCTTAATGTTTGACTCGATATTGTAGAGCTGTCTGGGGTCATTAATCAGGATGTCACTTAGTGAAACTGCCAGGGGGTCAGCAGAAATCAGTCACAAGATTTAATAGTTGCCGGCTTTCCTAAAGCCCACATAGCTGAAGGGATGGGGTCCCAGCAAACTTCAGGGGATCTGAGATGTTCTCACCAAGGAGGGTGGAGGAAGACAAACGGCTACAGGAACCTCTATCCTCAAACAAACCAAACCAAACAAAACAAAACCAAAAAGCAAAGCAAAACAAAACAGAAAACCCCTCCATTTATTTCTAGACTGTTCTTTGCATAGCTACAAAACCTACACAGGTTTGGATTCAGTTGGATACAGAATTTTGGGGGGCGGAGTTGGGGGATCTTTTCTCTGCCAGAGCTTTTCATGGGGTGCTTTCCTGGAAATATACAGATACCCACTCAGCTCAGAGTTCACCCAATAAATGCATGGCTAGGTCAGGAGGGAGGGAGGGAGACTCAGAAGACTTAATGAATTAGCAACTTTAGTGGGGGTCAGGGAAGATGCAGGATCAGAACACTGAGGTGGGTGGGGGCTGGAGGAGGCAGGTGGGGGCTGGAGGAGGCGGGTAGGGGCTGGAGGAGGTTGGCAGCTTCCAGGAGCTTGTGACACATCATCTCCATACTCTCCACTCTGACTAACCCAGTTCCTGTGGGTGACACAGCTGGGGTGGGGCGGGGTGGGGGCTGACCCTGGGGTGACAGTGTCCAGGAAGGAGTGAACAAAGAGTCCACCTTTCCTTCAGAGCTCCTCCACTGAGCCCTGCCCCAACCTCCAGAACCTACCTCTGGCCTCCAGGAAAGCAGGCTCTCATTGTCTGGCTCTGCTGAAGCCTTAACCTAAATAATTCAAGCACCCATCTCTCTCTGAGGAGGAAAACAAACCCAGCCCCAGCCCTGTGCTCAGGTTTCCATGGTACAGAGGGTGAGTCAGGAGGCTGGGAGGCCATCCCAGGCCTTTAACCTCCTCTGGGAAAGATGACAAACCTGACATGGGCAACAATGTATTCCTCCCATCCCTACAGCTAAAGACCACATTGACAATTCTTTAATGTTTTTAAAAACAAAATGAAACAAAACAAAGAATATGTCACGGAAACTTTGTTAAGTTTCCTCCTCCAGCCTCCACTCTTCAATGTTGAAGGAGACCACAACAGCCATTGGTTGACCTCTCCCTGGCCTGTGACCTTGCTACTAGCAGAGACTGACAGAGGCCTGCCTTCAAAAGATAGCATTACTGTTCATCTCCTTAAGCAAAAACAAAAACATGCCCTGAGGGGGAGGTGATATCAGAGTCTTGATCAAATGCCCGGGGAAACAGGCAGAGAGGGGGGCACCAAGACTCCATTGTAAACTATCACTGACTTGCCTTCTCAGGGACCATCATCCAGGCTGGTCTCTAACATACACCACGCCTTAAGGCCTCGGTGATAAGAGTAAACCAGCATGCTACTCCCAAGCCATCTAGGAGGCCAGCCTGATTGTGAAGACCTTCAGCGTTGGGCTGTCCTCTGACCTGCCCCTCTGCCCTCTGGCAAGAACCTATACAGGGGGAACGGCTGAAGCTCCTGGAAGAGAAGAGTCAGAGGGCTGATGGGATACCTGCTCACACTGCTTCAGCTGCCACTGGGCTGAGTGACCTCTGGACTGTCATGGGGCCTGTTTGAACTTGGGAGACTGAGAAGCAGCTCCACTCTGCTGTGCGTGTGCATATTCTAGACTTTTTTTTGGGGGGGGGGGGATGGGAGATCAGTGGCCAAAATGCCAGTGATCAAAGTCCCATCTCCCAAGAATCACGTTGGTGCTATCCAGACAGTGTTTGCTAGGACTCACTGCCGAGATAAAACTGCCATGTAAGGCCTAGGCTGGAATCTTAACATCCATGTTTTAGAAGCCCAAGCTGTGAGATCTTGGGCAAATCATCTCATCCCTCTGTGCCTCAGTTTTCTTGTCCATTAAAACAAGCAACCAAATGCTTGAAGTTCAGGGTTGGGCTGTGTGGTGATTCTGACTGAGATCCTGTCCGTCCCATGGACAGCAAAGGATGTGAGCCCTGCCTGCCTCTGCAGAGCTGTGCCGAAGAGCTCTTCATCTCTACTTTCCAGTACTGTCCAAAAGAGATCCCACTGGCTTGGCATCAGGGGACAGTGTTTTCCTCTCACACCTTAGCATCTTGCTGGGGATGCAGGTTTGATGGGAAGGCCAGGATGGGAAGGTACTGGTGTGACCTCATGACTCTGTGTCCTGTGATCAGGGGATGGCTGAAGATCTGTGTAGATTTCATTTACCCCACCCCACCCCACCCACTGCAGGTAGCTCAGAAGCCATGGTACCAAACCCTTTAAACTGTTGAAACTGTCTGTCATCCACTCCTTAGCTTGACAAGATATTCCTTAAGGATAGATTTGTGTATTGACTTTGTTCATAGGAGAGCACAGGTCTTCAAAGATCCAAGCATTTCTGCTGAACAGTGTGACTAACAGGGCCCTGGCAGGTCTATGTTACATTTGACATGGACACAGGTCCAGGTAAGTGAGTCCTCCTATCTGCTGTCTGGTGACCGGAGGCCATTCTTCAGTCCAGAGCTCAGTCAAGGCTGTCCTGCCTAAGCCATGACCTCTCAGAGTTACCGTGTGACCTAGAAAGCAAATGATCAGGTAGAAGAAGGTTTGAGAAAGCAGTAGGGAACCAGCCATTGTAGCATGCCAGAGAGCCCCAGCACAGGCAAGTCACCTAGAGGTCACCACTGCCAGTCTCCTAAAGCCATCCAAGCTGACCATGTGTGGCCTGGCTGCCCACGCTGGCATCAGTCAGGCAAGCCTCACTGCCATTTGCCTCTGAGTCACCACATAAATCGCAAAGGCAGTGATCTGCCTTTCAGGCTTCTAACAGTGTGGCAAATGTCCCTGGCTCTGTGATAGGTCCCACTTTGCAAGTCTTAATAAGCATTCTCAGAATGGCCATCCCCCTTCACTGCCTACAGACTGCCAACTGCTCCCTCCCCTCACTTTTTTTTTTATTGTTATATGTAAGTACACTGTAGCTGTCTTCAGACACTCCAGAAGAGGGTATCAGATTTCATTATGGATGGTTGTGAGCCACCATGTGGTTGCTGGGATTTGAACTCAGGACCTTCAGAAGAGCAGTCAGTGCTCTTAACCGCTGAGCCATCTCTCCAGCCCCTCCCCCACACTTTTTAAGTTTTGTGTGTCTGAGTATTTGTGTCTGCATGACGATCTGTGCGCCACATGTGTGTCTGGTGCCCAAGGAGGCCATAAGAGGGCATTGGATACTTTAGGACTGTGTTACAGACAGTACTGAGCTGCTGTGTAGGTGCTGGAAATTAAACAGGAATCTCCTGTAAAAGCAAAAAGTGCTCCTAACCACTGAGCTACCTCTCCAGCCCCCAAACCTTTTCCTGCTGAAATTCCCAGTGTTGTGTGTTCTATGAAAACCCCCATGGTCCTCAGAACCCTAGAAGTATTTTTGCTTCTGTTTGTTAGCCTGCTTGCTGTGTGTCGTGGGACTGGGGGGTGGGGACACTGCCTTGGCTTGCCAGGAAATGTCAGTCACTTGCACAGATGATGGTGGCAATGACATGCAGCTAATTAGCCATGGCACACATGGAACTGCTAAAGAGTTCAATGAAATTTTAATTACCCCTTGTTTTTTGGGGCAGGCAGCAAGCTGAGACGATAATAATCTTCTTAGGTGCTGTCACTGAGGACAGAGCAATCTGACTAGAGGAGGGCAGGCAGGAAGTGCAGAGAGTAGGAGTGGGGGGGGGTAGGAGTGGTGTAGGTGACAGGGGACACAGTCTGTGGTGAGGTGGCAGAGTGGTTACAGTTTCTGGAATTCAGATGGAAGGATAAATTTCTCCCTGAATGATCTAGGTAATTTCCTCAGTTCTCTATAATTTTTTTCCTTAGTTTTTAGTTTTGTTTTGTTTGGTTTTGTTGATACAGGTATCATGTAGCCCAGGCTAGCTTTGAATTCCTGGTCTTGCTCCTAAGTGCTAGGATTAGAGATGTGTGCCTCTGTGCCCTGCTCCATTTTATTTTAAAAGGCCTGGTATTTTCTAGGGGTAAACCCATGGGGAGCAAAGAGGAGAAAGCCAAGGCAGGTATACGGTCACCAGTAGCAGTGCCCAGAAGACTGTCTGGAATGTGTTCTCATGACTCCCATGCCCACCTTATGACATTGCTGTCCTGGTCCTCCAGGGCTCGGCCCCCATGCTACCTACCCCAGGTAAAGGTGGAACAGGAGGGAAGGATGAGCTGTCCATCTCAATACCTTGGTGGTTTTGACCTTGTGTCCACTGCTGCAGCTCCACCCTGACAGGTCCGGGAGCACCTTACACTCCTCCCCCGGCAGGCAGGGCTCCATCTGACACCACCACTTCTGCAGGACAATGGAGGCTGTGGGGCAGGAGGCAGGTGTGGCTCTAACTCTGGTCTGTGAATGAGGCATACCTTCCCACACACTGCAGGCTTTGGTTTCCACCTTCCCCTCCCCCCACACACACACTCTGGGCTGTCTGAGAAGGCAGCATTGTACTGAGGCTAAGGACTGGGGTCTATCCCAATCAACTTCATCACTGCATCTCACCACAGGGCAGCTGTCGTTAGCACAGAGGTACCATCTTCAGTGCCCTCCTTAGTGGATATGAGCTAGTACGCAAGCCACACCCAGGCGTGCACAAACTGGCATGTTAGCTAGTAAGCACGGGCGATGATCTGGATGCCACCAGAGCATGAGAATGCACGTGTGCCCAGAAAGAAAGGAAGACAAGTGGGTGTGTGGTGTCAGGGAACACATGTTCCACACGGAGCAGGTTGACAATAACAGACCTGTGGAAGGGGACCTCCCTAGAGGAGTGTGCGGCCAGAGGAGCTGATGTGAGGGAATGGACCAGGTGGCAGGTGTGTATATGGCCTGTAACAAGAGCTTTCTTTCTCTATGACACAGGGCAGGCCATGTCTGCCCTCTCCTCCAAGATGATTCTCCACTTGAGACAGATAAGGTAAGCCTGAAGATGTCTATGCAACTAGATCCTCAGCAGATGGCCAGGCCTAAATGACTTTCTTATCTCTGCTCTGCCCAGGCTGCCCAGGGCCTGGCCTCTCACTCACCGTCCACGCAGGAGGGCTTTGCTCTTGTAGTGCCAGCCACCTGGCCGGAGAGGCAGGAGCATTTGACTGTCTGGGAGCGCTCCTCAATGCGGTTCCGGTTGCAGCAGCGATGGGCAGCAACCACCTCGCAGGTGCCCTGCTTCACTAGGACTGATGCCGTCAGAAGTTAGAAGATCAGGAGACCCAGACCTCCAACCCTGCCCTCCTCCCTGCCTCCTACCCTGCTGCAGGCCCTCAACTCCCTTCTTCTCGCTCACGGAAAAGTCATTTAAGAGAAATCCAGTGCTGGGTCTGCAACTCAGGTAGCGTTTTCTAGCATAGAGGTGAAGGCTGGGATCATACCTTCAACACAAACACACACACACACACACACACACACACGCAGACAGAGAGAGAGAGAGAGAGAGAGAGAGAGAGAGAGAGAAGCGCTTATTGTAAGGGAAAAGGAACAGATGAAACTTTCACGTTACCTGTTCCCCTTCCCCACCCCGAGGCCATGTTCCTAACTCTTTGAAAGCTGGAGTTCCACACCAGCCCCCACCTTCCACTTTCTCAGGGTGAGGGCAAGGGCCCCAGAGCTTACAATGCGTGGGGGAGGATCATCCGCTTACAGAGGCTTTAGCCATCCCAGAAGGAAAACCCCAGAATTAGGCCAGGAGACTAGACTTAAGCCTCCACCCGAGGGCCTCACTGCAGAACACCTTCCCCCTGGAAGAGATGGTACCATTGGGTCTTCCCAGGCCTTCTCTGGACTGGGTAATGGAAAAGGACAGTTTCCTGGGTAATGACTGGAGGAGTCACACCTGCAGATTTCACTCTGCCCCAGAGATCTGCCTGCTTTGTGGGATGGACTGGAGCACCTTCTAGCTCTCCAGACGTCCTGTAAAACCCCTTCCCTCATCTCACCACCTTCCCCAAACCTGTGGATGTTGGAGGCTGCAAGGAAGCAGAGGCCAGACGCGTCCACAGCCAGGCAAGGCACAGTGCAAGCACCCAGCCGCCTGCGCTCCAGCTGCTCGTGGACCTCTCCGTCATTCTGTGGAGAGAAGTACATACCCTACTTACGGAAGCACACGCTCCCGCTGATCTCCCACGCAGCCGCTTCTCCACGCCACGCTCTAGAGGCCCAAGGTTAGGCGGGATGCATACCTTGTCTCCAGGCAGCTTGTGGCCAGGCACGATGCCACTGTAGGATGTGATGACTGACAGAGAGGGGTCAAGGAGCAGAAAGGCAGAGCCTGAGGAGGAGACATTTCAGAGTGAATTAAGGGCTGTGCCATGAACTGGACAACGATGTTGACTCCCACTTTTTGAGCTCTTGACCCGAACACTTCACTTGTGTGCTCTTGGTGCTTGTGTGCTCCCACTGCATGGGAGATTGCTATTATACATTTCACATACAAAGATAGAACCTGAACAGTCATCAGTAGGGGGAGGAGCTGAGTATGGAGAATTTGAAAATGCAGTTCCCTCCAGATGGCTGGGAACATAGAACAGAACAGGACACGGAGAAAACCAAAACTATCGAGGAATTTTGTAAAGCCGTATACAGTTGACTCTACAGAGAAACCAGTCTTACGGGAAGGAAAAAACGCAACAAGTGGGGGTGGGGCTGGTGCATACACAGTGTATACACGTGTGTGTAAGGGAGAGAGTGTGTGTGTGTTGCTTAGTATATATATATACCAACTCTGCTTGCCATTGAAAAAGGAAACTTTTTGCTTGGCTGGAAGTTGTAAGTAAGAAGATGAATTATTCCCCTACCCACCACCCAATCTCTTTCTTTTAAGTTTCAAATGTTTAAGTTTCAAATCATGGGACTGTAGCAGCAGCACAATTCAATCTGAACACAATTTAAAATTTTAAAAGAAAGGAATGAAGGCTTGTTGTCATGGCAAATGCAATCCTTGCACTCCAGAAGCAACAGCAGATTGAAAGTTTGAGGCCGGCCGGGCTGTGATGGCACACACCTTTAATCTCAGCACTTGGGAGGCAGAGACAGGCGAATTTCTGAGTTCGAGGCCAGCCTGGGTCGACAGAGTGAGTTCCGGGCCACACAGAGAAACCCTGTCTGGAAAAACCAAAAAAAGAAAAGAAAAGAGAAGAAAAGAAAGAAAGGAAGGAAGGAAGAAAGAAGGAAAGAAAGAAAGAAAGTTTGAGGCCAGCTTGATCTACATAATGAGTTCCAAGCCTAGCCAGGGCTATATAGGAAGACCCTGTCTCAAACAAACAAACAAACCCAAAATACAGAGCTGAGGGAGACGGCTCGGCGAGTAAGAGCGAGCACAGGAACACCAGCACAGATGTGAAAAGCTAGACTGTGTAAAAAGATGGCTGGGTTGCTAGACAGCCTAGAGCCAGAGTCAGTGAAGGACCCTGCCTGAGCGGAGTAGGGTGACAAGTGACAGAGCAGGACGACTGTCAAAGGAGCCTCCTCTGGCTTTCACGTGGGTGCATAGGTCATGCACACATATGAAAATAAACAAATAAATACATGGAAGGAAAACCCCCTAGATTAGAAGTCGAATGTCTTGCCCAAGGCTGGCTGTCGTGGGACGGGACCCAGAAGCCTTTTCTCCTTTTCCTCTTTTCCTCCTTTCTTCTATGAACCAATGACCCAACATCTGTACCAACATCTGTACCAGAGGGTGGGTGAGTAAGCACCAGAGGGAAACCAGAAAAGTAGAAGCACAAAGAAGCTGAGAGAAACTAGCCACAGAAGGGGACAGGAAGAGCTCCAGGAGGCCACAGGTCCTAGAGGTCAAGGGTTAGCTTGGTCACTGTCCCCAACAATTGACAGCACAGTTCTAGGAATACCAGGGGCCAAAAAGAATACAGCTGCTCCCTGGGGGTCGGGGGGGGGGAGCTGGCTTCTCCTGGATTCCCATCCCCAGATGTCCCACTTACCGTTCCTGGGGTCTTTAGGCCTCTGTCTGCTCATCTGCTGGTCTCAGACTCATTCCACCTGGCTAAGTAGGGAGCAATTTGGAGGTTGTTCAGAACAGAGAGAGACCAGACCCCTGGAGGGGCTAAGAGGAAGCTTGAGAGAGTAAGAGAATGTGCAGAACACTAAAGAACTCCAACTTAGGCTGTTTCCAGGACAAAGGCAGTCATTTCTGCTCTGGGAATCTGTCCTTGCTCCCCAACCCTCCTCTCTCAGACTATAGAGATCTGTGGGAGCAGTGACCCTGAGAAGAGTGACTGGGCTTTCTTTTTCCTAGGAGTGAGGCAGGGGTGGGAGGGTCTAAGAATCAGTGTTGTCTTCTTTCTGGTCTTGGGACAGAGCTAGGATCAGAGAAGGGTGCAGAATCTGCCAGCTTTGTCCCAGAAGAGACCCCTGGGAAGGAAGCCCCAGGTCTCCCAGTTCTCTGTGCCTCCACCTCTCACCAACCCATCCTGAGCCTTGCTTCCTGGACTCTTCTGGAACCGGCTTATTTCTGCTGCTGTCTCTCAGCCCCACCGCAGAGGGCTAGCCTAGCAGTGCAACAGGTCTCTGCTTCTGTGCACAGCCCACAAGAGCTTCTCCATTCTCTGCCAAGGGCATTTCCTCATTCAGTCCCCGGTGAGAAGTAAAACTGAAACACACTGCTGGTGTTTGGTGTTCTCAGGGAGGGCCTAGAGAAGGGAATGCATGTGGGGGTAGAAGGTGTAGTGCCAAAACCCTGGGCATGGGTGTGTCTCCACCCTTCTAGATGCAGTTCCTAACTCATGGGTCTCCTTTCCCAGGCTGTCAGGAGTCCTCATTTTGACCATTGCAAATGCCACTTGTTCTCTTGGGGACATCCTATTTCTGGTCGAATTCTAACAGTGTCTAATCCAACTCACGCATTTCTCCTAGGTACTCCAATGCTCAGAGAACCTGGGGAAGATGGGGGACTTAGGATCTCTGGCGTTCCATTCTTTCCTTCCTCGAAAGGTACTGGAGAAGGAAGTTTCTGGGATTTGTTCGTCAGCATCCATAGTCTGCCTCAGTTTTCTTGGGCTGTTTCCCCAATCCTCAATTTAGGTGCTAAGGTGAGTCTGAGAGAGCAGTCTCCATAGCAACAAGAGGTCAACAAGAACCTTTGACCATGTTTTTGCTTAGTTCTGTCCCCCTCCAGCATCTACTCTTACTCCTGGTACCCACCTGCTCCACAGCAGTGGCCCTGGTTCAACCTTCTGGCCTGAGGTCCTCGCTGCTTCTGAGCTTGGCATCTAGACTCCCAAAAGCGGGCTCTCCGCGGGAGTGGCCAGCTTAGGTGTTGTCTGGTTTTGACCTCTGTCCGCGATAGATCGTCACTAAGTTGTTGCTCCCGAGGAGAGCAGGGGCTCTGGCTAAGCCTGGAGTCCCCGGCTTGGAGCACCACGATGCTCTGGGCCAGCACCCACCAGTTCTGCGGGGCTAGGCCGGGTCCTCCCGAGCGCTTTGGGTGTGCAGCTTGAGGAGCGCGCAGCCGCTAGACTGGGAGTCGTTCCGCTACTCCAGCCCTTGCCGGCACCGCCGCCTTCCTCGAGTCAGCGTGGGGGCGCTCTGCGGGGAACCTGGGCACAGCTGGCCGGGCAGCGGCCTCTTGTGGCGCAAGGTGAGTCAGGAAAAGAAGCCCACCGACTCTGTTTTCATGGGCAGTTCCTTGGGCAAAACACATCAATTAGAGCAGGTCTCTAAAACGTCCCGGAATGCGGCCCCTAGTCCAGTGGTTCAGGGAGGTAGGTGGTATTCTGGGATGGGGGTGGGCGTTGGGGCTGGGAGTAGTATTCACCCAGACCAGCTGTAGGCTGTTATTTAAATCTGAGCTCATTAAATCTTAAAATTCAGTTCTTCACACCACGTACAGGGTTTCACACCTGTAATCCCAGAATTTGGGAGACAAGGCAGGAGATAAGTGTGAGACCCTATCTAAAACAAACAAACAAACGAACAAACAACAAACATACAAACCCCTAAACCCAAACAAACAAAGAAAAGCACAGCCCGACTAGGGGATAGGAAGACAGGAAGTTGCCTGAAAGTTTGAGGAAGTTTGTCTATATGGTTTACACAAGGTTCCAGACCAGCTAATGGCTACTTAGCCAGACCACATCTTCAAAGGAAAGAGAGAGAAAAAGAGGTGGTGTGTGTGTGTGTGTTTGTAAATATGGTTCTTTGTTAGTGCAGTCAAGTGTTATTTAAGGTGCTTCCCACGACCTGGAAGTAGATCACTGTATTGAAAGATTCTCAAGTTACACAGTTTTTTGTTTTGTTTGTTTGTTTATCACAGGGGTTCCAGGCTGCCACCCAGGAGGGAAATACTTCCCACACAGAAGTGCTGCCCTCCTGCCTGGGAGAACCAAGGGCAGTACCAGGGTGGAGAATCAGGCTGGAAGGCTTCAAGAGGCTGGTGAATGGCCCTGTGGATAATGGGTGTGACTCTCACCTTGGAAGCCAAATCTGAGATTCCTAATTCCTTCATCAGAAAGACGGTCAATGGTCCCAATTAAAGAAATAGGACAGGTTCATGTTCTGGATTCATTAAACAGGAGAGTAGAAGTGTGCTGAGAATCTACCTCTTCACAGGAGAGGTGTCTGCACCTGTTATAAGGAAGCTTTGGGGACATAACTGAGTGGGAGAAACAAAGGAACCTGGTTCTGGATCCTGAGCACACAGCCTGAGACGAGGGTGAGGCTCCCCCCCCCCCAATCTGGATCTCTCTTTCCAGGGTGCTGAGAATTGAATTCATGTCATCAGGCTTGGCAATAAGCACTTTTGCCTGCTAACCCATTCTCCCTACCTCTTTAAGACAAAGTCTCATTATGTAGCCTAGGCTAGCCTGGAATTTACTATGTAGCTCAGGCTAGCCACTAACTTGTGATCATCCTGTCTCTACCTCTGCCTCCTGGG
Organism: Tokudaia tokunoshimensis; assembly: GCA_036184795.1. Taxonomy (NCBI): domain Eukaryota; kingdom Metazoa; phylum Chordata; class Mammalia; order Rodentia; family Muridae; genus Tokudaia; species Tokudaia tokunoshimensis. The sequence goes on along the minus strand of BTHU01000003.1, from coordinate 55,888,406 downwards.
ATTATAGATGTGTGCCGCCATGTTTGTTCTGAGAATGCCCTGTTCCTCCCCCTCCCCCCTTCTCTGTAATGGAGGAGTGTCTTTCAGCTCCCAGCAGGCTATGCATCTCACATGCATTGCCTCAGGGAGAGGTCCTTTCACCAGGAAGAGGTCTGATGGTCTAGGAAGAGGAGAGGGGTTCAGATGCCTGAGAGCCCTAGAGTTTGGTTATGTCTGGGAGCCAGAGTGGTTCGAGGGGAGCAGCTGGCATCCCTGTCCATTAACTGGTACTGGAGTCCAGGGGTCAATAGCGCCTAGTTCTGTGGCCCATCTATGCAGTCACACTGTAGGTGCTGTGAAGAGCCCGGAAACTGGGCGACATCGAAAGGTGATAGGTAAACTGACCCAGAAACACTGAATAATAAAACTGAAGTTTTTTTTTTTCCCTCCAGTCTTTGGTTTCCCACTGACACTATGCTATTTATCAGACAGTTGGCTTCAGTTTTTCTCAAACAGGAAGAAAACACTCATAGTGGCAGGATGTATGTTCTTTGTCCTGGCTGCCTTTGCTGCTCTCTTTGAGTCTGATCTTATCAGTCCACCCCACCTCCACCCTGGTGATTTCATTTTTCTCTGCCCTGACCTTCCCCCACCCCCAAACTCAGACATAATTACAGCAAGTGTGTACTTTGAATGGCCACTGTGGAATTTTTATTTAGAAGTGGTTGAGAAAGGAGGCACAGGTTAGCCCAGGATATGAACAGGAAGCACCCAGATGGGTGCCTTGAGATGGAGTCTCAGCTAAGGTCAGGAAGTGTGTGGTTCCTCAAGGAAGGGCCTTGACTTCTGTTAAACTGTGTGTTGGGATAGATGAGGGAGCGGATAGTGATCAACTCTCTAAGCCCAAGTATAAGAGCAGGATTCTTTCTGAGTCGGGACAGTAATCCTTCCCTAGAGAGAAGACAAACAGCCCATCTGTGTGGGTCATAGTGGGCTTTCCTGCGACCCAGACAAGCTTTTTGCCTGGCCTTTGTCTCCCCCTGGAGGTAGCCAGAGAACTAGCTCAGCATCCGTTTTCAGTTTGCAACCTCAGAGGGTGGGAATTTAGGAGTCCCGCTCCCCTCTGCGCCTTTTTCCTAGTCCGAGAAACAAGTATCTGTAACAGGTTCTGACATGGGTGTGAATCTCTAAGTGGCTGCGTGAATCTTAACAAGTCTAGTAAAAGAACAGGAGACTGTCTACTCCTACTTCATCTGTAAAATGGGTGTAGCGCAGCTTGCGACGTTGTGTAGTGCCCGAATGACTAGAACGTGCCTTATAGAGGGCCCAGTGTGCTGCAAGCCCTCAATGATCGTATTTATTTATTATGTCGTTAGCCTTACTAACTGGCCAGCAGAAGTCTAAATATGGGGGTACGGTTCTGAGAAAGTGGGATGGATGTGACAATTGTTCTCTCGAACGTGGGGGTGACCTTTAGAGAGAATAGTGCCTTCAGGTGCCTGATAGTCTGGCTGCCTGGCCTGGTTAGCACCACGACTCGCACCAGTTTTCTCTGCTCTCTATTCTGCAGTCCTACCCCAAAGTGTTGTCACACCAAGTCTTTCACACCCAAGAGGGATGTTTCGCTCTTAAGTCATCAGTTCCATAACTCTGCATACTGGCTGGCCCACCCCGAACCGAGCGCGAGGAGCCTGCCCCGCCCACCCTCGTCATAATGGGCAAATTCTAGCGGATTAAATCTAGCGGATATCTAACCTACAACACAACTGAAATGTTTCCTTCGTTCCGCTTCCTTCCCACAACAGACCCTTCCCCTCTGACACTCTGGCGGGACAAAGCAGGGATCAAAGCAGGGATGCGGAGAAGAAGAGGTGAGGAGTGGGTGGGGCGGCTCACGGGTAGCCTAAAGCTTGGGCAAGCTTGTCTGAGACCAAGAGCGGGCACCGCCCACCTGGCGCCCTAGGGGCGGGGCCTCTCTGGGGGCGGGGCCACGGCCGAGGGCGGGGCACGGAGGCAGCATGCTAAGCCGGGTGCGCTCGGCCGTGGCGCACCTGGTGAGCTCGAGTGGCACTTCTTCCCAGCGCTCCAAGTCCCCAGATCTGCCCAACGCTGCCTCGGCGCCTCCCACCGCCCAAGAAAGACCTAAGAGCCCCCGGGCGAAACCTGGGAACGAGGTCGGCGCGCCCCAGAAGACCGCGGAGACTCCAGCGGGCTTCTCTCGACCCACCTTTCTGCAGCTGAGCCCCGGGGGGCTGCGACGCGCCGACGACCACGCAGGCCGGGCTGTGCAAAGCCCCCCAGACACCGGTCGCCGCCTGCCCTGGAGCACAGGCTATGCCGAGTGAGCGCCCCCGGGGCTCCCAGACGAGGATGGGACTCCCATTCTCCCAAGAGACGCATCCCGACTGCTCGGATGCGTCCCCCGCCGCACAACGCTCCGGGAACCATCCCAGAAACCTGCAGCCCTCCCAGCCATCCCCCGGACGGGATACAACCTCCACAGCCTTCTTCAGGACCTTACCCACCCTGCCCCTCGTCTGCTCAGGACAGTCCACTCCCAGGGAGGGCGCAGGGAGCACCGCCAAGGATGAGTTGGCGGGTTCCCAGTCGCGGCCAGCGGTTCACAGGCTAAGGGAGGGGAGGTTTAAGAAGGACTAGTTCCCTTTGCCAGGGAGATCGCGGGTGGAAAGACTCGCTCACCCGCTTCCTGGCCCCAGCGCCCCAGTTCCCTGTCCTTCTTACCGGTCCCCTCCCCCTCCACACCCAGAAATAGCCCGCGACACCAGAAGGCCTCTGGCTTCCCGGGCGGGGGAGGGGTCCGCCCGCAGAGCGCGACGGTTCCCTTTGGTTATAGGTCTGTAGACAGATAGGCGCTGATAGGGCACAGTCCGAGAGGCAGCGTGCTCTCAGAACCTGTATATTTTTAAATCACCTTTGGGGAAAGCCAAGTCAAACCACCATGGAGATGGGGGCACTGAGGTCTCTTAATTTCTCCCCTCCCCCGTGAAATGAGTTTGTAACTAAGAGATTCCTGCCCAGTTCAGGGGGATCTACATACCTTATTTGGGCCCGAGCACTTCCCCACTCTAAGAAAGACCGAACTTTCACTGGGTCGTTTTAGGATGAGGGTGAATGTGTCCATGAAGGTGAATGTGCCCATGAATCGATGTCTGAACTAGCTGAGATTGGAGGTGGGATGTAGAATTTTGACTGTCAGGGGAGTAAAACTTACTGTTCCTGTCTGACGCCCCCCAAACCCCAGCACCACCTTCTGGAAAGTCTCCTTTGCTAAGGATGGAGGAATTGAGGCAGGCAGTTACTGTGGCGGACCTTTCTATGAGGCTGTACATTCTGCCACCAGACAGTACTTCTTGCTGGCCCTGCCTTCTCCTCCTTCCCTCTGGCTTGGAGCCCAGGCAGCTGTGACCTTTCCCAGCTTGGCCAGCTAGCAGGAGAGGATGTGTGTGTGAGTCTAAGGTAGGGGTTATTCCAGGACCTTGTCTGGTGTCTAACCTGGTGTGGGACACTCTGGCCTGGCAGGGTCATCAATGCTGGCAAGAGCAGACACAATGAGGACCAGGCTTGCTGCGAGGTCGTGTATGTGGAAAGCCGGAGGAGCATTTCAGGGGTCTCCAGGGAGCCTAGCCATAACCAGGTAATACTTCATATCCTTTCCTAATCTCCAGAGATGTGGTGGCACCTTCCCCCCAGGGGTTTCAGGCATTGGTTCTAAATAGGAGAAATGTGGAGGTTCTCCCTCTGTCACAGAAACCCTAAGTGGCTTCGATTTGATTAGTTCTGCTAGGAAAGTTTACTATTCCATTCCATATGTAAATGCTCATGTATTTATGGATGACTTAACTAATCAGTACTGATCTTTGCATTCTTCATATTTTGAACTTGGTTCCTCTTTCTCTTGACACAGTAGGCTTTGCATGAATAAGTGAATAAATCTAAATTGCCTTAATATCACACTCAGATCTCCCGTGTGATGGTTATATGGCCACTTACAGGCTTGTTCTGCCCTGTCACCCTCTGTCCCTACTGACTTCCAACTTCTTCTTCACCAGGGATTCTGCTTTTACTACTGGGGCCTTTTTGATGGGCATGCTGGTGGAGGAGCAGCTGAAATGGCCTCCCGGCTCCTGCATCGCCACATCCGGGAACAGCTAAAGGATCTAGTAGAAATACTTCAGGACCCCTTGCCACCTCCCCTCTGCCTCCCATCCACTCCGGGAACCCCTGGAGTCTCTAATCCTTCACAGTTGGTCAGCCCTCAGTCCAGCTGGTCACCACAGAAGGAAGTGACCCATGACAGCCTGATAGTAGGGGCCCTTGAGAATGCCTTCCAGCTCATGGTGAGTGGGTGGCCTGTGCCAGTAATGTGCTCAGAAGGCACTCTAGTCAACACTGTGAGGTAGAGGTGGGTGGGAGAACCTGGAGCCTGAGCAGAGCTTGGTCCTGTTACCCTATGTGGTCCTCTTCTCTTCCACACTGACCTGGGAAGGTGCAGAGTAGAGCCGGTGACCATGAGTTGCAGGTTTTTCTGTTCCCTTTGACCCTTCCTCACCTGACAGGATGAGCAGATGGCTCGAGAGCGTCGTGGCCACCAAGTGGAAGGGGGCTGCTGTGCACTGGTGGTGGTGTACCTGCTAGGCAAGATGTATGTGGCTAATGCAGGCGACAGCAGGTGAGTGGGAAGAGGGTTTTGAGAGCGGCTGTGTAAGGGGCGACACTTGCCAGGGGAATGCAGGGTGAGGGGTTGTGGGTCAAGTATTAAAGACTGCAGTGATCAGTAAGATGATAGTTATAAGGAAGGGCTGGACGTATCCACAGGGGACCCAGGCAAGGAATCGTCAGGTTCATTATGGGGAGGGCCTGGTCCTCCTGCATGGAATTCTCCACTCAGACTGAGAAAGCCAGGTCCAAATCCTTTCTGTCTCTGGGCAGGGCCATCATTGTCCGGAATGGTGAAATCATTCCAATGTCCCGGGAGTTCACACCAGAGACGGAGCGACAGCGTCTTCAGCTGCTTGTAAGTCAGGGCTAAAGTCCCTATCCCCAGTCTTTGCTCTCAAGCCTCTCAAAGCTTCCCACTGGGAACCTCCTGGGAAGGTGCTGTGTGGACTGTGGGGTGTTGGGTGAGCTGGAGGGGTGATGCAGCAGGAAGGAGCCTGAGCTGTCTTTGTAGTCCCAGGAAGGAAGTAGAGTCAGAGCTGGGGGTGGGGGTGAGGATAACAAAGGTAAGGGTGTTATCTTAGTGCTTCTCTCCTCCCACCCTCCAGACCTCTGTGGTCTATCTGGATTACCTGGAGATGAATCCTGAGTAGCTAATTGTGTGACTTCTGACAAGTTCCTTACTCAATGGTTTGTGCTTCACTGGCCTTTGTGAGGGGTGAATGAATTCATTCATGTTACTATTAGAGGAGTATGTGGCCTGCCGTAAACTTTAAGGATCTCTTATAATTTAACAGCTACATGTTGTATCAGGGTGTGATATGAATGCAATGGCCTCTCTCTCATCTGGCCCCTCCCAACCTCAGGGCTTCCTGAAACCAGAACTGCTGGGCAGTGAGTTCACCCACCTTGAATTTCCCCGAAGAGTTCAGCCCAAGGAACTAGGACAGAGGATGCTGTACAGGGACCAGAATATGACTGGCTGGTAACTTCCCTCAGAGCTGAGGCTGTTCCCATGGCAAAGCAACCAGTCCTTCACCAGCAGTAAGGCAGAAGCTAGAGGCTGGGTCAGGCTGGAAGTTAGGAAAGCTGGCCAATCCTGGAAGGGGTTGCGTGTGGGGTTTGCTGTTCCTAGGGGTAGGGGTGGCCATTCCTGGAAGGGGCTGTGTGTGGAGTTTGCTGTTCTTAGGGGTAGGGGCTTAGCCACCTGGGTGATACCTCCTCTACTCCTCCCTCCTCAGGGCCTACAAAAAGATTGAGGTGGAGGATCTCAGATTTCCTCTGGTCTGTGGGGAGGGCAAAAAGGTAAAACCCTGAGGCACAGGTGGGAGAGGGCAGGAAGACCCATCACTGCTTGTCCAGGGAGGTGGAGGTTTCACCAAACAGTAGGTGTGGGAGGATTTTCTGTGGTTTCGGTGAGTCCGAGAGAGGAACTAAATAGCATTCTTTCTCATTTTCTCAGGCCCGGGTAATGGCTACCATTGGGGTGACACGGGGCTTGGGAGACCACAACCTTAAGGTCTGCAGCTCTACTCTGCCCATCAAGCCTTTCCTCTCCTGCTTTCCTGAAGTGAGCACATACCTTTCCTTCAGGCGGCTCCGACTGGCTTTTACCCAGGGCCCTTTTATCTCCATCCTCTTTTCCTCCTTAACACCTCAGCCCTCTCTCTCTCCACCCTACCAGGTACGAGTGTATGATCTGACACAGTATGAGCACTGTCCAGATGATGTGCTGGTCCTGGGAACAGATGGCTTGTGGGATGTGACCAATGACTCTGAGGTAGCTGCCACTGTGGACAGGGTGCTGTCATCCTATGAGCCCAATGATCCCAGCAGGTAGGGGGTTGCCTGGCAAGGTGTTGGGGGGTAGTCCTGGTGAAAGAAGGGGCAAAGGGAAGCCAAAGCCCGGAGACCCGCATATGGGCCTGTGTATCTGTCTTCTCACATACATATTGGTACATGAATGTACACATGTACTCCTGGCAGGTATACAGCTCTGGCCCAAGCTCTGGTCCTGGGGGCCCGGGGAATCCCCCGGGACCGTGGCTGGCGTCTCCCAAACAACAAGCTGGGTTCCGGGGATGACATCTCGGTCTTCGTCATCCCCCTGGGAGGGCCAGGCAGCAGTTACTCCTGATGGGCTCAGGCCCATCCCTCTCACTGCCACCCCAGCCTCTCCACTATCACCCTTCTCCTGCCCAAACACAGAAGCTGTGTCCCTGACTCTCGAGTGGCCGTTTGACAAAGGGATGCCCACTAGATCCAAAATTACAGCAACTGGCAAATAAACCAGATGGATAAATGTGTGTGTCATTATTTGCTTTGACCAGAACCTGAAAAGCAGACAATGGGAAGAACACCAGAATATTCCTAAAACTGTGGCTTGCCCAGATTCTTCTGCTTTCCCCCTTTCCCATTCCACATGCTTGCCACGAGTAGCCCCATCTGCGGCTTCTTCCATCTGTGGATATTTGTCAAGCCTGGGTGTCTAGCCCAAACCTTTGCTGAGCTTTGAGCCCACACATGCCAGCTATCTCCCAGCCATCTCCTCCACAGAACTTTGGAACTTCCAGTCCACACACCTTAAACTGAATTCACGATTGCCCCCATAAATAATTCTCCTGTTTTATCCTTTCAGTGGGCACCATCATGGCTGCTCAAGTTAGTAATCCAGCAGTTGATCACACCTGGCTTGTGTGTCTTCACAGTTCTTAGCTACTTCAGTCATGCAGCCCATATAATGTTTCAGGAAATCAGCTCCCTATATGATGTCTATACAATGTAGCCGAGCTGTGTCCTAGGCTGTACCTTCTTGGTTTGTGTGAGTACACTTAACTGCTATTCACACAATGATGAAATTCCCTAGCAACAATTTTTTAAATTTTTTTAAAAAATATTTATTTATTTATTTGTTTAATTTGTATGAGTACATTGTAGTTCTCTTCAGACACACCAGAAGAGGGCACCAGATGGATTATGGATGGTTGTGAGTCACCATGTGGTTGCTGGGAATTGAACTCAGAACCTCTGGAAGAGCAGTCAGTGCTCTTAACCTCTCTCCAGCCCCTAGCAACAATTCTTATAACATCTCTATTAAGTGATGTGTGACTACACTGTTGACTATAAGCTCTTTCATATTTACCTTTATTTCTTTTCTGCCTCCCTCATCACCACATTAGTCCTTTATTACGCCAACTTCCTAACTTCAGTGACTCATTGTTATGCCCAGAACAGAACTAAGGTTAAAGTCCTGAGCTTGGCATCTAAGAACCTTCATAATGTGGTCCGGCTACTGTTTCTCTAGCTTTACCACCTCCTGCCTCCAAACTCTGTGGCTTGTCATGGCTCCAACTTATTTTATGTCCCATTCCACCTTTTCTTGACCGTTTCATCAGTTCTCCAGGACTGAGTACCCAAAGCCCCTGGATGCTGCCAAGGCAGGTACCTCCAGGATTTATAACTGTCTGTAGGAGGAGCCAATGAGAAGTGGCTATTAAGAGCAGGGACTCTTTATTTTTTTTTTAAATTATTTTTGGTTTCATGTGCATTGGTGTTTTGCCTGTATGAGGATGTTGGAATTGGAACTCCCCGGAACTGGAGTTATAGACAGTTGTGAGTTGCCATGTGGGTGCTGGGAATTGAACTGAGGTCCTCTAGAAGAGCAGCCAGTGCTTTTAACCCATGAGCAATCTCTCCAGCCCCAAGAGCAGGGCCTCTTAAGTCTGAGTGTTTTGACCCCCAAACACTTAACTTCTCTGAGCCTCCATATCTCAGTAAACTGTAGATAACAATACTGCCTTGTAAGGACTAAACATGGTATGGGTGGGGCGGACAAGGTTCATGTAATAAAGCTTCAGGAACTGTTAGCTATGTTTGATTGTCTATGTTCTTCATTTAGACTGTAAGTTTGTTTGCTTATTTTTGTTTTGTTCAAGATAGGATTTCTTTGTGTAGACTTGGCTGTCCTAAAACTAGCTCTGTAGACCAGGGTAGTCTCAAACTCACAGAGATCCTCCTGCTTCAGTCTCCACAGTGCTGGGATTAAATGCATGCACCACCACTTCTGGGCTAGACTGTAAGTTATCTGAAGGCAGAGTTTCATGGCTAGCACATAGCTTTCAGTTCACATTCAACCAACGTTTACTGAATGAATTCGGAAGCCTGGTGACCAAAGCGCCCTTCACCTCAGTTATCTGATTTATCAAATGTATGGTTGGTCCATGCTTCCAATGCTGAGTGAGAGTCTACATATGTGTCTGCCTGGATTTGAGACAGCTTCATGCCACAGCCTATGTTGCCCTGGAATTTGTGGTAACGCTGCTCCCTGGGGAGTGCTGAGATTACAGGCATGAACCACCAGCCCAGCAGCACATGCAGTAGACTCCATATGACATGCATTTATTCTGGCCAATCCTTGGTTTGGTTGGTTTGATGGTGCAGAGGGCAGGTTGGAGGGGGAGCGTGGCAGCCAGCAGGCAGCCAGTACCTGCCCGGGTGCCTCACAGGACTGACTGTTAATTTGACTGAGTTTTTGCAACAGGGTCTCAATGTAGCCCAGGATGGCCTGGAACTAACTCATAGCGATCCATCTGACTTTGTTTCATGTGTTATCATGGCTCACATCACTATAAATTCCTGCTGTCACAAATCGTGGAGAAACCACTTCTCTGGGTTTCACTTTCTTTATAGGCAAAAGGGAACGAACGGGTGAACTTATTCCAGAGTTAGAGACCTGTATCCAGCACTAGCAAATAAAATATTGGTAGACTTCCTTATACACCCACTTCTCTGACCCTTTGTAAGGAAGGAGATACATGATCAGGTAAGTAACACGTCAGATTGGGATCAACAGCACAACAATAAATAGGAGTATGAGGTCAGTTTCCAGCTGAGGACACGGAAACAAACACTTCCAGGAGTGTGCTCTTAGCAGGACGTAGGGAAATTCCCAGCGAAGGAAGGAAGGGACTTGTAAGGCGATGGTGGCTGGGGACTGCAGATCACAAAAGGCCTCCAAGGCTCTGGACAGCGTCACGTGGCACTTACTGCAGTGATTCCTGGATAAGAGAGTGGGCAGCTTCTATAGAACCCGTCCCCTCGGTCACGGATAGGGTGTAGGAGATACTGGAGCTTCGAGGGCTGCTTGGCCACGCGAGGGCAGCAGTGGCCCTCGCTGACCCCACCCTGGTGGGAGCCGCTCAACTTTCCCGAAGCAAGTCCGCCCCCCACGGGTTGGAAGTGGGGCAGAGGCCGAGTCCTCCGGGGTCCCACCCGCCCGGTCACCACCCAGCAATCTAGACATCTCCGGGCAGAGTCCCTCCAGCTCCAGCCCCACGCCCCTTGCCCGGTCCTCAGCCGGAGTGCCCTCCGGCCGGCCGGGGCCGGGAGCGGAGGCGGGCCAAGCTAAGGTCCGCCCCCGTCGACCCCCCTCCCTTGACGGACCCGCCCCGGAGCGGTGCTGGAGAGTGGGGCGGGGCCCGGGTCAGTCTCAGCCTCCGGCACCGGCCGCGCAGCTGGAGGCGGTGGAGCAGAAGGTACCGGGGCCCCAACTGGTGGGTGGCGAGGCGTCGTGGGAACTGACCTCGGAGGAGAGCACTTTCCCGGTTCCCAGATCGCTCCGGGAGCGGCTCAGGAGGGGGTTCCGGGCCACTATGGGAGAGCGCCCCGAGCTGCAGGGCAGGCGCTCTCGCCTCCTGAGCTCTCGAACCAGAGCCCAGAGCCCCATCCCCTTCTGAGTCTGGCCTTTCCGGACCTCCCTAGCTGGGCCAGGGACACAGTTGGATCTCCGTGAGCGACTCAACCCAGACGCTCCAGTTCCGGGCGGGCAGTAAGAAACAGGGCCTCAGACTGGCTAGGGGTGGGAATTCTGGCCTGGGATGGGGAATGGCGGGAATATGGGTGGGATGTGACCATTGGGGGCTGCCACTGCTTGGCGGGTCTGGACGCTGCCCTAGACGGGTTTTGGAGCTGATCTGAGCTAAGACCCCGCTCCTGTGTTGTGTATATGCGTCTGAGAGTGAAGGAAAAAAAACAAAACAAAACAAAAAAAAAACCGAACAAAACACCCCAATCCACAACTCTGCCTCCTACCCTTTTGGGAAGTTTGGGAGTGTTGGGGGGTTGGGCGGAAAGCTGGGGCCCAGCTCCTCCTTCACTTCTGGCTTTAAAGTTAAGGAAAAGGTGTTGCCCGAAGAATGATTCCTCGCCTAGATCTCAGGGGAGCAGAGTACAAAGGCCTATTGGATCACCTGGGAAATCAAGAGAATAATAAGGAGGGCTAGTGTCTTGTCCTAGGAAAGGTCGCAGAAGTTCCAGACCCCTCTTGGGCCCTGTGTTATGTACGCTTCGTTGTTGTCTCTCTTAGGGTTAGTGGGGCAGTTCCTCTGGAGCCGCCTTTCACAGGGAGCGTTAGCCAGGCCATCCATGCCATTTTGGCCTTGGGCCTAATGTCCTGGCTTGGCCCGAGTCCTCAATTATTCTGGCCTAAGCTGAGCCTTAGACGCAAAATCTTCTGAGTTGGGGGCTCTAACCCAGCCACGAAGTTCTGGCCTCTGTCTCCCACCATCAGATGCCTAGCCAGCCGCCTTGCTGCTGTAGGACAGCCGTGGCACATGCATGAGGATGTGACTAGTGTTTAGTGTTATAGTGATCACACTACGTGGACACTGTCCACCCTGGGTTGGGGCTGTCTCAACCAGCCTGTATACAGCTAGACTGGTTGAATTAACGGGAGTAGGTGGGGGAGTTGGAAGAAATCCTGTGGATTACCTGGGTATACCTCTCAGACTTCACTTTTGAAGGAGATAGGCAGCAGACTGCCTTCTTCCCAGTCTTTTGGGGGTACTAGGGAAAACCCCTTGAGGTGGGGGTGGTAAGTGTGGCTGTGCATACTCAACTCCTATAAATTCTCTGTGACTCATGTCCTCTTTCCTCAGATCCCAGTTGTGTGTGTGTGTGTGTGTGTGTGTGTGTGTGTGTGTGTGTGTGTAGGGGAGGGAGGGAACCACCCAGGAGCCTGATGCTGAAAAGAATCATCCTGGGGCTGGAGTACTCTGCTTCCTAAAAGGCAGGCACAGGCCAGGGTTGGAGGTGGTGGTAGTAGGGAGCAGAGGAGTTCAGCGGAGCCAGACAGGATATGGGACTGAAAGGAAAAGCCAAGTTTGGGGCTGAGATCAGGTTACTGTCCCCTTCTTAACTGCTCCCTGCCTGGTCAAAGCTTAGACTGATCCTCAAGTCTTTTCTTTTGAGGCTCCTCCCTGCCCAGGCTCTGGCCACCTCCCCCACAGCCTTAGCTTCACTCTACTTTATGGCCGGCTGGTAGGCTGGCACTATCCCTCCCAAGCTGTGTAGGCCTGGAGACCGCACTGACCTGGTCAGTTTCCCTTGGTATGAACTGCTTGTTCATGTGTGCTGGGGTGTAGGACACATATAAACTCTGAGAAGCTGACTCCTTACCTTGAGTCACAGGGAGGTGTGTGCAGGGCCTAAGGGTCAGCTGGTCACAAGGAGGAAGGGGCTGTTCCAGAGAGTGGGTGGAGGTGATTCCCAAGTGGGTTTAGCTCAGTCACAGCAATACTGTGATAGATGCGTGGCTCCCCACAGTGTGATCATTGTCCCCTGTCAGGGGCTGAGTGACCGAGTGTTGCTGCCAGGCCCAGGAAGGGGGGTGTGGGGCAGGCTGCCTGACCGTGAGCTGCCAAGACTGAGCCTTCTTTGTGTGACTTGAGACTTTGGGGAAGGGAAGGGGTGGGTCATTCCACTGGCCTCTGGCTTAGCATCTCCACTTCTGTTCTCACCTGTGAAGTGTCATGCAGGCAGGACAGATGGGATCACCAAGCCCTGCTTTGAGAACTATCCCTGCACTTTGTCTAAATCTCACGGAGCCTCAGTTTCCTACTTTTGTCAAAGTAGGAAGCCCTGGGGTCAGTGAGAGGCTCAGTGGGCAAAGGTGCTTGCTAAGCAAGCATGATTACCTGAGTTCGATTCCAGGAACCCATGCAAAGGTAGAATGACTACAAAGTTGTTCTTTGACCACCACATCCGTATGTGCCGCCCCCCAATAAAGAGTTTTGTTTTCAAATGGGAAGGCCACTGTCCACCTAACAGGCAGCTGGAGATCTGAAGATTTTTCTCAAAATGCCTGACAAAGTATGTGGGTGTCCAGGGGGAGACAAATACCTATGGGCTCTACAAGTGTTCTTTGCTTTATCCTAACCCCTGTAGCTGGCTTTTTTTTTTTTTTTTTGTGACCAGGAGGCATGACTGCTATTGGAAGGACAATCTATTCTACTTTGCATTTAGTGATTATTAATACTGCCAAAATCCTGGTAACAAATAAAACTGATAGGCAAGGCAGCTAAATCTAGGTCTTTAGGGGGCACACCTGAGGGCTTAGGTGTTCTGGATCCTGCACTCCTCCTGATCAATTCTAATGCATCTAGGAAGACCTGTCCTGACCAGCATTCCAAGGTCTTTTGCCCGCAGGATTGGTTCTTGGCAAGAACATGCCTTGGCAAGCCCCCTTCCCTTCCTTCCCTGGGTGCTGTGGTTTCTAGGCAAGCTTGAAGGGTGGGTGGCTAGAGAAGTGTTTTTGGATTTACTGGCTTTCCACTCCTCAAATCCCCACTGCCTCTTGCCTGCCAGTTTCTACCATGGCTGCAATCCGAAAGAAGCTGGTGATTGTGGGTGATGGTGCCTGTGGAAAGACCTGCCTCCTCATCGTCTTCAGCAAAGATCAGTTTCCAGAGGTCTACGTCCCAACCGTCTTTGAGAACTACATAGCCGACATCGAAGTGGATGGCAAGCAGGTGAGGGCATGCATTTCTTGCTTTCCTGCTAGGGGACTCTGTTCCCCGAGTGGCATAGGGCCCATGGATGTCCTTTCTTACCACCCACCTACATCTTTATTTCCCTGCTGGAACCAGCAGAAGTTAGGAAGTGAAACTGTAGCCCTAGCAAACCTGGATGTACTATCTGGTTCGACCACAGACTGGCTCTGGAGTCTGAGCCAAGTCCCTTTGGCCTCTGGGCATAACTCCTCCCCACTGCAACATGTGAATGAGGGCAAGACCTCCTCCAAAGGGTTGCCCTAAGAACCAAAGGCTGCTGACAGCAGCCGCCCATACTACACGAAGAACAAACCCATCTTAGATTTTCGCAAAGTGTATCATTGGTTTTGTGACTGGTTGATACAACCCAGCACGAAGCAAGTGGTAAAAAGATGTTCAGCTAGTTTATAGACCAAGTGATTTCAGAGGGCCTCAGGGTGGTAGGGTCAGGGCCCTCGGGCTAGCTGCTCAATAGCCCTATGTGTCAGGTGGAGCTGGCTCTGTGGGACACAGCAGGGCAAGAAGACTACGACCGCCTGCGGCCTCTCTCCTACCCGGACACTGACGTCATCCTCATGTGTTTCTCCATTGACAGTCCTGACAGCCTGGGTAAGGCTTTGGAGGGACGGAGAGCACTTGGTACCTGCCACCTTCAGAGGCTGTGGAGGAGTCTTGGGAGCCTGTAGGTTCTGCAAGGCTCCTTTGCTATGGAGACAGTGGCCCTTGGGGTGGGGGTGGGGGTGTGTCCACCGCAAGGGGCTTTGAGCTGAGCAAGGTACTGCCTGTTCAGTAGACTCCAGGACTGCTGTAGAAGACCTGGCTTCTGTTGTTAAATCTACACATTTGGGGGGGTATCTCTGCAGAAAACATTCCTGAGAAGTGGACCCCAGAGGTGAAGCACTTTTGTCCCAATGTGCCCATCATCCTAGTGGGGAATAAAAAGGACCTGAGGCAAGATGAGCATACCAGGAGAGAGCTGGCCAAGACGAAACAGGTGGGTGGGGCCTCGCTGGTGGTGAGGCAGGTTCCTTGGGGAACTTTCCAGATGGAAACAGCTGATAGCCAGTGTTAGCGGGACTACTGGGACGTTGTTCACCTACTGTCCTGTCTGAATGTTGGGAGGAACCAGAAGGGTCCTCGAGTAACTGAAGTGTCAGAGAAGCGACATGCCCAAGGGTGTTTATTTTTTATGGTTGGGGCTACTAAGATGAACGAAGAACCATCCTCATCCACATCCTCAAACGAGGGTGTGCCCTGGGGTGGGAGGGCATTGTATGTAGCTGGAAGAAGGCTCAGAGGGGTGAGTACTCAAAGACTTGGTAAATAAATGACTCTAGCTAGTGGACTGTTTTATTTAGAGGAAGGTAAGAAGGTAGCCTATTTTGGGAGGCTAATTAAGGTTTTAACTGGGGACAGACAGACGTCCAGCCAGTATGTTAGTACAAGTATTCTGGTAGTTATGTAGGATGATGGACTAGAGCAGCAGTTCTCAGCCTGTGGCTCATGACCCCTTTGGGGTTGCATGTTAGATATCCTGCATATTAGGTATTTACATCATAACAGCAGCAAAACTACAGTTATGTGGTAGCAACAAAAATGATTTTATATTTGGGGAGGGGGTCCCCACAACATGAGGAACTGTCTTAAAGAGTCGTAGCACTAGAAGGCTAAGAACCACCTCACTAAAGAGGGAGGATGGAGTCAGTTGGGCAGTAGGCACTTGTTCAGGGGAGGAATGGGTACAGTCTGGGTAAGGCTGGGTGGAAGGAGGGGACAGACAGAATTCTGAAATGGCAACCTGGGTCTATGTCTCCAGCCTGGAAACTGCCTGTGGCAGCTGGACCTAGGAACTCTGCTCAGCTAGCCCTTCTTTTGACCCTGTGTCTTGTCTTCTCAGGAGCCGGTTCGATCTGAGGAAGGCCGGGACATGGCCAACAGGATCAGTGCCTTTGGCTACCTTGAATGCTCAGCCAAGACTAAGGAAGGGGTGCGGGAGGTATTTGAGATGGCCACTAGGGCGGGCCTACAGGTCCGGAAGAATAAGCGCCGGAGGGGCTGTCCCATTCTCTGAATTCCCCAAAGCCTCCTCAACCCTCCCACCCTTCCCTTCACAGGGGTACAAATGACCCTCCCCCCACTCCATCCTTGTAGGACTCCATGCTGCCAGTTTCTTTTTTGGTTCCTTTCTGCCCAGGACTGCATGAGTTTCTCCAGCCCCAAGTGGGGGCTGCTAGGCCCTTCCCCCCTGCCTCTGGGAACCAGAGTGGTGCCTTGCCCTTCCTAAGCAGGGCCCTCCTCCCAATGCGTTGGTCCAGGGGTGGGGCTTTTAGTCCCTTTGGCCTTACCCATATTACACACCAGCACTTTATATATTTTTGGCTCACAGGAGGAGTCTAGGGTAAAGACTGGGGTTTCTGCTTTGGTTAGTAGCCTTGTATTTGACTTTACTTGGTGGGAGGGCAGGACATGAATAAAGGTCAAAGGTTGCACCATGTGTGGCAGCTTCCTGTCTTTACTGGCCTACCTTGGCTGTGTGCCTGGAGTCCCATCTTTCTCTCTTCATTTCCAAGTTGCTGGCTAGGCTGGGCCCCTGTCTGCAGAGGGAGGGCTGGGGGCGGAGGCAGCAGGGGACAGGGTGGAGTCTAGAGTAAAGGATGAGGTCATGTTTGGCTGACTGCCTGGGTGGGTGAGGGGAGTGGTCTGTACCATTGGCTAAACAGAAGCCTGCCGGTGGCTTCCTTGTCCATTGGGTTTCCTCCCCTAGAAGAGCTATGAAGGGGTGTGGCTCTGGGCAGACACCCTCCTGGAGGGTCATCTTGGGGGCACAGGAAGCAAGACCAGGCTGATGAGACATAAGCAAGAGGCTTTTGCATAGAACAGCATTTTGTTTTTCTTGAAGCAGTTCAGCGGTAGAGTGCCTGCCTAGCATATCTGAGGCTCTGGGTTCAAGCCCCAGGACTACAAAGGAAAGGTAAAAAAGCTTTCCTCCTCCCCCTTCCTCCAAGTTTTAGCAGCTTGGGTTGTCTTCCCTAGCAGAGGAAGGGGCGGAATGGTCTGGGCTGTAAACTTCTCGGCCTTCCCATCTCTTGCAGGGACAGGCGAGCTGGGTTCTGGGTCAGGGATAGGCAGCAATAAGGCTTGGCTGGTGTGAGAAGGCGGGTGGCTGTGTCTTCAGAGCTCATTTCTCCACTCTGGTTCCACTTGGAAGGGCAGGCCCCCTTCACCCTCCCGCTCCTGGGGGAGATGCTGGTGATGGCGGGGCCCTAGGGAAGAAAAAGACATACATGCTCGGCTCTCCTGACCTCTTCCCACACTTCACCTCCCTGGCCCATGGCCCATCTGTACCTGAGGTAGAAGGGCTGAATTTGCTCAGACCTTGGAGCAAGTCCTGTCCCTGCTGCAGGTCCAGTTTGGCAGGAAAGGGGCATCCAGTATATCCCCCGTTTTCCTTACAGAATTCCAGGAATCTGTGGGGTACACAACATCGGCACGCATGGGAAACTGTGCTGAGGAGGGAGTCTGGAGGTCTACGCTCAGCACTGTTATCTGAGGCAGAGTTGCTCCACTTCACTTATTAATACATGGCAGGCATTGTGAACATCAACAGACGAGCACTAAGGGAGTAGTAATCCAGTGCGTGGTAAGGACACGCCTGCCCTAGGCTGGGGCTCGTGGTCGCTAAGAGCAACTATGTGAGCTGGGAATGCTTACGTTTTCCAGTCTGGGTCGTGGCCTAGAAGGAGGGGGTTGCCCACTACGATGAGCAAAGCCTTGGCCCGGGTCACAGCAACATTGAACCTCTGGAAGGAAGAAGCGGTGATGTCATCGAAGGGACAGGCCCTGTGGAAGGAGTCACGCCACCCTTGAGCCTGCAAACCTTGGGGTTCTTAAGGAAACCGAGGTTAAAGTCTAGATCCAGCTGTACAAAGCTCTGGCTGCTCCGGACGGTGGAGATGAGGATGACGCTGCGTTCTTGCCCTTGGAACTCTTCCACAGAGCCCACCTAGAGTGCAGAGGCAGGGCTTTAGATCAGATAGGCCTAAGAGGAACCACGGGGACAGACCTGCTCTAGGGGAGAAAGCTGCCAGGGAGGTACAAAGGAGTCACTGGATATTTGGAGATGAGGAAGAGGATCGAAGAGCCCGGAAGAGGACAGGAGGCCTGCTGTGGAGGCCTGAAGGACAGAGCCAATTATGGGGCGGGGGGGAGGCTGGAAACTGTTCAAAGCAAAGCAATCGGCAGTGCAAAGAGTTCTCATCCCTGGAGACAGCCACCAATTTGGTCAGAATTTCTGAGGGAGAGGCCAGTAAATCATAAAGCAGCCATTTTCAACCCTGGCTTCACACATCAGAATCACCTGTGGATCTTTTAAAAAAAACCAAAACACTAACAACCCCACCAGAGCCCTGGCTCTGCCTCCAGGCAGCTATGCTAATTGGCTGGGTGGGACCCAAGAAGTGGCATTAAGTGATTTTAATCTGAATCAGTGTTGAGCCACCCCTCCAGAACAGTTAAACTACAGAGGAGGCTTCGAGATGCTATCACATGACAGGCATTATCACATGACAGGTGGGGCTGGTCCAGGGAGTTTGGACTTTATCCCTAGGCAGAGGCCACACACCTGACAGATAATAAGACAGACACGGGGTGCTTGTTAAACAGGCAGGCTGCCAGGTTCCACCTCAGAACCTCCTGGGGGAAACCCCAGTTCCACTCTGAGTAAACAGGGTGGGACAGGACACAGCACAGGCCGAGATAAGGGGCACACAAGGGAGTGACATTACCTTCAAGTCTTTGATGTCATCCAGTCCTCGAAGTTCTCGGTCAAGTTTTGTGATGCAGTAACGGATTTTTTCTACCTGGAGGGAGGGATAGGTGCCCTTCTCTCATGCCATCACCCTCACACAAGAGGGAGGCAGAGGCAGGCAGCTGGCCAGGGTGCTGGCGGGCAAAGAGGGGAGGACTTTTGGACTGAGGGCCTGACCTGCTTCCGGTACGGGGAGATGACGCCCACACTTCGGGGGCTCAGGCGGGCTTTACCCTTCTTGGAGGAAGGGGCCAAGAGCTGTTTCAGATATGATGTCACAGTAGCAGCCTCCTCAGGGTTGAAGAAGGATGGGCTATTGCCCTCTCTCTCATCTTTGCCCATTACACCATGGAAGATGATGGGGAAGCCCTGGACATCACGAAATGAGAGGAAACCTTCAGGCTCATCTCCCTGCCTCCGGCCCTCCAACCCGGCTAGGGAATCAGGGGTTCCAGGCCATAAGAACAAAGGGAGGGCTCTGTGTCTCACCTGCTGAGGCAGCCCCTCCCAACGGCAGAACCGTTCTCGATCCACCACGTCTGCGCAGGCCTGCAGCTCTCCGTCATAGTATAGCTGGTTAGGGATGTCCAGGATGGTGGGATGAGACCTGGGTGGCAGGAGGAGAAAGAGCAAGATCAAAGTAAGCCTTCTTAGGGAGCTCTGCTTCACGGGTTCCCCACCCCAGCCTCTGGTCCTCCAGCCATGCCCAGGAACATTCATCGGTGTCAACTGCCAGGTGCTGCAAACCATGGAGAGCCAAGACAAACGCAGCTCTAAGAGGCAGCCAGGCTAGGGCTCTCACTCAGCAGCCTTTTAAATTCCTTTTAAAAAAAAAACCAAGAAATTAGGACCTATTCTCAGATGTAAGTTTTATCATCTTTTTTTGGTTTCTCTGTGTAGCCTTGGCTGTCCTGGAACTCATTCTGTAGACCAGGCTGGCCTTGAACTCAGAAATCTGGCTCCCAAGTGCTGAGATTAAAGGCATGTACCACCACTGCTCGGCCTAAGTTTTATCATCTATTATCACCACTGTTTAATTATGTTATACCCCAAAACCATTAAGTGTTGACACAAAAGCATCTACGGAACTTTTACAATCATCACTGAGTGGTGTGGGTAGTCATGCTATGCCATGGATGTAATTCTCTCCTTCCAAGTGAGTTCACTGGTTTGGGAAATCCAACTTGGGTTGCTAGGTATGTATGGCTGTTCTTTTACCCACCCATCTCAACCCTGCCTTTTGGAGACAGCATCTTACTGTGTAGCACAGTCTAGCCTTAAACACTCAGTCCTTGGAGGCCCGACTTGTTCAACATCCAAATACTGGGATTGCAGGCATGTGCAGCCACAGTCCAGTTTATCTTTTCTGAACTCTTAGAAGATTTTTATTATTTTTAATTATGTTTTTTTTGTGTGTGGGGGCGTGTCTATGTGTGGATGTGTGCATGTGACCAAGGAGGCCAAAGGTGTCAGATCCTCCAGGGGCTGGAGTTAGGAGGCTAAGCCACCTGACATGGGTGCTGAACACAAGTTCTTTGTAAGACTCTTAAGAGCTGAGCACTTGTCCAGTTCCACATTTACCAGACTCACACTGATGTCTACAACTCGCCTAAGCACTGATGTCTAGGCTCCCTTACTACAAGTACACAAGATGGTGAGGGTGGTATGCACCTAAAGGCCTAGCTACTCAGGGGGCTAAGGCAGGATTGCTTGAGACAAGATCAGCGTAGGCAATACAAACAGAGCCTGTCTCAAAAGGAAGAGGAGAGTTGGGGATGTACATTAGTCTATCAGATACTGGAAAGCAACGTGCAAGGTCCTGGGCTCAAGTCCTAGCACCAGACAAAGAATAAAAACCACAAGTATACAGGCCTCAGTTGTGTATGTGATTCAACCAACAGTTTTTAAGGAAAGCTGTACATTCCCTGCCTTTCTTATTTCTTGTTGGATTGCATAGAAACTTAGATCCATTCAGACGGATGACCTTCAATATGCAGATGAACCATTGGTCCAAAACCCTGCTAAGTCCTAAAACAAGCAGCTGCAAAGAGGGGAAGAGACCCCCTCTTCCAGCTAACACCACCGTGATGACGTGAGATGAGCAGCAGAGTTGGGGACGCTGATACCTGTAGTTGCGGAGCAGTTTGGTGATGAACTGGGGGTCATAGCCATTGGGGCCCTTCTTATACAAGGAGTTGTAGGTGAGCAGGCGCTCTAGCAGAGAGTAGCCGAGTCCATGCTTCTGGGCTAGTGGTGACCGAAGCACAGGCCCCAGCTGCCGAGGGTCTCCTGCCAGCACCAGCTGCCCTCCGGGATTGCCCGTTTCCTTGACATCCATCAGTCCTGGGAGGCAGGAGGAGAAAGGTTAAATGATGGGATTACCAAATCAGTGTGGGGTGCTACGCCTGTAACCCATCCTGAGTCCCCTCACCTGCTATGGCCACCAGACTCTCAGGCTCCATGCAGTGGCCAGCCTCATCGATGAAGATGTGTGTGAAGTGATCGATGGGAAACTGGGCTGACACCAACCTGGGAGTGTCAGGCCAAGCAGGGGTCATTCCCAGGCACCCAACTACCAAACCTGATCTCTGGCCCTTCAGTTTACCCTGCCCTCAGGAATCCTTCCTCTTTCCCTAGCCCTACACCCCATAACTTTTCCTAGCACTTAATACAAATGCTTTACTTACCTGCTGGCAGTGATGAGAGTGGTAATTAAGACCCGATATTGCTGTAGATGCTTCTTAGCAGGATACACATATTCTCCCTTCTTAGCATCCCAGTTACAGCAAGTCTATGGGTTACGAAAGCATCAGAAGTCAGTCTGGCTCTTCCCTTTCTCATGTCTCCCCTTGGCTCTGGACCACTTATTTACCTGTCACCCTCTTTTTGCAAACAAGGAAACTGAAGTCCCCAGAGGGGTCCTGACCCACCCAAAATCACACAGCAAGTTTTCAAGTGCTCTGAGAACCTCCAGATATCCATCGTCCCTTGGCCCTCCGTACTTCCTTACATACCTTAATGTCCTCAGGTACCATTCGGATGTCCCTGCTAGGGGCCAGGAGACGGTAGATGGAGCTGGGCAGGTGGACCCGGAGCCGCTGACAGAGGAGGTCAGCCCCTGAGTTGGATGGAGTACAGGCCAGGATGTGGGCTTTGGGCAAGTGCTTCACTACCTGAGACAAAAAGAGAGTCTGGCCAGACATGCTCTGACAGGGGACTCAGACTGCATTTGCCTCCCAGACGCCTGCTAGTCCTGATGACACCTCGGTGTTAGATATCAGTAAATTCACGTCTGCATATAGACACATCAACGGCCCTAATGACTCTAATCCCTACTTCCTCTTTGGGTGACTGTTCAAGTGTAGGAACATTCAGGCAGCTGGAGGTGGTACAATTGCAGACATGCTGGGGGCTGCCTAAGTCAGTATAGACCTTGGGATTACGTTTCAGCCTCACCTGCTTGATGGCCTCCACTAATGTGACAGTCTTGCCGGTACCTGGAGGCCCAAAGATGATGTAGGGGGCAGGCCGGGTGGTGCCCCTCACGATGTGCTTCATGGCCTGTAGTTGCTCAGGGTTCGACTCCAGACTCCGATCATACAGCCTGGCAAACAGTCCAGGAATATGAACTTGAAGTCACCCAGTATCTCAAGAGGCTTCTGGGACTCCGTTCCCAACATCCACACCCCAAGTAGCCCCAGGGCCCCTGCCCACAGTCTCACTTGAACTTCACATCTGAGGGTAGCAGCGAGACCCCACGGGAGGCCACAGGAAAAAGCATGGGCCATAGCATCCAGCGCCCCGTCAACTCTAGGGCCCGGTGCTGGACCCGAAGGGGCTGGCGGTTGAAGGTAAAGTTCACCTTGAAGGTCAGCCCATCCACAAATCGGCTCAGGAGGCTTTGGGAAAGAATTCAGTGGCAGAGTTAGGTGGAGTGGGTAGTAAAAAATCAGGACCCTCTCTACCTCCCACAATTCCGCTCCCTCCCTTTTCCCAAAAAGGTCCTACAAAGTTTTCTGGGAGAGGAAGCAGTTCACACAGCTTGTGAACCCTGTGCCCAAGGTCCTAGTCCTCTCTGAAATACCTCCTACACCTAGGACTTAGCAGCCTGAAGGCTGCTTTGGTGATTTGGTTCTTCCAACACTCACCTTGTAGAAAAGCTCAGCTTGACACGGTCTAGTTCCACCTTGTGTACGAAACCCTTATAGGTGACAGGGTCCTCCTGGTGCGTCTCAGAGGACAAAAGGGCAAAAAGGTGGTCACCCCGTAGCACTGAGGGACGGCTCTCTGCGACACCAGGAACCTGCAGGGTATGAACAAAAGCAAGCTTTTATACCCAATGGGTGACCACTGGAGGGCCTTAGCCCCAGGCTGTGGCCTCACAGCTCCAACTCACCCCAGCTTTCCTCTCCTACAAGGCAAAGCAAGAATCAGGGAAAGGACCACAGGCTGCTAGAGAGATCTAGACAAGGAATCTAAGAACCCAGGGTAGGATTTTAACATGCTGCCAATGTCCCCCCAGTCCAGCTAGCTGCCTCTTGGCCAGTTCAGCTCCAATTTTGCTTTTAGCACCTTGGTGCAAACTCCTTGTAATAACCTGTTCCTCATCAGCTTGGCTGTCTCCCTTCCCACCTGCACTCTTGTGCATTAATCCATTCTCATGAGTAAGTCTGAGTTTGTGTATATATATTCAAAATGTGAGGGCTGCTGAGATGGCTCAGTGGGTAAGGGTGTCCTGGTGCTAAGCTTGACAACCTGAGTTCGATCCCTGGGACCTACATGGCAGAAAGAGAAAACGGACTCCTGCAAACTGTCCTTTGATCTCTACATGTGTGCTATGTATGTTGTATACACATACAAAATATAGATAGAGAGATAAATAAGATTTTTTTAAAAACCAAAATGTGAACATTTGAAAGGGGTCTCAGAATTATCTAATAAAGCTGGGAAAACAAGGGACGCATCAATGTCACACAGCCAGTGACAAAAAATCTAGATTAGAAAATTCCACTACCCGTATGAACTGGGTGTGGTGGGTCATGCACTGGGGTGGTAGACACAAGAGGACTAGCCTGGGCAACATGGGACCCTGCCTAAAATAAAGTAGAAAGAAAACACACTGCCCTGTTCTGGCATGTTTTGGGGGACAAGAATCTCACCCTACTCCTTGTCCATACCCTCTGAAATAGAAATAATTTTTGTTTGTTTGCTGGGCTGTCCTATTTACCGTTACCTCCTTTAAGCTGACGGGCATGCCCCCCGCCCCCCCACCGCAGGCTGGGCCCTAACCTCCAGCGTGAGCAGCCTGGGATTCTTGTCCACAGGGTCCCAGGTCATGGGTACCGACTCCAGGTCATAGTGCCGGATGTCATGTTCCATCTGCAGCTCCTCCAGGTGCAGCAGCAGCCGGAGCTTCACCTCATAGTTCCTGGATTTCAGGGTTGTCTCCAACTGAGCCCTGGTAAGGATGGGTGAGTCGCAGCAGGATCACGGTGGGCCAGACGACCCCGCTGCTCTGGGGTTCTGCCCTTTCATTCAAACCCACACTGAACGTGCTGTGGGTGCCAAGGACTGTTCCGGGTGAACCAGTGAGTGAGTGTCGACAGGGGGAGACCAGTAGAGAGAGACAAGGGGGCACCTCTCACTAGTGCTGGCACTTACTTGATCTCAGCAACCTCCTTTGGGGAAGTGAAGATACTTGGTCCCTGAAGAAGGGTAGGGAGCAGTTGTCGAAGGCGGATGGGTGGGTAATAGGTCCCCAGGGCCAAACTCAGCTCTAGTTCATAGCCCTTGGCTCTGTGGAAGGAAAGAAAGCATGCCCTAAACACAGAAACACCTCATCCTCAAAGACTCTGGGCATGGCCCCATGGAGCCCGCAGGGAACATTCCTACTGACTTCCGTTGTGTGGTCTGCAGCCACCGAAGGATGTGGGACTCCCCAGCTCATGCGGCTGCTTGGGTCAAGGTTAGGCCACTCTCATTTTTGTAAAGCCCAATACTTGGAATATTTAAAGGAATTATTTTGTGAGCTAGGTGTGGTGGCACAGGCCAGCACTTAGCAGTGAGCTGCAGGCCAGCTTGGGCTACACAGACTGACTCTTAAAAATACACAAATATAAGCAATATTATCTCTTTTGAAGAAATACCACCAAAAAAGTAATATATTTCAAATAAGTAACATTCTTATCATTCAGGGACAGTCAACTTTAACTTTTTGGTAATATAATCTTTCAGACATCTTTTCTTTTTCCCTGTCTTCTTTTTTTCTGAGAAAGGTTATTATATAGCCCAGACTGGCTTCAAACTCGATCAATAGCCCAGGGTTGACCTTGAACTCCTGCTTTCGAGTTCCTAGTGGTGGAGTTATGGGCATGCATCTATGGCCTTTTGATTGATTGTGATGCTGGGGATATAATCCTAGGTCTCACACACACCATAATGTTTATCCTTCTATGACTTTGTGTGTATGAAGAGAGTGCTGGAGCCCCTGGAAAAGGCCTATACCACATTGCCATTTCCCTACACAGGGTAAACACTTAAGAGTCTTCACACTATGCTGTGATCTGCTACTCTCATGCAGCTCGCTCCTCTGATATGAAAGGGATGAGACCCAGAGGAGGGAGTAACCTGCAGATGGGGAAGAGGGCTGTCTCCTGGTTCAGTCTTCCCAAGTGCCCACGCAGTCCTATCTAGTTACCGGTCGGGCCTCTCTCCTTCCTCGATCCGGTTGGTCAACACAGGGTTTCTAGTGAGCCGAGGGGGGCGTTTGAAGGGAGTTGTGGGTTTCAACTGTGCAGCCAGAGGGCTGTGTGCGACAGCAGCCAGGAAGCGGGCGATGTAGAAAGTTTCTGCTCCTTCTGCTCCTGACTCCCCGGGTCCCAGCAGTTCCCAGAGGACAGTGGCTGGGAAGTAACCCACAATGCTGGTCTTACAGTAGACATGGAGTTCATAGCTTTCACCTGCAAAAAGGTGCCTGAGTGAAGCAGCAACCCAACCCACCGCCATCACAAGGAAGGAGCCCACTGCACAGAGACCACCCGAGGCCTACTGCACTGCAGAAGACCAGTCACCTGGGCCCAGAGGGCAGGGCAGGTCCTGTTCTCCATGGTAGAAGACAAACTGGGGCGTCCAGCACAGTGGGAACAGATGAGTGAGGGTGACGGGCTTGGTTCCTCCGTTCCGAAGTCGCAGGGTTAGTACCTCCTTGCGGTTCAAATCCAGGCGGATAAGGAGCTGCCCGTCTCGGGCTTCATGGGGCCCCTGGACCTCCACGTCTACCCCATGCTTCCCATGAAGATACTCAGCCCTGGGGAGAGTGGGAGTCGGAATGGTGAGGGAGGACCTTGAACTGAAACTGACCTGGGAAAGGTTTTAGGCTTAGGAACTTGACAACGTGTCAGATGTGCTTGGGAACCACCTCTGCCATGGATTAAGTCCCTGCCTCTCTTCCTCCCCTGAGGGGGTGGGGGTTTACCCTTGCCCTCCCTGCCCCCTCCCAGGGCGCACACTCACGCACCTGTCGTGAAAGATCCGGGCCAACAGTGATCTGTGTTGTTTGCCGATGTTCGTCCCCGGCTTTATACGTCTCTTTTCTGGTAACTGCACATCAGCCCAGCGGTCTAGTTTGAAGAACCTGACCCGAGTCTTGGTAACGAAGGCCAGATTTGCAATCTTCATTCCATACAGCATGGAGGAGAAGCCAGGGGCAGGGGTCCCATAGCTGCCAGAAGCAGAGGATACTGGGAAGTGAGGGAAGGCAGGGTGGCTGTGGAGAGGGTGCTAGGGAAGGCCGGAGGGCTGCTTTGTGCGGGGACACAACAGCCCTGCTTCGCGGCAGGAAGGGACTCATGGCAGAGACTCCAGCTAGGGATGCTAGGAATATTTAACAACTTAAAGCGAGGCATTGGGGCTTTCCAACACAAAATAATCGGCTTAAACAGCACTGTGGAGAAAAGTTCAATATTGGGCTGTTGGCTGGGAAGACTGAGGGAAGACAGAGAGAAAAACAGATTTTTTTTTTTTAAATGGGGAACTATTTTGGGGACATTAAAAAAAAAGTGCAGTGAAAAGAGCTAAGGCCCAGGGGAAGCTGAAAAAGATGGCTCATAGGAATAGACGGGGCCCAGACTGTGGGGAGGGCTGAAAAAGGGGGCCAGAGAGAGCGAGATGTCCAGAGTGTGGGCAAGGTAGCAGATCGGACAGCAGTTTCCACCGGAAGTCAAAGGGTGCAGGTGGAACCCAAGCAGGAAGGGGAAGGATCCTTCTCCCGAGATCAAATAGCCTGGCTTTGTGCCTAGAGAGGTGAAGACAGGAAAAGTGGTCAGCAGGACAGCCTCACGGCTCAGCACCTGCAGTTCAGTGTAATCTACTCCACATACACGTAGGAAGGCATGTTAGGTGCCAGGCACTGCACTTGCAGCAGGCTGGTTCCAAGCTACCAGACCTAGATCCAGACCTTGAGGAACACTCAGAGAGCACCCATACCTTCCAGCATGGTGATGGTGCCTACTTGCTGACTGCCTGGAGCAGCTCACTGGCTCAAGCCAGGGCACTGAGGACTGTCTGGGGCAGGGGCAGGTCTTGGAGGAATGAGTGGGCATCACAAGTCAAGCGAACTGATGGGCAGGTAGAACAGGGCTGTGCACCTCAGCTGCCTCCCCACCCGCACTTTGCTTTCTTGAACTACTGAGATCTATGGAGAGGAGAGCTAAGAGTGCTATCTAGCATTTATGAGGGTTGAGGTTCAACCCTTAGCACCAAACTCCCCAAAACTAAAACCAAACAAAACAAAGAAACAAAATACCACCCAACCCAAACCAACCCCCACTCTCCACCCCTAACCCCAAAGACAAAAAAATAAGATGGGCATTGAAGACCTGCCTTAAAGGGCTACCATGAGGCTCACTTGAGGTACTGACATTGCAGGAAACCATTTAGCCCAGTGCTTGGCACAAAGCAGACCTGAGTAAGGGAGAGTGATGGTTAGTGTCACATACAGTTGGTTGGTACTACAGTGAAACGTTCAAAGAAAGGGATGACAGGAGGTGGCAGAGAGGGGCAGAGCCAGATAGTTTTTCATGACAGGCCAAAGAGCCTGGACTTGACCTTGACTTTCAGCAGCCCTTCACTTCCCTCTCTAGTACCCAGGAGACTGAGGATGGGCCCAAACACATGACATACTTGATGAACAAAGTCAAGAGCTGCAGGAGTGATAACCTCCCTCAATGCTTGTTGGGACTGTTGGGCTGTTCCAGCCTATCCTAGCAACTGTGTGGTGCTGCTTAGTAACCCATCACTGGGCCTACATTAGCACAGTCGCTTGTAAGAGCACAGTTAGGTCCTCGTGGCTCAGAACATCTCTCTGTGTCCCACACCTGTTTCTCTGCCTCTCTCCTTCATCCCTAGAAAGGAGAACAGTACGATTCAGACGACACTGAAGAGGCTATGATTTCTTTTAGAAGGATGGTAAGTCACTTGAAAGCATGGGGAGCAATGCTTGGTCGACATTAGCTGCTACTGTTAGTGTTTATATTAGTAGGAAGAGGCAAGGAGCAGTAACAACTTACTTTCAACCCTTGTCAGAGGCTACCCTGTGGTTACAGAACCATTGCAGTTGGTGCGTTTTAAGCAGGGGAGTGGCAAGATCATATGTGCGTTTCAGATCACTCTGGCACCAGGATTGGAGGATGGATATGCTGGAGGCAAGACTGTAGGTAGGGAGACCGGTTAGAAGAAGGCCACTGCAGTTGTCTGGTTGAAAGATACCAAAGGCCTGAATGAGGCAGTGATAGAGACAGAGGAGGGGACAGATCTGACCATATTCAGAATGCAAATGAGCAGAATTTGGTGACTGACAGGAGGGAGAATAGATAGTGGAAAGAGGGAGGCATCTAGAATACATAAACCAAGGACTTTGGTTCTGGGACTATCGCTGAGGAAGAAGGAGGCAGGCAGCCAAAACGACTATCACATATGCATTGGACACATTGGGTTTGAGATGCTGAGGTCCAAAGGCAGCTCTGGTTATGTGAGGCTCACACTAAAGTCAAGGTCAGAACCTAATAATACTAGGGAGTTCCTTGAGAGTAGTTACAAACCAAGGACTCATGCTTGGGACTTCCCCTGAGAGCTCTAGTAGTCTTCAAACAGCCAAGGTCAACATAGGTCAGGCAGGAAGGGAAGACAGAGAAGCCTCGAGAAGGAGAAGAATCAGAAGAGAACCTTGTAGATCCAGGCATGGTGGTTCACACCCATAATCCCAGCAGAGGCTGAAGACCACCCCAAATCCGAGGTTAGCACAATCTGTGTGATAGGTTGTGATTATCCAGGGATACACAGTAAGATATCCCCTCAAAAACAAACTGGGCTGAGTGTTGTAGCACACACCTTTAATCCCAGCACTTGTGAGGCAGAGACAGGCGGATCTCTGTAAGTTTGAGGCCAGCCTGATCTACATAGTGAGTTCCAGGACAGCTAAAGCTATACAAACAAACAAACAAAAAGACAAACAAAACAGAAGGCTGTTGGAAATAGAAAGTCGAAGTGCTTGCTGCCCATCCTGACAACCTGTTTATCCCTGAGCTCCATATAGATGGTGGTAGGAAAGAGCTGCCTCCCAGAAGCTGACCAGTGACCTCTACACAAGCACACACTAAATGCATGTAATTTAAGGGGGGACGGAAATGGGGGTGTCGTTTGGAGGAGCCCACAATGAAAAGCATGATAGAAAAAGATAGAAGACATGGTGCTACGTACGTGAACTTACTCAGGTGTAAGTATGCATGCATAAGGAGAAATGAAAGGGATTCGTTGGAAGTGTTAGGGCATTTAAACGAGCCGGCATTGGACAGTGTGAAAGGCCTTCACTCCAAACGCTTGCTAAAGTAGAACGCACATTCAATTCTTAACCTGATAAGTACCCCCACTCTATACACACACGGGCACCATTCTGTGACAGTGCTTTCTGGTGTCATCCTCCTCCTGAACAGCGGCAGAGAGTGACACAGCATTCATTTAAAGGTGTAGTCAGTTCTCCGATGACAGAAGCAGGCGCCACAGCTTTTGATGTTATAATAATCACACACGCACACACTCACACACGCGCGCACACACACACACTCACACACACACACGCACACACCCCCCCTTGTATTTAACAAGACACACTCTTGGAAGTAGGCTTTCTGGGTGGGCCAAAGAGAATAAATACACTTGTACAACTTAGGTAAAAAGGTAATTTCCATTTGGAGAGAAACTGGCCTCCAACTCACGATCCTCCTGTCTCAACCTTTCAAATGCTGGATTTACGGGTATACTGCCACCACACCCAGCACAACAGAATCTTCAAAAGTTCCTCCTAAGTCAGCTGTACAGATTTATGTTCTCTTTGGTCCGAGTTTCAGATTGCCCTTTCCCTAGTCCCTAACTTCAACCATTTTTACATGGTTTTTTAAAAAATTATTTCCAGATTAGGTCTCTTGTAGCTCAGGATAGCCTCAAAGTCCTGATCCTCCTGTCTCTGCCAAGCATGTGACACATGTCTGACCAGCTTAAAATTTTTTTTAATAAAGTATATTATTTAAATTTTTATTTCTTTGGTCAGTCACATAGCTGACAGGGTCTCACTATGTAGCTCTGACTGGCCTTGAACTTGAATAGAATCTCAAATGGTGAGATGACATCATACATAAACTTTACCTAGCTTGTCTGTTGTATCGCCTCTAATACCGGCCTGGTCATATCTGCTGTCATTTTTTTTTTTTAGGTTCTGTTACTGTTGACTGTACTTCTTCTGGCTTTGACTATCTCCTCCCATGCCGGGTCAATCAAACAGAGATCCAATCACTAACAACTCCATGTTGCACAAACCTAGCTAACCTTTATTGTAGTTACGGTGCAAGGGCAACAACATCCCCTCTACCAGCAGCACTCTTTTCCAAGTACTTACCGGGTGCTGTGCTAAGTACCCAGGTGTATGACTCAGCCATTTCTCACTTTTGCGACAGTAGCCAGTACCACTGCCCATGCTGAGTCTAGTCACCCATCCATAGGAATTGCAGCCACTCTCCTCAACGCTCCTCAGCAGGCTTTCCAGACTAGGCAGATAGCCTTAGTCTCCACCACCCTGCCCTGCCTGGGCTTCTGTTGTTACTCTAATGACAGCTTAAAAAAAAAAAAAGCCAAAGCCAGTCTAACCTGGTATCAGATTTGGAAGTGATCTTAAGGAACATCTCGTTTTACCAAGTCAGGTTGCTGTTCTCATTAGTGGGTAAAAACCAGGCTTGACTTTATTTTTTAGGATTTTTGAGACAAAGCCTAATTATGTCACCTACACTACCTTAAAACCTGTGTTCTTTCTGCATCTACCTTCCAACCACTGGAATTACAGACATGAGCCATTATGCATGGCATCCCAGTACTTTTGAGTGCTTAGGCAGGAGGACTGCTACCAGTTTGAGCACAACCTCTATGGACACAGACCTAGATTCTCTCTTCCTTTCATGTGTGTTCGTTGTGTGCGCGAGCCAGTATCCAGAGTCAATACTAGAACAGAGTATATAGCTATTGTTTCAGGTAGACAGTTTAGTTTTGCTGTTTTTTGAGACAGGGTTTCTCTGTGTAGCCCTGGCTGTCCTGGAAGTTGTTCTGTAGACCAGGCTGGCCTTGAACTCAGGGATACCTCTGCCTCTAAAGTGCTGGGCATGTGCCATCACTGCCTGGTGAGCTGCTGGGTTTTGTTGTTTTGTTTTTTTTAAGGCAGACAGTTTTGTGATGGTGTGTATAGAACTAGGGCACCAAGAATAGTGCAGTTTACACTGGGAATGAAGGGGAGACAGCAAACCAGGCTCCAGGCAAGAAGCCAAGGGCATTTTCTTTCTTTTTTGGTTCAGTTTGCCTTTATTATTATTTTTTTAAAGATTGATTTATTTATTTTATGTAAGTACACTGTAGCTGTCTTCAGACACACAAGAAGAGGGCATCAGATCTCATTACAGATGGTAGTGAGCCACCATATGGTTGCTGGGATTTGAACTCAGGACCTCCTGAAGAGCAGTCAGTGCTCTTAACCGCTGAGCCATCTCTCCAACCCCCTTACCTTTATATCTTAAAAATTTATTTATTAAATTATTTTATTTTACATTCCAAATGTTGCCCCCCTTCTTGGTCTCCCCTCCCAGAGTTCCTTACCTCATCACCCCTCCCCTTTGCCTGAGAGGGTGCTCGCCCCATATTTTATTTCTAAAACTTTTATTATGTCAGTATTTTATTTTGTTGATTTGCTTTTGATTTTTTTAAAAAAAGATTTATTATATATATATATATATATATATATATATATATATATATATATATATACACACACACACACACACACACACACTGTTCTGTCTGCATGTACAACTGAATGCCAGAAGAGGGCATCAGACCTCATTACGGATGGTTGTGAGTCACCACGTGGCTGCTGGGAATTAAACTCAGGACCTCTGGAAGAGCAGTCAGTGCTCTTAACCTCTGACCTGTCTCTCTGTCTGCTATTGATTTTTTTTTTTAAAAAAGATTTATTTTTATTTCATGTGAACAGGTGTTTTGATACACACACACACACACACACACACACACACGTCTATGCACCACTCCTGGTGTGTTTGGTGCCTGCAGAGACCAGGAGAGGGTACCAAAAGGACCCAAAACTGGAGTTACAGATGGTTGTGAGCTGCCCTACAGGTAGGTTCTGGGAATTGAACGCCGGTCTTCTGTGAGAGCAACAAGTGCTCTTAATCCCCGAGTCATCTCTCTAGCCCCTGCTTTTGATTAATATAATTTGTTCTTTGAGAATTTCATACATGTATACAATATATCTTGATCACCTCCCCCAACTCCACCTCCCTGAATTTTCTACCAATACATCTTCCTCTACAGTTCATGTCATCTTTATTTATTTATTTTTTTAAACATTCACTTTTCTTTATTGTATGTGCAGTGTGTCAGCAGGGGTGTGCAAGAGGACAACTCTTGGGCGTTGATTCTCTCCTTCCACCAACTAGGTCCCAGGAGGGATTTAACTCACGTTGTCAGGTTGGCAGTAAGTACCCTTAGCAACTGAGCCATCTCTTCAGACTGCTGCCTGTCCTAAAACACAATCCATCCAGCGGAGAACCTACCAGTTGCCATTGCCCCAATGAAGAAAATGACCCTCCCTTGTCCAGCAGCCATCAATCCTCAGCTAGGAGTGGAGCCTTACGAACTCCTTCCCACCAACGATGCTGAAGTTTTATGGATGTAACACAGCCACTGTGAGTTCATGGGCTTGTCATTTCCGGAAGACAGCATTCCACAGCACCCCTCTTATCTCCCCGCTCTCATACTTTTCTGACCCCACTTCTTTGATGTTCCCTGAGCACTGGGTGGCAGATGCTTTTGATTTTTTGAGACATGGTCTTAACAGTCCAGGCTGGCTTAAAACTTGCTATATGCCAAGGGCAACCTTAAATTTCTGATCGTCCTGCCCCCTAACCCTCAAATGGTAGTATTACAGGCATGAGCTACTAGGTCAAGCTGTCAATCTTCTACTTTGAAAGAAAGGTTTCCATCTGTAATCACAGTAGTACTCAAGAGGTTGAGGGAGGAGACTGTCTAAAGGCTGAGGCAAAAGAATTGTCTCAAAATTTAGGTCAATCTAGGCTACACAATGAGTTTCAGGCCAGCCCAGCAGGGCCTTGTTTTACCACCCTACCCTACTAAAGGGTGAGGGGGTAGAGGAGGCTGACAAAGCAAAACCACTTCTTTCCATCACCTCCTGTAGGCTCCTGCTTCTGTTCATTCAATATAAAGTACCTATTCTTCCTAGCAAGAAGGTCCCAAGAACTCCTGAGAAGGGTGACGTGCTCGCTCTAGCCCATTCTCTTGGAATTCAATTGGATTCTGCAAGCACTTACTGGGCATCTACTACATACAAACTCTAGGTTGAGAACTGAGAGCTGAGACATACAGAACTTTCAAAGCAGGGGACTTGAATGTGTGGTGGGGAGGGCAGGAATGGAGTTCTAATGAGATGCACAGTGTCATCTAGTTGGAAATAGGCTATATACCCAATGTAGAAAGAGCAAGCTATGAGAATCTAGAGGAAGAAGCAATTAATCATGGTCTGGGTTTAAAGAACACAGTAGATCGGATGAGATGGCTGGAGGGGGAATGGAGCTTTGCCATCAAACCTGTTGACCCAAGTCCAACACACACACACACACACACACACACACACACACACACACACACACACTGTAAGGAATAAATATAAGCAATATAAAAGAAATTACAAATGTAACCCAGCCCAGAGTGAGTGTGTGTGTAAACGACCTGACTCAGTGAACACCTCAATTTTAATTGACTAAAAAGATACCATGAAGACCAAGTCTGGAGTGTGTGGGGTGATAAAGTCTAATGTCAGATAAAGTGGTGCTGAAGGCCTGAGCTGAAAGACGCTTGAAAACCCTGGTCTGACAGCTGAGGTTTGGCTCATTCCTGAGAGCTCCAATGGAGGCTCTTCGTGTTGAGACTGACTCATTCCTGGAGCCAGCCCACCGATTCCAGACACCCCAACTCTGGACCGAGGCTCCAGTGGGGATCCAAAGCACAGTGAGGAACCGCCATGGGCCTTGCCTGCGCTTCCACTGGAACTAGGCTACCACACTTACCAGACCAGAGGTGAGACAGAGTGTGTGTGTGTGTGTGTGTGTGAATGAATGTGATCCCTTTTCGCATTATATTTGTTCATTGTTGCTTATGAATAAAAGTGTAACTTGATCCTCTGAGTCACTGCAACTTTCTTTCTCTCACTCTCGGCTTCATCCCTAAACCTCTCGGCACACACCCACCCACAAGCATGCACACACAGGCATGCACACTCTCACTGAAGTCGAAGGACTAAAGATGTCATTCAGTATGCAGCAGTGTTCACCTAGCACACACAAAGCTCTCATAGGTGGAACCCCAGTCTAGAGAAGAGAATCAGGAGCTCAAGGCCACCAAGGTCAGTTAGGGATCAAAAGACCCCCATTAAAAGGGGTGGGGATACACAGGACACTATTCAAGTGGAAATCTCTGTCTAGAGGGCCGTTCGGTAATGCCTACTACTTCTGCTTTTTGGATCGACTCTGGGAACATTCTATTCACCATGACCATCTCTAAGACATCCAAGTCAGATATTCCTCATTTTTTGTTGAATACGTCTCATGACAGGATATAAACCCAAC
Organism: Tokudaia tokunoshimensis; assembly: GCA_036184795.1. Classification (NCBI taxonomy): domain Eukaryota; kingdom Metazoa; phylum Chordata; class Mammalia; order Rodentia; family Muridae; genus Tokudaia; species Tokudaia tokunoshimensis. Next base: position 55,853,865 of record BTHU01000003.1, on the reverse strand, counting down.
ACTCTAGGCTTTCTTCCTCCTCTGTGCACTCAATCTTTTATCTGTCCTTCAAGGCCAAGGTCAGTCTCCCAGTTTTATTTGGGTAAAATACAAGTACATACAGGCAAAGTTACCTTAGGGCTACAGATGCTGCTCAGTGGTGGAGTGCGTGCTGGCCTAGCAAGTACAAGGCCGTGGGTTCAAGCTCCAGCACTGCAAAATAAATTGAAAAAATAGGAGCAAAGCCAACTGAGGTGGGAGGTGTGCCTGTAATTCTAGCACACAAGAGTTGGAGGAAGGAAAAATCAGATGTTCAAGGTCAACCTTGACTACTTAGTAATTTCAAGTCTAGCCTGGATTACAGGAAATCGCGTCTGGATCAGAGAGAGGATGACTCAGTGCCTGCAGCTGGATTCTGGAGCGTCCAAGTGAGGTGCTCAAGCATATTCAACAGCTCAAAACTCCCTCGAACTCCAGCTCCGGGAATCTGATGCCCTCTTTTGGCCTCTGTGGGCACTTGCACATACAGTGCACACATGTACACACAAAAATAAATCCTAAAAAAGCCCACCAGACTCCAACAACAACAACAACAAAAGATAAAAATCAAACAGCATAGCAGCCAGGCATGGTGGTTTAGGTCAAACCTGCTATTCTGGAACTTGGGAGCCTGAGGCAGGAGAACCACTTAAGTCTGAAAGTTTGAGGCCAGCCTGTATGGTTATAAACTTGACTAAAATAAATAATAATCCTGATAAGTAAGCTTAGTGAGAAACTTCCCCAATCAGATGATCTGATCAACTTCCTCACCACCCTCCACTTTCCATATGCAAACTTCTGGTCTGTTTATAGCAAGAATTGCTCCTGGTGTGTGATGTTTCCATTCAGTAAACAACACCCAGATGTCTGCTATGAATCCTTAGCAATCCGGTGTATTTGGAGCGAAGGGCTCTCTTTCCCCTACTTCCAAAGTACTGGACTTATGTTCAGAGCCACACTGCACTTTGTGTACATAGGTGAACGTGTGGGTGGAAAGGTGTTTACTATCTATCCATCCTGTGGTAAGCGCTCTTTCCTTCCTTCAACATTTTCCTTACTATGCCTAGCATCATTTCATCCCGTTGTATGGCATACTATAGACTATGCTGTATACATATCATACCCTGTTGTTTACCGCATAGTTCTCATCAGTGTGTTCCCACAGTGCCCAGCACAATGTAGAGCGTAATACAGGTCTTTGCCTCTTTTTCAGAAGCCACTCAAACCTTTTATTGTTTCTTTCAAGATATGTTCACGGATAACAGTAATATTCTGGTCAATACGGGCAACCCCTACCTTCTCCCTCAACCTCAACCTACACTACCATTAATTCCGTCTAAGACTCGCCCCCTATCACTTAACAGCGGCCAAATCTCACCCATACTAGCATGTTGGTCACTTGCAAGGGAAATCTCTCACAATCTGTTAAGGCCCAATCCCATTTCTCTGTTTATTAGTGGACCTCTTTACACTCATTCCAGCTAAATTGCTTCTTCGTCTTCCATCCAAGGCAGCAGCCTGGTGATAGAGGCGTTTCTGAAGAACACGTCTATGGTTTGACAGAAGTCTCTTTGATTTTTTACTTGGGTGGTAACAGGAAAAGGAAACCAAATATCTTCAGCCACGGGGAAAAGGGGCCTCCAGGAGGCTGTCCCTGGCCCTGGGTCTCCATGGAGAAGCCACAGGTGCTAATGGAGGTTTGACTGCCTACGCAGTTTGTGTTCTTTTCTCCCTGAAGCTCCCGAGATTCTCCCGCCTACCCTGGGCCTCTCCAGCTCTCCCGCAGCGTGGACCCTGCAGGCAGTCTTCCCTTAACAAGGGGGCGGGGATCCCCGCTTAGCCCGCGCCCGCAGCGCCTTCCCTGTGGGGCTCCCCTCCCCCACCATCGAGTCCCGGCCGCCGCGAGCCGCGCGTGGGCACCGACCCCTCCCCGCCGGGCCGGGCTGTGCAGAGCGGGCGGGCTAGGGGTGGCGCTGGCTGGGCGTGGGCAGGCGCCGGAGGAGGTCTGCCAGGACCGGACCGGCCTGAACGGCCCGGGGCTGCATCCCGGTGCGCCCGCGGCGGGAAGGTGGCCCCACCACCCAGGGCGCTGACCCCGCGCCTTGGGGCCCGTGGTGGGCCGGCCCGTACCTGGGCTTGAAGTCACGGTTGTAAATCGTCCGCAGCCGCTCACGATCTGTCTCCAGGTCCAGTCCGCGTTCGGCCAGGAAACTCTCGAACCCCTGGCCGGTCTCCCGGAGCTTTCGGCAGCTGAACTTGCTGGGCATCGCGGCGGCGGCTGCGGCCCAGGCAGGAGGGTTCGTGGAAATGAAACTGAAAGTCGCCGCCGCGGTTTAGAGTTGGCTGGTCTGGGGTGAGGGTGCAAAGGGGAAAAGCCCCCTACCTCTGACGTCTGCTCCGGCCAGCCACCTACTCCCCGCCTGCCTCCCCTCCTCCGTCCTCCTCCTACCTGAGCCTTCCTTTCGGTCTCTTCGTCCTATCCCCTCCCCCTCTTCGCATTAACTCTTTCCGAAGGAGTCTGACCCCTCCCTCAGGGCCCTCCCCTTACCCCAAGCTCCCTCCCCTGGCTGCGAGCCAGGATCCGAACGTGGCTATCGCCTGGGGCCCCCTAAACAGCCCCGAAGACCTTGGAGCCTGTGCTAGGGCTACTCCCACGCCCACTCTCCAGAGCCTCGGGACTTAGAAAAGCTGCAGAGCAAAGGGCAGGGCCCTGGACATGGGTCGGCTGCAGCTGGACTGGGGCCGCTTGTCCAGCACCTCCCCCAGACAGCCAGGGACATAAACCAGTACGGAAGCGTGCGGCACGCCCCCTCCCCCATTTCCCTGCTCTGGCTTTCCGACACAGTGGAAGGCAGAAGTCAAAGTTGGGGGGTGGAGGGGGAGCAAGTGTCTCTAGATAAAGGGGTGTGCGTGTGGGAGAGTGGGACAAGAGCTTCTGCCAAGACCCAGTCCTTACTTTTCTGGGCCACACAGGCTTCATAATACTTCAAGGTTGGAGATTCTTGCCCTTGAGCTATGCATTTGGGCACTTAATCGCACTCGGATGGTGTTAACTCTTTATGATTATTAGTAAATCATGATTGCCCAGCCGTCAAAAAAAATTAGCGCAAGAGCTAGGCAGGTTAGGCAATAAATGGTTAACAGCGACCTTAGTCCCAGGAAAAGGAGAAATAGACCAATATGCTTAGACAAACTAAGGGGTGGGGCTACCATAACAAATGTAAAACAAGGCTTCTACATCTATTTATCCCCTGGAATAAAATAAAACAAACAACCCGCCCCTCCCCACTGAGAAAGTGAGAAAGGCTGAATGTACCAGAGTTCCACATATATCAAAGTTACTGTTGTTCTCTGAAGTGGCTCCTCACAGGCGGCCACACAGTCTAACCCAGGGTAGGGAATGCCCTGAACAGGGTAAAGCTCCCACTTGGTTAACTACCCACTCCTAAGCTCACCACCCATAAGGCCAGGAATAACAGGCTTTAGCTACAGGAGATGCCAAGTGTTCAGGAATGGAGATTTCAGGAACGGGGAAATGGGAAATTTTGCGTCCTACAAATTGATTATGTGAACTGGAGGAAAAAACTAGGAGTAGCCAAATGTTTACCACCTCCAGACCTTCCCATCCCCTTTATTGATGAAGGCTCAGAAAGAAAGATAATAAGACTTCTAAAAACTGCTTTTGCTAGTGGGGCACAGTGACCCAAGCCTGTAATCCCACTTGTTGGGAATCTGAGGCAGGGCTGCTGAGTTTGAGCCACTTTGGGTTACACAGTAGCATGTTCTCAAAAACAAAATTGCTGCTCCTTACCATTTCAAAAGTCCCACAAATATACCTTCGATGAGCACAACAAAAATGCCCCTTAAGACACACAGAAATAGCTTAGGAATCCCAATGCACCCAAGGCTACACTTGATAACCAGAATCCAATGACATAATTTACTCAAGATAACCAGACACGTGACTAACTGAAGAACTAAAAAGTTATTTATTTTTTAAATTGTGCTCTTTACACTACCACATGTTAATAATTCTGACCAGCAAATCTGGCCACCTGAGGGCGTCAGTCCTCTCTCTGGATGTCTCCTGAACATTTACAAAACAGATGGTTGGGTAAGTTTTGGATGGTGAGTGACTTTGGTTACAATGTGATCTACTTGTTTTCTGGAAGGCTCCACTTTGAAAGTTACTGTTTTGATGCATATGGTTCTGTCTAGAATGGCTGCCCCCTCTCAAAATCAGCTCAGCAATTTCTTGGAGCTTTCATTACATCTTTCTCTTAAGAACTGGACTTCCAAGAAGTAAGGTTGATTGTAGTATGAACAGCAGCAGCAGTCTAAGTTAATGTTAGTTTAACTGTATGTGAAATAACCCTCCAGCTTCTCAAGGGGAATTTTTTTTTTCTTTTGAGACAGGATTTCTTTGTGTAACAGCGTTGGCTGTCCTGGCACTCACTTTTTAAATCAGACTGGTCTGGAACTCAAGCGATCATCAGCCTGCCTCTGCCTCCAGGAGTGCTGGGACTGAAGGCGTGCACCAGTTATTTTCTTAATACGCCTTATTGGGTTTTATAAATCATCATTTGAATAGTCTCTAACCTTTGTATTCAAAGTAGACTATACTACCCAAATCGACTAAAAACAACTCTGAAACTAATTACTGAAATTGGTTGGTCTACCACACACCAAGAGAAAAGCCATACCACCAAGTACAGTTGGTCTTCCTTACTTAAAGAGCCTTCATTTGCAAATTTATCCACTCATTAACATTTATTTGTAATCCAAGTCCACCTTCCTGGCACTTTCAGCCTTTAAGGAAATCCTTGTCCATGTCCCCAGTTTAGGCAAAGAGGGCACTGTGACACTCTGCCTCCTTGCTTCAACTCCCATAAACAGGCGTTCTCATGATCTATTTAATACCATGGCTTTGGTCCTTTTGTGCTTCTTGGTGATTTAACAGCTTAAACATGTTTAACATGGGTGGTAAACTGATCTGTGATCAAATACTCCCCAGCTTTATAGAGAAAGTTCCTGTTATGTAGCTTCATTCATCCTAGCTACAGCAAGAGCAATGCTAAGAGACTCTCTCAAAACAGTAACATTTCATGTACTAATTCAATGTTCACAGTGATTTCATATGCAACAGAATTACCCTGATGGGTGAGTTGTATATCACTATGCATAATTCTTCCTCCCAAAGCCCAGGCCTGGGAGCTGCAGTGATGCTGCTGCCCTGGGACTGCATGTATGCACCATTACCAGTAGCTTTAGAATGTTATTTTTTTTTTTTTATATCTTGGGTTTGAAGAGGTATATAATTGGTTTCTATCCTCAGAACCAATGTTCTTCTATTAGACACCATCTGTTTAAAAGAGAATTTATCTCAACCACTATAAGACCACCCAGTTTTATTCTGTATTTACCAACCTTTTCTTTCTTTGCATTTAACGGGGGTAGGGGGGTGGTGGTGGTTGTTCAAAAACAAGAAGCTGGTCATGCTGATTATTAATTTAAATGAGTCCAGCAGCCTGGCGGTGGTGGCACATACTTTTAATCCCAGCATTTGGGAGGCAGAGGTAGGCGGATTTCTGAGTTCGAGGCCAGCCTGGTCTACAGAGTGAGTTCCAGGACAGCCAGGGCTACACAGAGAAACCCTGCATTGAAAAAAAAGAAAACAAAACAAATAAATGAGTCTAGCATTAAAATTTCACATTATAAAACAGATGAGGCACTAGAATTAGGCAACAAACAGAGGGACAACTGGAGATTCAGATGACCAAGAAACAATGTTCAAAAGTGTCACTAAAGCCCCAAATATGAGAGGCTTCATAGAAACCCCTGATCTGTCTCGGACTCCACAGGCTCATTTCTATAGCATGATAAATGGATAGAACAAAACAGCTACTCACTCTGCTGGGAAGTCAGAGTTTTCTGAGGATGTGGCAAGGTGTTGACTTCTTGTTTATGCAAATAATCCAGAACTATACAGGTATAGAGGTCAGAAGACAACTTTTAGGAGTGGTTCTTTTCTTCAATCATGTGGGTCAAACTCAGGCCTATGAGCACCCTGACCTGCTACGCCATTTTACCACATTGCCAACTCCCAACCTAGAATTTCAGATTCATTGTTTTTCAGTCTTCTTGTAATAAGGAAATCAAGGGATAGAATTTGGAAAAGGCCAACAGAGGTAACGAGTTAAAGACAAGAATACTATAAATTACACAAGAATGACATGCAGTTAAATGTCCCCCCCAAAGCAGGGAATCTCAATGGGTGCTGGATGGTAAATCAAGGAAATTCCCTGTCTCTGTTGCAAATCAAGATCACAAACAAACCAACCAACCCTTTTCTATAGGTTATCAGTAGCTAAAGCAGACTTGGAGGAGGGAGAAACATTTAAGGTTAAGCCAGTGTGAACCAGCACTGAGGCTTAAGCTGCAGGAATTCTTCCATTTTCACCTCCTGCCTAGTGACTGCACTCAGAGTCAGGCCTGCTCTTTCATAACCAGATTCTTTTCAACATTGGTGGAAATCCCAAACAAATCTTTTGAGTCACTGGTAGCTTTTGGGTGGAAAGTGGTAAAATTTAGAATTTTGTTTTTTAATAAAACCCTGAGCATTTATTTTTATTTTATTTTTGGTTTTTTGAGACAAGGTTTCTTTGCATAGCTGTCCTGGAACTTAAATTTAGAATAGACTGGCTTTGAACTCAGAAATCAGCCTGTTTTTTCATCCAGAGGGCTGGAATTAAAGATGTATGCCACAAGGCCCAGTCTCTCTAGTGTTTATTTTTAAAACTATATTTGTGTATGCATGTGAGTGCTCAGAGGTTGCCCTAGAGCTCCGGTTCCAGGGGGTCGCGTCTGGCCTGACATGGGTCATCTGAAGGACAGTATTCACTCCTAACAGCTGAGTAATCTCTCTAGCTTCCCTCCAGCTTCCACCCCCACTTTTTCTTTTCTTGGAAATGGGGCCTCACACTTATAGACTGCTCTGAAACGCACTATATAGTCCTGTCTGGCTTCAAACTCACAGCAATACTCCTGCCTCAGCGTAAGAGACTATTCACACTCAAAAAGGAGCTGTTCTTTACAAGTCTTTGCATATTTACTGAGTCCATACTAGTTCAAAATAGGATACAATTTCAGAAACTTTGAAGATTCTCAACAGATAGATTGATTATGGTTGAATATCTTACCTTGAGAACAAAGGTTGATAGAAGGACAGAAAGGACAGACACAATTTTAGAACAAAACAGGTGTATTTCTATTGGACTACCTGGTACAGAAGACAGTGTGGCATGGATAGTATGAATGACAAATAATACAAATATATTTTATTTGAAATAAACAAAAATGCTTACACAGCTTTCATCTGCAAACAAACTCCTGCTTGACTATATTACTGAGCAAGGACAGAAAACAAAGCTGAAGCAAGACACCCTTCTGCTTTAACTTGTACTTGGGGACAGGTGGGAAGACACTACTTGTTTGTTTGTTTGTTTAAAAAAACTGACCTTCCCCTAAGGCCTGGTCATAGAAGTGTAAACAATGTAAATGAACCCAACGCTACCAGTTGTCATAGGTCATATCACATTACCTGTGTGTTCTGAGATCACACACACATACCTGTCAATATACCTGGGAAGGTAGCTATATCACAGTTACATTATGAGTTCTAGGCAGGTAGGATGATGGAGAAAGATGAACTTGGAATGAATTTTACATCCTGTTTAGAAGAAAGCACTAGCATTCTCTGAAATACCAGCTTATGACAGACAGATGTTGCCTGGGAGCCCTCCTTTTCGCTTTGGTTCATTCCAGCTTTGTGAGGGACACAGCTGTTTATTTATCTGCTTACAGAACAATCCTGCCAGAGAGCATAAAGCAAAGATATCTATTATTCCTTCAATGTCTGTGTTTTCAAGTTTTATATTCTACTACATCCACAGTGTATCAGCAGTTCTCAACTATGAAAGAGCAATACTGATGGGCAAAACTCTTCTGAAAATGCCAACATGTGTTGAGGTGTTCCTGCAGGTACTGTCCCTGGCAGGAAAAGTGGACCCAGGATGGATAAGAATGAAAACTTGGTATAGCCAGATTTGGTCAGACTGGATCAAGACTTCTAGACTCTGATCCTGTGTTTTAATTTTTCCACACATTTAAACATAGTAGAGCTTTGGGGGAAAAGTCGCCATGTGACAATTCTTTTAACAAAGCTTCAGGGCTGGCTACATCTAAATTCCCTTGCAAAGTAGTAAAGCACCTGCGACCTTTACAATAAAAATGAACTCTATTGACTGACAAATAGAACTTAGGGCTAGGGCCTAGAGGGGAAGGATACGTGATAGGCATAAGTTCTAATCACTAAAAGACAAAGGCCAGTATTAGGGCCTAAACAATGCTCAGAATATCGGGGTGGGGTGGGAGAGATTAAGGTGGAGGCTGGTTCTTAACAGAAGAGCAGAGGATCACCAGGTCGTCTGACCATACCACTCCAGCATTCTAGTGATCAGGCATCATTCACTTCCCTCCACTGAAGAAAACAGACCCATGTGATTGACAATCCTGGCTTCCCAATGCTTTTTCTAAGCTGTTCTTCCTACAGACATCCCTGGTGACAACAGAACTAGATGGGAGGAGACAACGAGGAAATGAAAATAAGCAAACATTCATGTGCAGGGGAGGTGGTTCAAGTCTTTGGATTTAAAAACAAGTCCCCAGAGAAGCTGCTGCCATGGAATTTCTAGGAACTTCCTTTGCCTCCCAACATGGACACCAAAAGCCCCAATCCAAATGTCTGAAAGCTACAATTGTGAGATGCTATAAATGATCAAAGCAGTCGGACAGAAGGAGTGTGTTGTCCACTTCGCTCTTAGTAGCGTAGCCTCTTTAGCAATTGGTGGATCACTAAAAGCTACCGAAGTACTGGAAGTGCTTTAAAGCAGAGGGGTAAAAAGTACTCAACAGATCTCTGTAAAACCAGTCATACTTCATGGCTAGGAAGTTTTCTAAACAGTAAAATGACTTCAGGATATATCTCTTCAACATTAAATGTAGCAGAATTAAAAGAAATGTACAAGTCGATACAGTGGTAACAGAAAATCACAAAGCAAAGGACAACATACAAGGATCAAGACAGTGCTGCAGGTTCAACAGTACTCCATGAGGCTAGAAGATCTGTTCACTCTGTTAACTAGCAAAATATCACTCTTGTTTGTTTATAAATCACTTATTTATCATATGACCACACTGTGTTGAATCCTTTTCTTTCCATGTACTGGAGACTCCTACAGACGGCCTTTAAGCATTCTGCATTTCTTTGCCAATCTTGTAACTGAGTATCTTGTTCCAGTCGATTTTGGTGCGGGTAACTGGAAGCTGCCGGCGCAAGGCCTTGAACGTGGTGTCTGACATAGTTTGATAATTTTCACTAATTGCTGTCTGCAATAGATAATTGATGATGAGTTGCTTGAATAGAAAGAGTTGTTTGTAAACAGGAAGATAATCAGACAAAGGACATGTTAGGAAGGACACAGGTATGTCCTTTTCATGCAACATGTATGTTGAGTTCCTCTCCCATCTTGAAAGCAAATCAAACTCATCTGTATGAGACATGGCTACAGTCTCAAATTGTAAACAGAACGCCAAACTGCAGGGCCTGTGAAGTCTCACACTTAGTAATATCCAACAGTGTATGCTTTCTGTTAAAGAACACAAAAGATTGAACAAAATATGTTTACAGAGAAATAACTTCCAAATATTCTTACCTGATACTCATTTTCTGCACTCTCTATGATTTTAATAAACTCCTTGGCAGTTTGGACTTCATTCTAATGAAAGAAAAGAGGGAAATAATACTTTTAAAAATATGTAAGCAATGAAAAGACACTGAAAAGCCCACTCTATGAACTAACACTTGTATAAGGATCCTAGTTTATCCACTGCTCATATACACATTATCTCTTCAACCCACAGTGAAGTGGGTTATGTTATTATGACAGATGAAAAACAGAACTTTCTGAAGTGACCTGACCAAAATTATACAGATTACGAATAGTAATGGATCTAGGGACTGGTGAAATGACTCAGGAGGTAAAGATGCTTGCCCTTAAGCTTGACAATCTGAATTTAACAACTGGAACCTATATATTAGTAGAAGAATGCAGACGCCTATGGATTAACCTCCGACCTCTACATACATGGTATATATGTACCACCACTCTCAAATAAATTAAATAACAATGAAATGAGAGAGAGAGAGAGCGCTAAATCTAGCACTTTTCCAGAAGACGCACTTTGCTCTTCATTATATACCCGCTGTACATAGCATCCTGTCTTGAAACTGTGTGTGTGTGTGTGTGTGTGTGTGTGTGTGTGTGTGTGTGTGTGTGTTTCTGTGTGCAGTAGTGGGGATTAAACCCAGGACCTTATGCATACTAGGCAAATTCCCTAGTACTGAGCTATATCCTCAGCCTGAACTGCACCCCCCACCACCCCACCCATTTTGGGTTTTTTTTTTTTGACTCAAGGTCTCTTGTCCTGCAACCTGACACCTATCTTGCTAGATAACCAAGGATGACCTTAACTCCTGATCTTTCTGCCCTTGTCTCTCAAATACTAGGATTACAGATATACACTTTAACACTCAGTTTCTCAGCCACCTTTTTCGGGTTAATTTTTTATTTATGTGTATATGTGTATGTGTACACATGCCCTCAGAGGCCAAACGAAGGCTCTGGACCCCTGGAGCCAGAGTTAGAATATAGATAGGTGCTGGGAACTGAACTTCAATCTTCTGTAAGAACCATCTCTCCCAACCCCGAGTTCCCTTTCAAGCCCTTTAAAATGTTATAGTTTAAGACAGGATCTCAAATTTATATAGGCTTGCTTCAAACTGTTATGCAGATGAGGCAGGCCTTGAACTTTCTTTTTTTTCAAGACTTGACTTCTAAGTAGCAGGGTTTCCATGTACAGGTATGACTATCACACCTGGTTTAGGTCTTGAAATCTTAGTCTCACATATCCTGGGCTGGCCTCAAACTTCAACTTTAAGAGATTTTCACTAAGTTGCTGAGGCTGGCCTGGTCTACTGTCAGGCTGGCCTGATTAAATGTTTTGAGACCAGGTCTCCTATTGCCAAGGCTAGACTTGAATTCTTGATACTCCTGTTTCCACTTCTCTAATGCTGGGATTACAGGCCTATTTGACTAAACTTAGTTTCATTATTTTTAATTAAATATTATGACATTGCTCAAGTTTTCATGTTAAAAATTATTTTATTTTATTAGTGACAATATCTCACATCATAGTCTACACTGTTCTCACACTTGCAACAATCCTTCTGTCTCAGTCTTCTGAGTATGAGGAACAGTGAGTGGGAGAGGCATGCCTTACCATGCCTGGCAGTTTTATTTTTTACTAATGTAAATATTGATCAATAAAACATTCTTTGGGTAATTAGTTAAGGAAGTAATGACACCATGAAAGGAAGAATTAAAGAATGCCATCTATTTTTCCTGTGCAGAACACAGTATTTCCTGCCTGAATCCTGAACATTTCCTAGTTATATTCATATAGTCTTACAGGATTCATTTGACAAACTGAATTTACCTTGCATTTACTGATTGGTGGCATTTCTGTCCTTGAGCAAATCTTACAATTATGAAAGAAAAAGCAGGGGTTCAGTGGTTAAGAGGACTAATGGCTCTTCTAGAGGTCCTGAGTTCAATTATCAGCAACCACATGGTGGCTTACAACCATTGTAATGGGATCTGATGCCTTCTTCCGGTGTGTCTGAAGACAGCTACAGTGTACTCTTAAACATAAAATAAATTAATAATTCTTAAAAAAGAAAAAAGAAAGAAAAAAGAAGGCAAGAAAAACAAAGAATGCATGTTTCTCAGAGCAGGGCATGGTAGCATACACCTCAAATCCCAGAACTAAGGAGGTGGGGGCAGGAAGACAAAGAAGCCAAGCTCATCTTTGGTTACCTATGATCTCATGCCATAAATAAATAAATAAATAAATAAATAAATAATAAATTAACATAGAGCTGGTATGTTCAGTTGGTAGAGTGCTTGCCCAGTACACATAAGGCCCCAGTGTCCATCCATTCCCAGGACAGGACAAATGTAGCAGTCAATACTCTTAGTTCCAGCAGTGGAGAGGTAAGAGCAGAAAGAATAGGGTTAAGGTCATCAATGGCTACGAAACAAGTTCAGACACAACCTAGGATTTATAAAATACTGCCTCAAACCACCCCCCAAAAAAACCAAAGAAGGGTTTTTTTAAGACATGACAAACACCTTTAGTCAAAGACTTTAAACCACTACAGACATTTGGTAGTAAGAAGCACGAATAGAAACTGTTAAAATTTGCATCTTTTATCTGTCACGTACAAAGCTAATTTTAGGAAAAGACAAGTATCCCCCATGCATACTCACAGAAACAGTTACTGAGTCCTGCACATCTTTATGACTAACCAACTGAACATTTCCATCTTCATAATAATGAACCTGTGAGAGATAATATTTGAGAAGGGTTATGCACACTTTATACAGAAACAGAGTGCCAAAGGCACAGTCCATGCCTGAGACCATTTTTACTCTAAACAAACGCTTAATATGATCAATGACAATTCACAATGGTAGAAAAATTCACTTAATAAATTTAAGAAATCTCTCTTTAGCAGAGGAAAATGGATTACTAAGTTTAGCAAATGCATGCTTTTTTCCACTATGGGTACAGGGCTACTCATACATACAGACACAACTAACATTCTTTTTCTTTTTCAGTCTTTTTTTTAAAGAATTATTTATTATTTTTTAAAAGATTTATTTTATTATATATATGAGCACACTATAACTATCTTCATGCACACCAGAAGAGGGCATCAGATCCCACTGCAGATGGCTGTGAGCCACCATGTGGTTGCTGGGAATTGAACTCAGGACCTCAGGAAGAGCAGTCGGTGCTCTTAACCACTGAGCCATCTCTCCAGCCCCTTAGATAGCCTTGATAGGTAGTTTTAGTTGGCCTAGAACTTGAGGCAATCCTACACTGTACCTCAAGTGACAAGATCTTACTCTTAACAGTATCAAAATAATCAATATAAAAATCACTATAAAATCATAGTTTTTCTTTATGAAAATCAAGGACTCTTAATAGGCCCTAGTCCCTAACATCTGAGATATTTCTCCATCTGCATGATTATTAATATTGACAAGTAAAGCTCATTGAGTTCAGGAAAAGCTTGAAGGTTAAAGAGAAGATTAAAAACTAAAATATTTATTAGTAAATTACAAAAATAAGGGGCTGGAGAGATGGCTCAGCAGTTAAGAGCATTGACTGCTCTTCTAGAGGTCCTGAGGTCAATTTCCAGCAACCACATGGTGTCACAACAATCTGTAATAGAACATGATTCTCTCTTCTGGTGTGCATGAAAACAGAGCACTCATATACATAAAATAAATCTTTAAAAAAAGAGAAAACAAAAGAAACCCATTTGCTGCCTTTGCAGAAGACTTGGTTTCTGTTCCCAGCTTCTACATGGTAGGTCAGAACCATCCATAAATCCAATTACAGGGGACCTGATGTCCTCTTCTGACCTCTTTAGACACTAGGCACCTAACAAGGTACATAGGTTTACGTGTAGGCAAAATACCCATACATATAAAATAAAAATAGGGCTGGAGAGATGGCTCAGTGGTTAAGAGCACTGACTGCTCTTCTGAAGGTCCTGAGTTCAAATCCCAGCAACCACATGGTGGCTCACAACCATCCATAATGAGATCTGACTTCCTCTTCTGGAGTGTCTGAAGACAGCTATGGTGTACTCACATGTAATAAATAAATCTTTAAAAATAATTTTAAAAAAATTGTAAAAATAAGCCAGGCAGTGGTGGTACGCACTTTTAATTCTAGCACTTAGGAGGCAGAGGCAGGCAGATCTCTGTGACTTTGAGATCAGCCTGGTCTAAAGTGTGAGTTCTAGGACAGCCAGGGGTATACAGAGAAACCCTGTCTTGAAAAAAACAAAACCAACCCACCAAACAAAACTTTTCAAAAATAAGTGTTGGGTTATTGAGATGGTTCAGTGGTTACAGATTGTTCCTTATAAGCTGATGGTTTGAGTTCAATCCCTGAAGCTACAAGGTGAAAGGAGGAAACCAACTCCCTGTGTTGTTCTCTGGCCTCCCTGAATGTACTGCCACTCTTCCCCATAAATAAATGCAAAGTTGCATGATGGAAGCAGTTTTGGAATTACAGCTGTAGTTTAGTGGTAAAGCACTTGCCTGTTCTATATGAGACCCCAGAGTCAATCCCTGGCACCACAAAACAGAACAGCAACACAGTTACGATTATGTAAAGCGATGAGTCACAATCAAAAACAATTTTCAAGAGTATGAGTCTAAGCAGACCTAAGACATGCAAGGCTCAGGGATTTTGGTAAGTTACAAGATCCATTAAACTATCTTTTTTATTGTTATTGGATATTTTCTTTATTTACATTTCAAATGTTATCTCCTTTCCCAGTTCCCCCCCCACACCAGAAACCCCCTATCTCATCCCCGATCCCCCCCACTACCCCCCTTCTATGAGGGTGTTCCTCCACCCACCCACCCACTCCTGTCTCCCAGCTCTCGATTTCCCTACACTGGGGCATCTATCGAGCCTTCACAGGACCAAAGGCCTCTCCTCCCATTGATGCCTGACAAGGATATCCTCTGCTACATATGCAACTGGAGCCATGTGTACTCCTTGGTTGGTGGCTTAGTCCCTGGGAGCTCTGGGGGGTCTGGTTGGTTGATATTGTTGTTCTTTTGGGGTTGCAAACCCCTTCAGCTCCTTACACTAAACTATCCTAAAAGGACTACAAACTGGTCAGAACAGGATGAGGGAAATATTTATAAGCGGGGAAACAAGTAACATGATCCTAAACCTGAACAAGGCTTTGAACATAGAAGCTGTCACCTCAGCAGATAAGATGGAGAAGGTAGTCTAGAACTATGGCTCAGCAGTTAAGAGCACTGGCTGCCTTTCCAGAGGACCTGGGTTCAATTCCCAGCCCTCCGTGGCAGCTCACAACTATCTGTAACTCTAGTTATAGGGGATCTGACACCCTCACACCGATGTACATGCATACAAAACACTAATGCACATAAAAAAGATTTTTAAAAAAGGAGAAGGTCACCCAGCAAAGGGCTAAGTATCAGAATGGAAAAAAACCTGGCTTAGTTGAGGGAAGGACAAAGAGCTCACTGTATGAGTATATGTTAAATGAGTGTCAGACAACCCTGCTACCAAGTTGAAGCTAGATGATGAGAGGAGCAAAGACCTTATAAGCCAAATTAAGAATTTAAACTTTATTCTGTTAGAAGTGATGGGAAAGTAGTTCAGATAATGTCATTTTCTTCATCTAGTGATATGGACTGAACGCTGGTGTCCTTCCAAATTCACCAAGAGAATGAAGAGACAGAAAGCACATCACTAGGGTTGGCAGGCTCTGAGGGTTCACAGCTCCTTCCTACTTTCAGTTTGGCTCCTTCCTACTTTCAGTTTGCTCTTTCTGCTTTTTGCTTCCGGCTCCACCCACAGCACCACCTGCTCCTATGCCTCTCCGCCATGATGATCCATACTGCACTGGAACCATAAATAAACTTTCTTTTGTAAATTGCCTATGGTCATGGTGGTGTACTGTGTCAACAAAAAAAGCAACTAATACAAGTGGGAACAAAACTGTCTAAAGCCGGGCAATGGTGGTGCACGCCTGTAATCCCAGCACTTGGGAGGCAGAGGCAAGCGGATTTCTGAGTTCGAGGCCAGCCTGGTCTACAGAGTGAGTTCCAGGATAGCCAGGGCCATACAGAGAAACCCTGTCTCGAAAAATCAAGAAATCAAATAAAATAAAATAAACTGTCTTAAAATTAGAAAGAGAAACAAGCCATGTGGTGTACAGGCCTGTAATCTCAGTATTTTGGAAGTGGAAGATCAGGTATTCAAGGTTAATAATTGTTCTAGGTCAAAAGAGGAATACAAGAGACCCTGTCTAAAACAAACCAATAAAACACACAGACCAAAAGAACCCCAAAACTCAGGACTTAGTGCTTAGTGTAGGCAACTTTTTCAGCATTCATCCCAAACAGAACAAAAAAGTCTTGCTTGGTGGCCAAGGCCCATATAACAGGACGAGGCAGCAGGATCAGTTCAAGGTTACCTTATGCTAAGTGAGAGCAAGTTTGAGGCTAGCCTGGGCTATAGGAGACCCTGTCTCAAAAAGACAACAAACAAAACGCAAGTATACACAGAGTCTTTAGGCTCTTTTATACATCTAGACAGGAATTGTCACTCTGTGCACTGGAAAAGAAAAAGCACAAGAATCTTTCTGTTTGAAAGGGAAATATTTAGATAAATGTATAACAATTTGCCAAATTGTTATTTAATTATCAAAAACATTTGCTATTTTTGTTTGGGCTCTCCATGAAGTAGACCCCAGTAGAAAGATTTGAGGGAAGTAAGTATCTGATTTGTGAGGTAATCTTAGGGAAGGAAGTTTTGTAAGTGCACTGCTGAGCTGGATACAGCTATGTAGACAAAGCAATACATGCCCAGTATGGCTCCACCTATGGGGTACAGGCTACCATATTTATCTACTAGCTCTCAGATTTCACTGAAGGCGATGCTCAGAGCAAAGATTCAGCATTTCTACCCTGTCCACCTTAGCTGGGTATAATAATGTACATGCAGCAAAGATGAATGCTGATAGCACCTGCAGGTATGTAATGGGCTTTAGTTTACTCCTCTTGGTGCCAGGAATGGAACCTGGGCTTTATATGTCACATCCTCTCTCTACCACTGACCTATGTCCCTGGTCCCCAGATATGCTTTTGATTAAATCAGACTTTGAAAATGTGAATCTTGCTTTTTTTTTTAATTAAAGGCAACACAATACAATATAGGTATGATTAGATACTGATCATTTAATTTATCAGAAATACTTAATTTGACTCAGTTAGCTGAAAATAAACCACTTGAATTAAGAGTGTTAAATCTCTTCAAAGATACCAGGAGACTTCAACCTAGACAGATAGCAAATGAGCTAATAACCACCATTCAGCTGCCTGTCCTAACACCAGCATTAAAAATCTCCTTCGTTTGATATCCCACGAGATGACACCATCTGTAATATTCTCTAGAATCCCTCTGCTTTAGTTTAAATTTAATTTTAATTTAGAACTTTTCTGTCAAAAACAAAACAAAAAACACAAAATAAACCCCTAACCAATCAACCAAAACCCCAAAACAAAATCTAACAATAAAACTCTTAAAAAACAAAGAAGCAAACAAACCCACATGGTGTCTCTACATAGCCCTGGATGTCCTAGAACTCACTATATAGACCACACTGGACTCAAACTCACTGGGGACCACTGGTACGCCACCCCTCCTGCTGGGACTAAAGATGTGCATCACCATGCCTGACATCCAGTTCCTAACTACCTAAGACTCACTTATTCTTTCTTAAAACCAATTTCATTGTTTCTAAAAGATCTTGTTATCCTTGAAAAAAAAAAGTAATCCAGTAGCATTCATCCTTCATCAACCCAGAATAGTTCTCTCAAGTTAACTCCTGTGAAGGAGGCTTCTACTTCTGTTCACTGACTCTTTTGCATCAACATATAGTTAAATCCTCTTCTCCCCTCCTCTCTATGTGGGATTGGGATGGAACCCGGGGCCTTGCTCATGGTAGGGAAGTGTTCTACTAGTCTTTATTTCTAATACCAGAACAGAGCTAATGGCACCTCTATTTTAAGACATGACATTTTAAACACCATCTATAAATACACTACTCTTACCTGAATCTTGAGCACTCCAACCACCTGGGCTGAAGGTGGTGTGATGGTGAACTTCCATTCTGATCTCCAGCGACCATTCCTATAAAAACACAAGAACATGATACTGCACAATTAGCATCAGCACAGGAAAGAGGTGACTGGACACAGATGTATGCAAGAGTGTTGGTGGGAGCTAGTCTCGATGTGAAAACGTAAGATCATCACTACATAAAGGCTGATCATAAACAAGCCTTTCCTAAGTATGTGGTCTCTATTTTTCCTTTGCCCCTCTGAAGTAGAGGCTCATCTATTCTGATCACAGGAGGCTCTTCTCATATCAGGGGAGACTGCTTGGGAAGACCATACTGTACAATCAGCCCCAGGAATGGATAACCCCAAGGAAACCTAAGACTCCAAGCTGCATACTGTGTCAGTCACATGTTCTCACTTGGTATGACAAAAGGGTACAAAAGTTTTAGAAATGGAAGGAATCTAAACAATGTCCTTCATTTTATTGATGGAGAACTAAAGTCTCTAACTCAAATAATCTATCCTAAGTTAGTTTTAAAACAAAACCTCAGTCACTGGTTTCTTTCCAATATAAATTAGATAAAAACAGAAGAGAAAATCTATTTCTTACCAGAAGTTTTTGGGTTGAAACTGGTGGCTTTCAATACATGCAATAATGGTCTGTTGCCCATCTATAGTTTTAGCGTAAACCTATCATTGGGGAGAAAACAGTTAGACATGAAAAACATATTTACTTTATAAGAAACTGTACAGAAGCAATCTGGTAAATGGAAAACCCTGAAGGGGACTCAGTGTCAGAGGCTAATGAACAGGCTTATAATGCGGGCCTTCTTGAGATGTGGCCACAAAGCAGACAGAGTCCCAGAGAGTCCCAGGACTCTGGCTTATTATGCTCTAGGTGAGCTACCAGTTAGGCTGGGCCTCACAAAATATGCACAAGTCTGACAGGGAGAAACTGAAGCTAAAGACAAGTCAACAGCTCAGGCATGAAAACAAGCATGTGCTATCTGCCAATTGGTCCTGCCATGTTAGTGGGGTTGGGTGAGATCTACTAGTGGGAGACACAAAAAAAGAAAAAAGTAGGCCATGTATTAAATGGTATGTAAAAAGTTTAGACTGTATTGTATTTACAAGAGACAACAAAACAGGACCAGAAGCGTTATTTCTGGTAATGCTGGTACAAAGGATAAAATGGAAAAAAAGCTGGAGGTCAGTTAGGAGGCTACAAATTAATCTAGGCAAAAGTATAGGGCACTGTGAATGAGAATGGAAAGGAGGGATATTATGCAGAATGTAAAGAGTTGTGCTGGTTAGTTTTATGTCAACTTGACACAAGTTAGAGTCATTTGAGAGGAAGGAACCACAACTGAGAAAATGCCTCCATAGGATAAGTCTGTAGGCAAGCCTTTGGAGAATTCAATTATTCTTAATTGATGGGGGAGGGTCCAGCCTATGGTGGGTGGTGGTCTCGGAGTCTATAGGAAAGCAGGCTGAGCAAGCCATGAGGAGCAAGCCTTACAGTAAGCAGCACTCTCCCTGGTCTCTGTATTAGTTCCTGCCTCCAGGCTCCTGCCCTGTGAGAGTCCCTAATAACAGACTGCAATGCAGAAGCATAAATCGAAAAAAACCTTTCCTGTTAACCTTGCCTTAGTCATGGAGTTTTGTCATAGCAGTGGTAACCATAACTAAGACAGAAGTCTAGCTGTATGTCATAATCCAAGGTAAAGGGAAAAAGAAGTCAAAGTATTTCTACACCTGAATGATGTGGACCAACATCATCAGCAGATTGGGAAACCCAGATGAGAGGTCTAACTAGCACTCAGAAGTACCAACTCTCAGGGTAGAAGAGGGATGTGAGTAAAAATGCAATCACCAAAGAAAGCAAAGACAACAAACGGTGCTTTAGACTCTCAAATGCATTTGTTGTGTATTTTCCCTTTGACAGGGTCTCATTCTGTAGTCCAGCCAGACAATTCTCCTGCCTCCACACTGTAAGTGCTGAGATTCTAGATGTGAGTCTCATGCTCAGGCTTTGCCTATACCTGCACTATAAACTCTGTCACTTTCATTGTCTTGGCTTTCTTGAGATAGCCCCTCATATTCTGGCTTTCTTGAGATAGCCCCTCATATTCTGGCTTTCTTGAGATAGCCCCTCATGTTCTGGCTTTCTTGAGATAGCCCCTCATATTCTGGCTTTCTTGAGATAGCCCCTCATATTCTGTTGCTCACCCCGGCCTAGAACTCACTACGTAGGCTAAACTGGGCCTCAAACCTACAGCAATCCTTTCTTCAAGCTATCAATTGCTGGAATTACGGCCATGAGCCCTGATTTCTGGTTAGACTATAAACCTCCAGCACAGAGAAATACAACTTTGGAGAGTGTCTAAATTCACAATGTGGGGGAAAAGAAAGCAACAGCTATAGAGTAACTAGAATTGATTGGTGTTGACAAAGCAACCTAAGCAAAAGATTATTTATAGAAACAGGCGGCTGGGCTTAGTGTGAAATACGATATAGAAATTAAGGACCCAGAAGACAATGCTGGCTCATTATTTGTATAGTGTGGCAAAGACAGTGAGAAGTCAAAGATTCAGACTTGCACTGCTAGTGAATAAATACACTAACAGAGAAAAATATCCTTGATTTCCTGGTGGGACACAGCTGCAAACTTAGGGGAAGGAGAAAGCAGAGAAGAGGAAGAAACAAGAGGTACAAAGAGAAGCTTAAAGAAATAAAATTTACAGGAATTGATGTGATTAGCACAGCTTTCCTTCCCTTTAAAGGTAAGAGAGATAGAACTAATTCAGGCATGGTGGCACATGCTTTTAATCCCAGCACCTGGGAAGTAGAGACAGGAAGATGGAAGGAGGCCAACATAAAACTGTTTCAAAAATAAAAATATGAGCTTATACCTAAGTAATAGGGAATACACCAGAATAGAAAGTAAAGTACACAAAGCCACCCTGAAGATACAGGACATCATAAAATCTAGAATAAGGATTCTTCTGCTTCAGATTCAAGTATAATAGAAAGGGAGGGGGGATGAAATAGGGGGCTTGCAGAGGGGAAGGGGGACAACATTTGAAATGTAAAAAAAAAAAAATACCCCCCCCAAAAAAAAGGATAATGGAAGGAAGAATAAGGTTTCTAAGTATGGAGAAACAAGAATAAAATTTCAGTCAGTCTCAATTCTAATTAGATGTAGGAGGTTAGATGCTCATCTGGTAGTAGAAAATGTCTGGAACACATTGTACAGAAAACGTGACACAGAGTGAGTTAAAATTAGGGGCTTCTAAGGATGTTAAGGATGAAGGTTACTAGGATACTGCAGGCTGCACTGGGGCTATTCTATCACCTTGTGTAGCTCACGGAACTTAAAAAACAAAACAAACAAACAAACAAACCAAAAAAAAAAAAACCAACCCCAATAAAAGGTCTCAATAGGGTTCTTAGGTATTGAGCCCTCCAGATTAAAAATGTAAACTGCCAGGCAGAGTGGTACAGGCCTTTAATCCCAGTACTCAGGAGGCAGAGAGGCTGGTAAGATCTCTGAGTTTGAAATCAGTCTAGGCCACATAGTGAGTTCCAGCCCAGTTAAAGCTGCATAGTAAGACCCCATCTCAAAAAGAAACAAATAAAAATGTGGATAAACTTTGAATTGAAGTAATGGTAAATTGAAAGTATCTTTAGATTGGCCAGCTGATTTCTAAGAGAGAATGTATTGTCTCTTCCTGAAAAATGTCTGAAAAGGAAATCTGTACTGAGCTACGATGATGCGTTTCCTCTATTATTTAGAAAAGATAAAACATGTAAGAATAATGGCACCTTCCACTTATGTACAGCTTACATTGTGCCAGACACGGTCCTAACATATTTCATTAACTTACTGAATCCTCGCAATAACACTATGTTTTATTATACAAATGAGGAAACTGAAGAACAGAGATGCTAGGTAATTTATACCTAAGGCCACATAACTAGTTAAGTGACTGGTTTAGGATTTAAACCACTCAAGAATTCACAGTGTTCTTAACTATATCCCTGTTAAACTCATCATCGCTACAGGTTTAAAAGTCTAACTAGTAACTATGTATTATATATTGGAAGATTGCTGAGAGTAGATTGTGTACGTGTATACACACACACACAAAACTCAGGTGTGGTGAATGAAGCCTGAAATACCAGTATACAGCATACAGTCTTAGGAAGGAGGATCATCTCAAGTTCAAGGCCAGACTAGGTTACAGACTGAGGCCTCATCTAAACCAACCAACCAACCAACCAACCAACCAACCAACCAACCAACCAGGAGGAAAGTTAATATATTTCAAGTTTCTACACTCAACTTGCTCATACCACAAGTATGACATTTTTCAGGAAAAGAGACAATACATTTTATTTGTTTCTTTTAAAACATCGTGTTATACATCCTATAAACATACAATTTTATTTATCAGCTACAAAGTTAAAAATATAGGTAGGCCTGGTGCAAGCCTGGATTCCCAGCTTCTTGGGACGTCTTAGATAGAAAGACTAAAGAGTCAATGTCAACCTAGACTATAGAATAAGTTTCAAGGATAGCCTGGGCAACTTAGTGACCCTGCTTCAAAACAAAAACTATAATGACAATTGGGGATACAGCTAAGTGGCAGAATGTTTGCCTAGCATGTGCCAGTCCCTAGGTTCAGTCTTTACTTTAAAAAAAAAAAAAAAGCTAAAACACAATAAAGCTAAGCATGATACAATCAACTATAAACCCCACCACCCACTTCCAACTCTTAGCAGACGCCGCATAGTCCAGGCTGCCCTCTAAACTCTTTGTAGAGTGGTCAATGGCCTTGAACTCTTGACGCTCCTGCTTCAACTTTCCAAATGTTTTAAGACTACAAGTATATCATCAAACCTGGCTTTAATAACTTTTTGATGGGTAGAGGTGATTTACTGTGAGTAAATAAGAGAAATATAAAATAAATATATGGATATTTTAAACTGTCATGCAATGAGATTTTAAAAAGAAATTTTCTAGGGCAGGAGAAATGGCTCAGTGATTAGGAGCATGTACTACTTTAGCAGAGGACCTGGATTCAAACCCTAGAATCCATGTCAAGTGGCTCAAACATCTGTAAGTGCATTTTCAGGAGATCAAATGTCTCTAACCTCCAGGGCACCTGTGCTTACACGCAACACCTCCCTCCACTCAGACATAATTAAAAAAAAACAATAAAAGTAAATCTTTAAAAAGGAAATCTTCAAGTGTTTATATTGCTTTGGAAATTATTTAAGGAATAAAATACGGAGATGACAATAACCAAGAGAGAAGAAGTAAAGTGTGGTGGGCCAAAGGTTCAAAAGAATAAGGTAAATGTAAGAAAAGTAACTTCAAACAGTTCTCTGAGTAACAGGCAGATACTTAACAGTACAGAAGCCGTTGGAATAATGATCTTTCACATAGGCTCTTAGAGCACTGTCACATGCTTCTCTCCAAGACTTCAAGCCTCCATCCACATCCTCTGGCTGCGGGTCACTTGCTTCTTTCCGTAAATGATCAAACTTAAAGGAAATTTTGTTTCTTGGATCTAAAAATCTGCTGTTACCAAGGTCACCATGCTCTGTAATTAAGACCTTCCAGAGAAGAATTACAAATGTAAGTAATTCTATAAAAAAAGACAATTCTTATCATGTTTTGCAAGAAGAAATAATAGCCTAAGAAAATTAGATTTTAATTTCTTTTCCACATTGACTTTTAAACCATGTATCATTTTTATTCTCACAAAAATAAAACAATTTTTCCTCCTCCCAACAATACCCTTTATATCTTGATTTCTATCTAATGTATTATCCATGTGTATATAATCCTAGCTATAATACCAACTTTCATGTATTTATTTTCACATACTTTATGAAACTTTTCAGGGCCATTGTATTATTGTGAGTACTTAAGTAATACAGCTACATGGTCCAAAAATGTATTAAATGAAATCTTTTTCTCGTCCCTATCTCCTAACGAGCAGATTCCCTGAGTAACTTAGGCTAATCCTACTTAATTCCTCCAGTATTTTTGTTAGACTTCCTCTGCACCTCTCTGGAACCCAGGGTTACATATACATAGCTATGACTGAGCTTTGTGCCAAGTCAATGACACTTTTTTCCTATGGGGTGATAGTGGTGGAGAACCCACCTAGTATTACCAGAAAGAAGAATTTTTTAATATGTAAACTATTTTAAAAATCAAAGACATAAATATATTAACAAACAATTTCCTATCTGCTTTGACTTTTCCATCTCTACTACCTGCCCAGCACAGACGACGGAACGGCAGCAATTACCTGGTCATCGTAGCCTTCTATCTTCACAGGTGTGAACTGATCCATGTTATACTGGGCAAATGCACTATTTAAAAGAAGAATTGAAAAAGTAAATAGTATCTCCACTTTACCAGCTACTTTAATCCAAATACTTTGGAACTGTCCTTAACTTTTCTTTCTCTGACACTTCATCTCCAACCCACCAGTTTTATGAGAAGTATAACCAGAATCTTACTCCCCAGTTTACCACTTCTACTCTGAACTATTGCCTTGCCTCAGTGCAACCTCTGTCCGCTTACAAAGTTATTAGAATGCATAGCTGGTAACCATTCTAAACCTAAAGTCTTAGCACAGCATTCTCTATTTAACTTAACAATGTCATCTCATTCAAAATGAAACTCACTCTTTAATGTGACATTTAACATCTTACTTATACTAGAAGTACTAGGCACCATCAGGGAATGGTACTGTGGTTAGAACCACTGGCACCAAAATATAAAACAGACTAGGCTGATCTACTGCACTGTCTGTACCCAGCTATGATCGCCTCCTTCAGCTTATACAGGAAGCAGCAACGACAGAGAGCATCACTGCAACAGCATGCACTCGGCACCAACAGGAGTCCGCTCAAGAGCATTTTATTACAGAAATAAAAGTGACCAGGCTGGCCTCAAACTCAGAGACCTGCCTCTGCCACCCTAGTGCTGGAATTAAAGGTGTGCACCACCACTGCCCAGATAAAAGAGAATTTTTTATCCCCATAAAAAAAGCTAAATACTTGATCTCAGGAAAAAAACAAACAAACAAACAAACAAACAAAAAAAAAAAAACAAAACCAAACTTCTTTAATAAGTACGTTCTCTAAGAAATCTGCAAGAATTTGATCTCTCTCTCTCTCTCTCTCTCTCTCTCTCTCTCAGAGCTTTAGTGTCTGTGGGTGTAATTAAAACAGGTGAAGCACTTGAACTCTGTTCTGGTGATATAACCATTCCTAATTGGAAATCAGGACATTTGAGGTAGAGCAGCATTTTTCAACATGTGGGTCATGATCCCTTTTGGGAACCAACGTGTGTGTGTGTGGTGTGTGTGTGTGTGTGTGTGTGTGTGTGTGAGAGAGAGAGAGAGAGAGAGAGAGAGAGAGAGAGAGAGAGAGAGAGAGAGAGAGAGAGAGAGATGACCTTTTCAAAGGGGTTGCCTAAGACCATCTACATATCAGAAATTTACATTATGATTCAAAACATTAGCAAAATTTTTGTTAGGAAGTAGCAATGAAAATAGTTTTATGGTTGGGGTCACCACAAGATGAGGAACTATATTAAGGGGTTGCAGCAGTAGGAAAGCTGAGAAGAACTGTTTTCACTCTGTAGCCTAGGCTAGCCTTGAACACGTTACTCATCCTTTCTTACCTACCAAATGCTGGATTACAGGATTGCACTACCATGGTTGCCTCTGATTACTTTTCCGGGCATTTTACCCCAGTATCAGTGGCAATCTGTCAAGAAGATATAGAGTATCTTCAATGTGTTCCTTAGTTTGCTCAGTAATTATAACTAAAGAATCATTCAAGATGGGAATCACAGTGATGGGCTAGAAATCCTAGGTTAAGGGTCTAGTCACAAATGCAGCACAGGCAGGGCAGATGATTGGTTACTAGGTATCAACTGTTAACACACTTTCCATATCCAAAATTCAAACAGATTATATAACATACCAGAACAATTTCATGATAGTTATGTGTTTTACATCTACAAGTTCTTGCCCTCCCCGGTTCACTCTTTCCAGCAATACCCAATTCAGGTTTCCTCTTTACAGAGAGTCTTTGGGCAATAGGGTAGACAGTAACTGATACAAAACTTTGGGTAGAACAGAATACTGACAAAGCCAGATAACAGGGCCCTTGAAAGCCACACTATTACATTGATTCTAGAAGAATTAACAACAAACAACAACAGGACTGCAAACCAACAAGCCTCACCACTGTATGTTTTTGAGGACAAAGAGGAATGAAAATAGTATTTTTTTGTGTGTGACAACATCTCACTTATTTTATTCGCCTAGAACTTGCTATGTAGCTGAGGTTGGCCTTGAGCTCCTGATCCTCTTGGCTGTCTTATAAGTGTGAGGATTATAGCAAACACCACTCTACCTGGCTGGAAATGGTATTTTAGGAAGATTAGTTAGCCTATTACTGAATAAGATTCAGTGACCAGGAAAAACAATCATGACTTTATCCTATAATTAGTTCTATTATTCTAGAAGCTTCATCAATCTTTATTAGCTGGCTAATATTTCTATAAGTAGTTTAAAAAAAATTCATACTATGTCTAGGCACTGTGGCACACATCTGTAATCTCAGCATAGCAGAGGCACAAGTGGGGTATGGTGGGGGGATGGGGAAGAGAGGTGCCAAGGGCAGAGGCAGAAGCAGAGTCAGAGGCAGAGGCAAGGTTGCTTTGAGACCAAGTTTGAGGCCAGCCTGGTCTACATGGCAAGTTCAGATCAGTTACACTTATATAATGAGACCCTGGCTCCCTAAAAATTCCATATGAACTACAAAAATTGTACTTTAAAAGTATATTAAGTTTTAAGGAAGCCAGTATTTTAGAGGGAACATATTTCTTCTACTAAAAATAAAATTTAAAAAGAAAAAGAAACAAGACTTATGTTTGGATATGAAGTATTACCACAAAAGGTCCTCAATTATTTCCTAGGCAACAGCTCTTAAAACAGTTTTCTATAGCAAAAGAGACTTGACTGTCTTGGCTTGGTTTTGAAGGCCTGGTCCCCAGCTGGAAACGATCTTAGGAGGTTCTAGAAACTTAAGGAGATAGACCCTCGATGATAAAGGTAGGTTAGTAGGGCATGTCCTTGGGACTGTATCTTGTCCAAGCCCTGCCTGCCTGCCTGTTTGACAAAAACAAAATTAGGCAAGAAATCTCTGTCCCATGTTTGTGACATCATGATGGTCTATCTTACCCAGGACCAGAATTAATATGGCCATGGACTATGGACTAAATACTGTTTATAGAGTAATAAACATCAAACAAACACACATTTTTTAAGAGTCTATTCTGTCAAATATATGGTCATAGATATAACAAAAACCAGAGCGACTAACTGCTCTATTTTCCGGTCACCAGCTTATCCGCTGTTAGAGCAACGCTCTAAGCGGATGAAATGGGTTGCTGGTTTGCAGTGCTGAACCACATAGCTAGCACCTTGCCCGGGCTGGTCGGGCCCTGTAACTGAGATGCACTTCCCACCGCGGACTTAAGAGGTACTTACTGTGCTGCCCCTTCCCTGAGAAGATTGTCATTATTAAGCAGTAGCCGGACATCTGAGGAGGAAAGCATTGGAATACTGAGTACAGAATAAACTTAAGCAATTTTAGTCCATTTCTAGAATATGTTTTTAAGATTCGGGGCTCTGCCGGGCGGTGGTGGCGCACGCCTTTAATCCCAGCACTTGGGAGGCAGAGGCAGGAGGATTTCTGAGTTCGAGGCCAGCCTGGTCTACAAAGTGAGTTCCAGGACAGCCAAGACTACACAGAGAAACCCTGTCTCGAAAAACCAAAAAAAAAAAAAAAAAAAAAGATTCGGGGCTCTAAGATGAATTTTCAGCTATAATCCATGTGTGGAAATTCTAAACATGGTACTGAGTAATGGCCAGTAATGTTCATAGGTTCCTACAGAATTGTCTGCTATAATAATCCAACAAAAATTCTCAAGGAAGTTATTCATCTCTCTTTCCTGCTCCCCTTTCACTCCTTCTTGACAGGATCTCAAACTCAGATTGGCTTGAAACTCCCTTTATGTAGCATCTACCAACGACCTTGCTCACCATGCCCTGTTCATGCCATGGTAGGACTAAATCTAGGGTTTCGTGCATGCTAAGTAGGCCCTCTACCAACTGAGCTACATTAGGACATTTTTCTTAATTTGTTTGAGACAAGAGTCTCTGAGCTGGCCTCAAACTTACTTTGTAGCTAAGGTTAAGACAACTCTTTTTATTTTTTTCAGGTTTTCCTCTTTTTCTTGGCTGTCCTGGAACTCGCTGTCAGACATCTACCTGCTGTTGCCTCCTGAGTGCTGGGCTTAAAGACATGTGCCACAATGCCAAGCAGGACTTGGAGCTTTTGATCCTCCTGCTTCCACCTCCCAAATGCTGGGATTATAGGTGTGCACCACCATACCTGGCACAGTTGAACCATCTGAAAACCAAGATCTCTTTTTTAGTTTTGAGACCAGGTCTCACTATGTAGTCTAGGTTTCCCTGACTTTGTAATTCTCCTGTATCAGCACCCCAAGTGCTGGGATTACAGGTATATACTACCACACTTACCTAATATTACATGGAATAGATGAAAGTCTTGAGGGGATGATAAAGGTTAGTCTGTAAATTTATTTAATATTTTTTTCTGATTTTTGTTTTTTAAACAAAGGTTTATTTTATACTCTAGGCTGGCCTGAATGAGAATAATTCTCCTGCTTCAGGTACTGAGATTACAGGCATGGGCCACCATTTTTGGGTGAATCTGAATTTGTTTTGTTTTCTGAGACAGGGTTTCTTTATGTAGCCCTGGATGTCCTGGAACTCTGTAAACCAGGCTGGCCTCAAACCCAGAAATCTGCCTGCCTCTGCCTCCCAAGCACTACTATTAAAGGCATGTACTATCTGAAGTTAATAAACTTCAGATATGATCTGAAGTTCAGCCACACTAGTCCTGGGAAATGTCCTGTGTATAGAACTTGAGGAAAGGCAATGAAAAATAAAGCTTTTACCTTTCATGATAGAACTACAGGCATAGGAAGAATAAAAAAGTAATAAAGTTTATTGTCACTCCTTTAAAATATGAAGCTATGTTAAATCTCTATTCATTTACTTTTAGTTTTGAGTCAGCCTTTAGTTCAGGCTGTTCTGGAGCTTGCAGCAAGCTCCCTTCTCCAGCACCTCCAGGGCTGCTGTCCCAGGGCTGGGAGTGTAGATGTGAGTGAGCCACAGGACAGGCACCTGAAGTCTTTCCTTATCTGAGAGTGATATCCTAATTGATGGGTTAGGCAAAGCTAAGTATCTGACTTAAACCTAGAACTGAATCTTAACTTTTACATTCAGCTGCTGAGCTGCCTTAAACAAATTATTTCAATGTTTCTGAATGTTGATTTCTTTAGCAAAGGTTTTAACAGGGGTAACAATCAGTAAAGAGTAAGCACTCACTGCTAGGTGTGTTGGTGCATGCCCATGTTGCAGCACTCAAGAGTTCAAGTCTAGCCTGGGCCACAAAAGACCAAAATTTAAAAAGAGAAAGGGCTGGTGAGCCGACACAGACCTTGCTGCTAGGCCTGAGGGCCTCAGGACCCATGTGGTGGAAGAACTGATGCTCAAAAGTTGCCCCCTCCCCCAAATAAATAAATGAAATAAAAAATTAAAAAGAAAAAAGGGAGAAAGCTAAATAGTGATAGTGATTAAGGAGTACTCAACAGCTCAATATTAATCTTTACTTACCATTGAATACTTCATTAAACTCCCCTGGGGGTGCGTGGGTGATGAATTTAGCGGCTATGCGTACCTAAAGAAAAATAAAATTTATAGTAAGTGTACTGTTAAGAGAAACATACAGCTGTTTATAGCCAGGCATCATCTAATTCTAGCACTTAAAAGACAAGTGGATATTGAGTTTAAGGTCAGCATGGATATATAGCAGGACTGAATCTACCTCCTACCTCACAAAAAGGAGGCCAACAAGGCAATTTTTTTAAAAGATTTTTGAAAATTTACTTTATGCACATGAGTACACTGTTACTGTCTTCAGATACAAACCAGAAGAGGGCATCAGATCCCATTACACATGGCTGTGAGCCACCATGTGGGTGTTGGGAATTGAACTCAGGACCTCTGGAAGAGCAGTCAGTGCTCTCAACCCCTGAGCCATTTCTCCAGTCCCATCTCCACAGCCTTTTGGTCTTTTTTCAACATAATCTCATGTAGCTCAGGCTAGCTTAAACTTACTATATAACTGCTCTTGCTTCTACCATTCCCTCTACAAGAATTATAGGTACGCACAGCCAGTTTTATGTGGTGCTGGGATATAACTGAAGGCTTTCTGCACTCTAGGCAAACACTCTACTAATTGAGCTACATTCCCTGCATACAATATCTCCTGAAATTAAAAAAAAAATTATTTAAACTTTACTGTTTAGAAGCCTTTATATTTTTTCCAGAAAACACTTTAAAGTTATTTCTATCAATTATAGGTATATTTGATAATATGTGTGCTATCAGTCATTTTGAATTAAAAATAACATTACTTTTAAATGTGTGTATTTTATGTACAACATGTGTACAGGAGGCTGTTGACCTGTGTTCTGCCTGCCTCAGGGCATGGTCGATCGGGAGTTTGATTGCAATCCACAGGGATGGGGGAAGGGTGTGGGGGTGGAGGTGGAGTGTGTGTGTATACATTCCAAACTCCTGGACATCTAGGTGTCACTGAGTCACAAGGAGTCGGGTGTGCAGTCTGGTGTTCGGGCTGGAGATGGTGTCTAGCCTGGGGCCTGGGGAAGGGGGGCTCCAGCTTAGGTCAGCGGTGACTGTCCTCAGTTTGCTGTGGTTGTGGCTGGAAGCACAGAGAGGCCTTCTGCAGACCTCCTCTATGTTCCCCATGGCGATTCTTCATGAAAAAGACAGACCATGGCTCTAAACTGTTTACTTGACTGTTCATCATGAAAAATGGGTGCATACCTTACCATACCAACTTCTCAGTGTGGACCTAAGATTAAATAACTGTTGCAGGGAGGAATATCTGGGAAAGAAGTTGGCTAAACTCTCAGGGCCTCTAGGTACCTCACTAGCATGGATAAATCTGTTCTGGGCCTACTTGACAACAGGACACGTTCCATATGTGGGGAGTGTGGCACGTGTTCCAGGTCAGGAATCTGGTAGGGAGTGGGTGTACCCAAGTCTCTGGTTCTCATAACCGCTCTACCTTACCAAGCTTCCGGGTATGGTTTATAGTCCCGCAGGAGGTTGAGGAGGCTAGAAGAGGGCAACAGACTCAAAAGGTGGGTCTCTTGAGTTTGAGGTCAGCTTGGTCTACACTGTGAAACCCAGTCTAGGAATCACACCACCCTCCAAAGTCATATGGTCCTCCCAAATTTTACTGGAAAACTCAACACTTCGTTTCTTAGAAACCAACAAATTAGTCGGTTTTGGAAGTGTCAGAATAACTTTTTAAAATTCTAAAGCAAACCACATAATGAAGAAAATCAAGCATTGTCACCATTTTAAAGGCAATACTAAGCTGACCCCTGCCACTTGTACTATTCAACTGTACATGAGCGGCACAGAGCACTATAGAGACAGTTTCTTCTACTGCACATCATGATGGCCTTACGGCCATTCTCTAAGTGTTAGTTAGGATCTACCCAGCATCTCATTTTCCCTTATACACCTAAGCTTTCATTTTATGCTTTGGGCAGCTCCATTTTTTAGTTTGCTAAAATGTTCTTCAGCTGTGCCCAGTTTGCTCAGATAATTATTTTGACTATTCCAAGTTTTCGCTTTCCTGATTTTTAGTGATTTCCATATATATATATATATATACACACACACATATATACACACACAATTGTCTCTATGAAGACAGATACCAGCTATTTCTGTTTGGTGCTCCTTCCAGCATTCCTGTCTATCTCATCTGTAGCCCATCTCTACTTCTTTCAAGGACAAGGCTAGGTAGGCTTACTGCTT
The DNA here is from genome assembly GCA_036184795.1 of Tokudaia tokunoshimensis. Classification (NCBI taxonomy): domain Eukaryota; kingdom Metazoa; phylum Chordata; class Mammalia; order Rodentia; family Muridae; genus Tokudaia; species Tokudaia tokunoshimensis. Next base: position 55,821,926 of record BTHU01000003.1, on the reverse strand, counting down.
CTGATCAGGTTATGAACACCCTCCCCTTTTTTTAACCCACCTCAAGACAAGGTTTCTCTATATAGCCTGGCTGTCCTGAACTCTCTATGTAGATCAAGGTGGCCTCAAACTCACAAGAGATCCACTTCCTCTGCATCCCAGTGGTGGTATATGCCACCACGCCCTACATGCATACCTTATCTTTTGTGTAAGCCTAAGGGCAGCAGGCTACCTGTAGTGCCGCTGGCCTCTTTTTGGAGGTATGGTGGGGTCAAGGAGAAGGGGTTGAGACAGGACCTCATATAGCAGTGCAGTCCGGCCTCAAACTCAGTATGTAGCTCAAACTGGCCTTGAACTCCTGCTTCAGCCACATGAGTTCTGGGATTACAGGTATGAGACTCTATGGAACACTATTCTCAGTGTTCATTCTCACTGCTAGACTATGAGAATAAATTGATTTTGCCTATAGCTCAGTCTAAATGAAGGAAAGCGAAACAGTAATCCCTCAATTAACATGCTCTAAGACTGTTCTGGGTCCTTCCTTCCTTATTCCTGGAATTCCTCTTAATGAGTTTCTATTTGGCATCTGACAATATCTTCATACAGATACCTGATTGTTACAAAATGATGGAGATAGCAATAATTAGTAGGTTTGTGCTGGCTAGTTTTTATCAACCTGACATGGGCTAGAGTTATCACCTAGGAAAGAACACTGAGAAAATGTCTCCAGAATACCCTTAACTGCAGGAAAACTTGTAGGGCATTTTTTAAAGTAATGATTGATGAGGGAGGGTGCAGCCCATGGTAGGTGGGAGCAGCCCTGGGCTGGTGGTCTGCTTCTATAAAAAGCAGGAGGACAAGTCAGTGAGCAGCACTCTTCCATGGCCTCTGCACCAGTTCTGCCTCCAGTTTCCTGCCTTGACTTCTCTTCAGTGATTAACTGTGATGTGAAAGTATAAGCAAAACAACCTTTTTCCTTCCCAACTTGCATTTGGTCATGGTGTTTTATTTAGTCACAGCAATAGAAAGCCTGAGGCAATGCCTAACTTCACAGGAATTTCTCAGATAGGTCTAGCACACAATGGAAGAAAACAACAAAAGCCCCCTAATATTTAATGTGCTACTCATGAAGATGTTAAAGTCACGAGATAAAAAAAAAGATGATTATCTAACAGGCAAGACAGCTCCTATTTCCAGATTAGCACATTTCATATGATTTTAAGTTCTTCATGGTCACATCAAAGCTAAACCATTTTGTGTGTATGTATGTATGTACAGTACATACTTGTCATGGAAGGTATGTGGAGGGAGGTCAGAGGAAAACTCTCCAAAGTTGGTTCTTTCCTGCCACCTTGGGAATCCAGTAAAGAACTCGAGTTGTCAGGCCTATACACCACAAGTAGCTCTACCCAGTGGCTCATCTCTCAGGCCTTCAAGCCATTCTTACACAAAAACCAACCAACTAACAAAACAAACAAACGAACAAAAACACAAAAAAAAGTCTCACAAGCCTTTTGAAACTAAGCTGAAAGCTGAGCGCACTAGTATACTACTTAAACCTGACTGGAGCCAGAAAGGCGGCTCAGGGGGTAGAGGACTTGATGCCAAGTTTGACAACCTGAATTCAATCCCTGGAATTCAGAATGCATGTGGTGGAAGCTGAGAATCACTACCTCAGATTGTCTGCTAACCTCTGTGTGTGTGCAAGTACTCATATAAATCCACCCTAAACAAGTAAATGTTTTAAAAATTAAATCACTATCAGGAAAACTCGAAATTAAAAACAAAAAAGACAAAACAAATAAAACAACAGTCTAAATGTAGCTGGGATGTAGTGGCACTCAATCCTATAATTCCAGCATGTAGGAGGATGAGGCAGGAGGACCACCTCAAACTCAAAGATAGTCTGGGTGACATAGACATATCAAAGTCAGCCAGAGTTACTATGTAAAAGAACCTAAAAGACTGAATGTTGAAATATGATTTTCTAATGTTTATCTTCCTTAGTATATAAAGCAAAATGTCAACCTGCAACTCTTCATAGTAATTCTTTTTGGGGAGAGGGTTATTAAAACCACCAATACTAATCATTTATGCTAAAATGTAACTTAGTTATATTAACAAAAATACATTTACTGCTTTTCTTCTTTTAAAATTAATCATGATTTTTCTTTTTCAAATCTTGGATTTAACATCTAATGCAACAGATTAAAGTCACATAAAGAAAAGCTCAAAATTAATTAGAAATGTACTGTATTAAATAACAGTGACTAAAAGACAAGTCACATTAAAATTAAAAAGAACCAAGCTGTCACATGTGGTGGGTCATAACTCTAATACCAGCATAGAGGAGGTTGAGGCAAAAGGATTGCTGTTAGAGGCCTGCTACAGACTCCAGAGTGAGATTTTGTCTCAAAAACAAAATAAACTAAAGAAGGCTGGAACGAAGGCTCAGAGGTTAACAGCACTTAAAATTCATGCAGAGGACCCAGGTTTGGTTCCCAGCACCCATGTTGCAGCTCAGAGACAACTGTAACTCCAGTTTTAGGGGGTTCTGAGGTCCTCTTTTGGTCTCTCTGGGTATTGCATGCATGGAGTGTACTTACATGAGACAAAAACACTCATACACATAAAATAAAACAAACCTAAAATAAAAAAGATCAAGGAAAGCATAAGACTGAAATGGGGCATTGTCAACATGCTAATGGCAGCAGGGGAGGTAAAATGGTCACTCCAACACCAAGAGCTGGCCGCCTGTATTCATTTCCGAATGCTGAACCGTTCAGGATGAAAGGCTGCTAAGTTAGATTACATTGAAAGAGAAAAGTTAACCACAAGTTCCCTTCTATTCTCAAAAAAAAAAAGAGCCCACGTGTGTAACAAGGAGAACATCATCAAGTAGCAGTATTGAATTCCAGTTCAAGTACTCAAAAAAAAAAGGAACCTCCCAGCATCTGAGACCATTGAGAATATTGACAGCCTCTGAAGTATTAAATTGATTTTTCACTCTTTGAACACCACAATGCAATGCCATAAAACTGGCTGTAAGTAGTAAGAATTTATATACCCAGTCTAAATTAAATACTAAAATCTGATCAATGACCTATCAGGCTCCTCTTTCTCAACTCTATTTTCTATTACTTAGCTTTTGAACCTGTCTCAGAACTACTTGCAGTCTCTGTTGTTGTTGTTTTTGCCAAAAATAAGCTCCTAGAACAGTAGTTCTCAACCCGTGGGTTGGGATCCATGGGGTGTTAAACAACTTTTTCACAGGGGTCACCTAAGACCATCGGTATATCAGCTATTTGCATTATGATTTATAACAGTAGCAAAATTAGTTATAAAGTAGCAATGGAAATAATTTTACGGTGTGTGTGGGGTTATTTCACCATAACATTAGGAAGTATATTAAAGGTCACAGCATCAGGAAGGGTGAGAACCACTGTAGTAAAGGGTACATAGTCATTAAGTTCTGTTTTAGCTCAATGGTGAGTACTTGCATAGCATGCATAGATCCCCAGCACTGCCATAAAGTTCTCTTTTAATGCTATTTAATACAGTATGTTCCTCGACTTCACATAAACTACAGCTATTATGCCCTCTCTACCCATTCATTTCTAGCCCACTTACCTGCTTTTTTTTTTTTCAAGGAACTTGTTATCACTACACATATAACTGTTTATTGCCCAGTTTCTCCAAAAGAATGGACATAGCATAGAGCAGGGCCCACAAACAGCTACTGCAGGAGGCAGAGGGTAAGTGCTTCAGGGTTGGTTAGTTTTCTGTCCCACAAAATGAACAAACATGACTGTGATCAAAAGCCTTCTTTGTATGCTAAAATGTGTATTTCATGATATTTTTACATCAAGAGATATTACTCTTGGCTTTGTTTCTGGCTTTGTAAAGCAAATAGCAGACTGGATCTGCTTCATGGGATCAAAGTATATGAACTTCTGGCACGAAAGTGTAAGAACTTGTCATGTTTGATCACTGCTATACACCAAAAACTAAGACCTGGCAAATACCTTCTACCAAAGCAAACAAATGAATACTATTCTTCTGTTTACATGACCTTCCTTAAAGTTTCCCTTTTGTGCTTTATTAAAGTACGCAGGAAAGAGACCATGATCTGAGAATGTGCCTAGTCTACAGGGTAGAGCTGAAACTAAAATCTAGGCATTTGACTATAGTATATATCAAATGAGAGCAAAATTTCAGAGTATTTAGTGTGTCATAGATTTGGCTTTGCCCTTTTAGTTTTTTATGTTGTATGTGTGAGAGAGGGAGAGGGAATGATGCTTGGCTAAAATTTGTGTTAGGGCATGTTTTTGTTCTGTTGAGACAGGTTTTTGCTCTGTAGCACAGGATGACTGAACTTGTGGCAATCTTCTAGCCTTAGTATCTAGATTGGGATAACAGGTGTGATGTATGACATATGATGTCTAGCTCCAGATTTTTTTTTTTTGTAAGAATTGACTCAATCTTTGCTTTTGAAATCTGTAGCCTTAAAAAAAAAGGGGGGGGGAAGGATATGTAAAATGATAAATACTAAATTTAAAAGTCAAAATATTATCTTGTTTTAAACTTGGGGTGGTACTCCTAATGGGATAGGAACTCCATAGGAAGAGCAACAGACTCAACTAACCTGGACCCTTGGAGCTCTCAGAGACTGAACCATCAACCAAAGAAGATACATGGGCTGGACCTAGGCCTCCACACACACATGCAGCAGATGTGCAGTTTGATCTTCATGTGGGTCCTGACCAACTGGAGCTGGGGCTATCCCAGAAGCTGTAGCCTGTAATATGGGCTATGTTCTTACAGCTGGCCTGCCTTGTCTTACCTCAGTTGGAGAGGAAGCACCTAACTCCACAGAGACTTGAAGTGCCAGGGTGGGAGGATACAGAGGGCCCCCACCTGCTCAGAGGAGAAGGGGAGGAGGAACGGAGGAAAGGATTGTGGGAAGGGATGACCAGGAGGGGGTTAGTGAGCAGAATAAAAGAATAAGTAAAAAGTAAACAACAACAACACAAATGAGGGGTGGTGAGATGGCTCAATGGATAAGGATTTTTACTGCTCAGCCTAATGATCTCCAGAACACACATGGTGGGAGAACTGATTCCCACAAGTTGTTTATTAAACTTCATCTTCATTTTGACCTACTTTAAAAAGTATTATCACTGCCTGTTGAGTAGTGGGTTTCCCATTTATTTATTTTTGTGTATATATGTATACCATATGCATGGAGGGGCCCACAGAAGCGAGAGAGGACAATGGATACTCAGGAACTGGAGTTATAGGTGGTTGCATGATGCCTGATTTGGGTTCTGGGAACCAAACTGGAGTTCTCTGCATGAGTATGAAGTCACTTATCCATTTCCATTCCTTGAACCATTTAAAAAATTCAAATCCTAAAGCAACCATTAACATTGCATCTGCAGAACCAGACTTTTAAGTGACATAAAACTCTAGGTGGGTGAGAAGTCTGTCACTAGGTAATATACATATTCCACTTACCAGCAAAGGCCGCCAGTCTATATTGCCCAAATTTCTGCTTGCTAGTTTGCTTGGTGTTTCCTCTTCTGACCTTGACTTACACTGTCCTTGAACTCTGTGCCTCTCCTCTCATCTCTGCTTGTCAGAACCTTTCCATCTTTAAGACTGGGCCCTTCTGTTCTAAGGATATTCCCTCGTGCTCCTACCACATTGTGCTTGAACATTTATCACAGTACCTAAAATATAACTGCTGTTGACTATACCCTCCTGTGCTAGAAGATCATGTTTTGCTTTGAGCAAACTTGAGATTTGTTTCCCTTTTCCATAATATAGTCTAACAAATTAAACAGAACAGAGCAGGTAGTAAATAAATGTTCTACAAAATCTCTTTTGAATAAAGTGATAGATATTTGCCTTATTTTAAAATACTATGTTGAGATACCATAACAAAACAGAAAGATAGTCTTTGAAGTTGGATACATTCGGTTTTGAATTTCAGTCCCACTCTCTCTGTTTGTCTGTCTGTCTGTCTGTCTGTTTTCCCCGCTCCTTCCCTAACTTTGTTTTTTGAGATAAGAGGCTCGTGCAGCTCAGGCGGCCTGGACTTCTGTCTCCACCAAGTGCAGGGATTAAAGAGGTATGCACCATTTTCCCTGGCTTTAATTTTAATCTATTAAAATTTCTTTGAACTGTATCTTCTCCCTAAAGGAGGCTAGTATCTATTCTTTACAATTGTTTTGGAGCTGGGATGTAGCTCAGTGGTAGAGTGCTTGCTTAGCTAACATGCACCTTAGGTTCAAATCCTCAGTATTCTTCCAACAGAATTGTTTTGAAGATTGAATGCCAAGACTATCAAAATATTTAAATAAGAAAAGTTCAACAAATGTCAATTATTATTACCATAACTGATTACAATAAGGTAACTGATAATTTATTTAGCTGAATAAACCGTTCTAATTACCAAGAAATTATTTTCTCTGATCTTAAACTCCAACACTCCTGATTTCGCTTTCCTTCTTCAGAAAATCTTTGCATAATAGTATCATAGTTATTATATATTCTCCATCACACCACCATTCTGATATCCAGGAATTAGCAGAAACAACACTTTTATTAATCAAAATGTTCTTCTAAATGTCTTGCTTCAATTTTCCTTTAATGTAATAACATATTCTCAGCTTTTTCTTTTAAATATTTTTAAGTAGCATATCTACTTCAGAAAAAGAAAACAGTGCTTTAAATTTTGCTTGCTTTTATTCTACTCCTTTCCCAGAAATATCAGTAACAAATAATTGGCTTTCATTTCTTGAAAGAAATGAACTTTACTCCCATCCTGGAAGTTCTTTTCCCACTTGAAGACATTTAGGATATGGTCTACACATGCACAGCACACACAAGCAGGTCTTGAACTCAGCAGTTCCACTACCTCAGTTTCCTAGTGCCTGAGGACTAGGAGTCCAGACAGAAATGAGTCACCTTGTACAGTGTTGCTCTCTTATTTTGTTTGTTATTTTGAGACAAAGTCTCACCACATAGCTGGCCTAGAACTCACTCAGTATGCTACCAGGCCATCTTCAAGTAAAGATCTGCCTGTCTCTGCCCCTCAGTGCCAGGATTAAATGCCTAGACTCTGATGTTGTTGCTGCTGCTGCTCTTGTTCTTCTCTCTCCTTCCTCCCCCTCTTCCTCTGTTCTTTTGATCTATCCATTCATTGATCCATCTAAACAAGGCCTCAGTATGTTCCCAAGGCCGGCCTTAAAATCACTATGTGGCTTTGAACTTGAGGTGGACTTGCCTCAGCCTTCTAAATTCTGAGATTATAGGCATGTCCATTTTTTCAAAACAAAAGATACTTTGCCTCAATGGTTTGATTTTTAAATTTTTTCTTAAATATTTTGTTTAACTGTGAGTGGTGTGTGTGTGTGTGTGTGAGTGCACACTAGGCACTCCTGTGGCGGTCAGAGGATCTTAGGAGTTGGGTTCTCTTCTGCCACACCTCCCAAGGTTGAAAGAACCTGGAAAAAGATCAAGGCCAAGATGAAAAGAGGGCAGAGAAATTTGATAAGGTGGTTCTGCAGCTTAATGTGTGTTGTGTATCTTACTTTAGCAAATTTTCAATATTAAGGGCAAACAAAGACAGCTGAAATTGATAATTTTTAAAAAATATAAGTGCTATTTTAAAACAAAATAAATTGTTTACCTTCCCTACTTATTTATCCATAAAGCTTGGAATTTACATCTATAAAACTTATTGTCCTAGACAGCTTATTGGTGATTTACCAGATGCTTCAAAATCAAGATGAAAAACAACAAACAAAAAACCTGCCAGGCAGGCCCGACAACTTGAGCTCATCAAGAACCAGCCCACCTTTGCTATCTAACAAGTGCTACATTCCAACAGCATCCAAGCTGGGCCTGTCTTCAGCAAGAACTGCCTGGCCTTTGGTGTCTCTAATTATTTCCCATTTACTGATACCCAAATCTCTGCCCACTGGCAATAAATGCCAGTCATCCTTACTGTATTAGGAGTAGAGAATAATCTTTCCTTCGTGGCCACAATCTTGTAGTTTCTTACCATTTTAACATGTACCAAATAATTTTTCCTTAATAGGAGTAACCATTGTATGTTATACCAGTTCATACCATACTGTCTAAAAATGACATACTTAAGCATAAAGTTTAGTGTAAGAAAAAAAAAAAGCTGGGCTTAGTGGCACTTGCCTTTAATTCTAGCACTCAAGAGGCAGATCTCTTTGAGTTTGAGACCAGCTTGGCCTACATAGTCAGTTCCAGGGTAGCCAGGACTCGTCTCAAACCAAACACAACAGCCGTCTATTTTATAGCTATCGTTCCTTAACATTTTTAAGCACTGAGTTAGAAAAAGATCATCTTCATTCTGGGCTCTAAAACATCCAGAATTCTGATAAGATTTCTGAGCATGTATCTTAACTGTTCATTTAAAGTGAATGTTGTTATGCCTATTTTTAGGTAAACAAAATTTAGAATGTTAGATCAACCTAAATGGAGATTAAGAAAAGTAATGTCTTATCATAAATGCAACAAGTATGTAGAGAGGAATGGAAAAGACCCTAGTGGTTTAATTAGTACATCTACCTGGATATTTAAAGAACTGAAGCAGAACAGAAAGACAGGAAAATTGTTGGGACATGTTAGTAAAACCCTCATACACAAAACAAAAATAAATTTTCATAAAACATTTAAACTATTAAAAAATGCTAAAGAGAGAGAAAAGGTCTGACCTAGGCATAATTTTTTTGAGAAACATAACTAGGTTAATTAGAGCAAGTCACAGCAACACCCTGAGAATACAGTGTCACAGAGATAGATTCGAACCTCAGAGGGGTGGGTAGGGTTAGCAGTAAGAGCTTGTGCTGAATGGTCACAGAATAGTAGGAAACAGCATTTGTCTTTAGGATCTGCATATGTTTATGACATTCTAAAGTAAACATCCACCCTCCTCCCCTTAAACCAATTTTACTTTTTCTTTGAAGTTACTGGGAATCAAACTGTTTCCCATGACATCTTTCCCACTGGACTGTTTGGATTTCGTTTATTTGTGAGTATAATTCTTATGTACATTGATTGAGGACTGTTTTAACTATTCCATGAGGTAACATAAAATATACTTAGGCACAGTACATAATTTTATCTCTTAAGCAAATGGCCAGGTACTATCAAATTTTGAGTTATAAGTTCTCTTTTAAAAGTTCTGACCTTTGTGTTCAATAATCTGTTCATTCACTCAAAACAAGGAAGGCAAACAAAAACAACTCATTAGATCCCAGGCACTGAGGTGGCACTAAAGATGAAGTTAAACAAAGAAACAAACAAACATGCAGGCAGTGGAGGTGCACGCCTTTAATTCCAGAGCTCAGGAAGCAGATGGAACTCTGAGTTTGAGGTCAAGGCCAGCCTCATCTACAGAGTGAATTCCAGGGTAGTCACAACTACCCAGAGAAACCCTATCTTGAAAGACCAAAAAGGAGGAGGAAGAAAGAAAGAAAGAAAGAAAGAAAGGAAGAAAGGAAGGAAGGAAGGAAGGAAGGAAGGAAGGAAGGAAGAAAGAGAAACAAACAAAGAAACAAATAAAGAAAGAACAAACAAACATTGAAATAAATCACCAGGGGACTTAAATGAGCAGATGCTTGGGTTCAACCTGCAGAGATTTTGATGTGACAGCTCTCTTAATAGGTAAAAATATAAAATTTAGTTGGGGTTGACTTCTATATAACTTCCTCAGCACTCTGACATGCGGCCAAGGTTGACTGTCACTACCTTCAGCTTATATGAATTGCAGATTATCATGGTGGATACAACTAATACAAGATAAACCACATTAAGTACCTCAGTTTTCCAATCTCTTATATTTTACCAAGGCTAGCAAAGACACTTACATGAACAATATCCCTTAATAAGGGATATTTACAAATAATGACTTAACATTTTTAAAGATGCATTTTTTCTAAATTTTGTGTAAATGTATGTGGTTATGTGATCATAAGTGTTTGTTTACATAGTCTAGATGCAGTGGATATACTGTAGCTAGAATTATAGGCAGTTGTGAGCCACTGAGTGGTTGCTGGAAACCAAACTCAGGTCCTCTGCAATAGTATGTGCTCTTAGCTGCTGACCATCTCTCCAGCCCTAAAAATGTTCAAATTAACTATAAATAAAAACTGCCAAATCCAAGTGTCGAGAATAAAGGACACAGATCTTAAGAGGCAGGAAACAGAATCTTTAAAGTCAAGACTCTGCAAAATGCTTCAGAATCCTTTTGAGGAAATTACAAGTGAAGGAAGAGTGGAGGGTGTGGGGGACAAGTGTTGGTTCATGCCTGTAGTCAGAAGAGAGGAGAGAATGTGAGCTCGAGCCCATGCAGGATACATCATGACTTTACCTGATCTTAGTAATGTACTTTACTGTATACCTGTTATGGAAGAAAATGTCATTAAAATTTTCGGACCACATAGATAACTTGCCTGGTTCTAACTTCAGGTTCAAAAAGTTTAAACTATTGAAAGGCTAGGTTTAATTCAGCTCGCTACTTAGGAGATAGGCAGAAAGACCACAATTCAAAGTCTTCCTAAGCAATTCTTTGTCTTGTACTCAAGTAACATTTTAAATGCTCAATGATGTCTCAAAATAAAAGTAAAAAACGAGAGTTGGAGAGATGGCTCAGAAGGTAATATACTTCCCAGGGCCCACATGGTGGCTCATAATAATTTGTAATCTCCAGTTTCAAGGGATCCCTCTCCCCCTTCTTACCCTTGCAGGTACTAGACACACATGTGGTGCAAATACATACATGCAGGCAAACCATACAAAATAAAAATATAGGTCAGTGGTAGAGCACTTCCACAGCCTGGACATGGGCTTAGGTTTAAGGCCCAATACTACACAGATAGATGGATTACACATATATATTATATATATAATATATATATTGCATAACTATAAGTGTGCTAAAATTATAATTTTCCATGTGCCTACAATAGCTGGGGAAAAAACACTAGTTTCTTTTGTATTTATCAGTATTATTTCATTCTTATAACTAGTTTCTTCAACTTAGCAAATGAGTGCCTGGAGGAGATGGATTTGGTATCCTGATGAATCAAACTACTTAGCATAACAGGTGAGAATTAAGATTTGAAACATAGCAAGGCTCACTGTTTCTTGACTCTAGAAGAATCATCAGAACACTCAATAAAGGTAAATTCCAGACCACTGATCTCCAGAAATTCTGACTCAATAGATCTAGGACAGAACTTAGAAATTCACTTTTGAAAGAATCATCAGAAATAATATTGTAGGCAAGAACTGTTCTAAGCAGCTGTCACAGCACAAACCTTTTTTTTTTTTTTGGGTGGACCACATGCCTGCCTGGTGTCCACAGAAGGAAATTCTTAAGGGAGCCAGTCTCCTTGGCCTTGTCACGGGGATTTCCATCATCTTTCAGCTTCTGAAGCCATGATTCTCGAAGTGTTTTTAGCATATTTTATGAAATAATTTTTGGTGGCAAGCTTAAGGAAGGTCAAAAGACCACTATATTGACTTAACAAATTATTCTCTGCTATCAGAGAATCTGGCCATCTCACCAGGCAGTTGATGTAGGCATCAACTTTAGGACTGTGCCACTTCATCAGCAGCACAACTGCTCAGCATCTCCTCTTACTATCAACCACCTACATGAGAAGCCAGGCGCCTAAGGAAAATACAGGATCTAAAAGCAGACTGCCAACACTGTATCCATTCTACTGATTACTAGTTCTGGACAGTTGTTTTATTTTTTATTTTTAGCTTTACTTCACTCCTGGAAATGTTTGAACAAGAATGCATTATTTATAAAGGACTTAACAGGTTATCTCAGTGCAATATAATTCACAAGACAAAGTCTGTCCATTTAAAAAAACCCACCATCTTTCTTTGATACAGCCTTCCTGCTTTTATGTTATACTATGCCTTCCACAGTAATGTCTGGTTCACTCAGATAACTACTGTATCTCACAATGACTTAAAATATGCATGCAAGCAGTAGTAAAGATAAATTTTAGATACTATTCAAAACTGAGTAATATAACAGTGAAGAATTTATAGTAACCCAGCTGGAAAGGAAGGAAAGGTTGGAGGCAGAAAGAACAATTAAGCATGCTGTAAGTAAAGGGGTTGGTGCTGAGACATCTGAGTTCAGCTCCCAGCTCCCAGAGGGAGTTGGGCAGGGGCCTCACAACTGACTGTTAACTCCAACAGCATGGACTCATGGTATCCAGGTCCTTCTGGATTTTCAGGGAACCTACACTCATGTGCACATACCTCCCCCTGCTCCCCACATATATATATACACACAATTTTAAAAATTAATGATGAAAATAAGTCTAAAAATGTTGTTAAAGAACCTCGAGGGGTGATATATACCTTTAATCCCAGCATTCTGGAGGCAGGTAGAGGCAGGCAAATCTGTGAATTTGAAGCCAGTTGGTCTATAGCAAGTTCCAGGACAGCCAGGGCTACATAATAAACAGAATCTGTCTCAAAAAACTAAAATAAGTCCTTCTCTTGAAGGCAGGTAGATTTCTGTGAGTTGAAAGACAGTCTGGGCTACAAAATATAAAAAAAAAGAGTAGGGGGGATGGTTCAATGGGAAAGGGCACTTGCCGGCAAGCCTGATATCTCAAGGTCAATCTCTGTAACTCCAACAGTGAAATGAGAAACCAACGTGCTGTAAATTTTCTCCTCTGATTTATGGGGCAACACACACACACACACACACACACACACAAACACACACACACGCACGCAGAGTAAAAAGAAGTTGAAAACCAAAATAATCACTAAAAAAAAATGACTGGAGATATATAACTCAGTGGTGAAGTACTTGCCAAACACAGAAATAAAATGAAAAATAAAAGGCCTCCAAAGAAATCAACAGTACAGCAGGGATGTGGGGAGGCTGAGTGGTAGTGAATGCCTATAATCCCAAACGTTTGGGAGGTGGAGGCGTGGACGTTAGCTATTACCACAACATGGGCATTTGAATAAAAATGGCTCCAATAGGCTCATAGGGTGTAGCACTATTATTAGGAGTGGCCTTGGAGTAGGTGTGGTGTTGTTGGAGGAGGTGTGTCACTAGCAGGTAGGCTTTGAGATCTCAGAAGTGTCATTGCCACTTCCTGCTGCATTCGGGTCAAGATGTAGAGCTCTCAGCTGCCTCTCCAGCAACAAGTCTGCCTGCATGCCACCATGCTTCCTGCCGTGACAATAGACTAAACCTCTGAACTGTAAGTCGGCCCCAATCAAATGTTTTCCTTTATAAGAGTTGCTATGGTCATGGTGACTCTTCATAGCAATAGAAGACATAACTAGGGCTGGAGAGATGGCTCAGTGGCTAAGAGCACTGACTGTTCTTCCAGGTCTTGAGTTCAATTCCCAGCAACCACATGGTGGCTCACTACCATCTGTAAATGGATCTGAAGCCCTCTTCTAGTGTTTCTGAAGATAGTGACAGTGTACTCACATATATAAAATAGATAAATCTAAAAAGAAAGAAATAAAAAAGAAAACCTAACTAAGACAAGGCAAGAGGATCATCCTTTCTATATGTTTGAGCTCCAAGCCAGCTTGGCTACATGAGCTCCCATCTCCAAAAAACAAATGCAAAAACAAAGGAAAAAGGGTCTCTTGGGTTGGATATACTTTGGTGGTAGCATGCTTTCTTAGCATTCACAAGACCTTGTGTTTAATTCCCAGTATTGAAAAAAATGGTATTTTGTATTATTCTGCAAATAAGAGAATAATGGAGGGAAGGGCAGAAAGGCAAAGTTCCAGAGAATGCTCTAGTGAGGATAAGGCAGGCAAGCATAAGGAATAGCTTTGAAACCTGGAACTCTACTTGGCTTGGGTTATACAAGCATGTGTGTTGTTTTGTTTGAAACAGGATCTCACTATGTAGCCCTTTCTGGCCTTGAAATTGTAATGTAAACTGGTCTGACCTTGACTTTACAAAGATCTCCCCACCTCTGGCTCCAGAGTGCTGGGATTAAAGACATTCACCACTATGCTCAACCTACATACACTCCTTAATATCACTGGACTTGGCAACCTAAAACCCCTAGCAACCTTTTGGCCAACTAGGACTCCCACTCACTCCAAGTATGTTTCTTTCCCCTTGGCAAATCATCAAAAACTCCCCTTCCAGATAGGGAAGATAGGAAATTGATATGACCTAACTAGTTTTGGGTATGTTTCTAATAAAGTAAATGGTAACTTTTAAGTGAAATTTTGGGGAAAATCTTATGACTAAGAATAATTAGGCATAAGTATGAATAAAATCTAAATTATCATGGGATGGGTCATGCCAGTGTCCAAAGACTTACATAGCCCAAGCCTGTCAATCAAAACAGGAAACTATGTGGCTCCAGCCCTTAGTACCCAAGCTCCTCCCTCCTTTAGAAACCATAAAAGCAGCCCAGGCGGTAACCTGGAGGTCTTGAGTATTCTCACTCATGTGGCCAGTTGTAGAGAGTGACTGTATTTCTTTCTGATCTGTATGATGGTTATTTTTGAATTAAGCTTTCTTTCACTGCAAATCTTCATGTGCTTATTTCAATTCCTTGAAAAAAAGATGTCAAGAACCTGGAAACATCAGGTCTAGACTCTGACCACACGCAGTAAGAGAGAGAAAAGGAATAGTATGTGGATGTTGAAATCTGGTTAAAACAATAACAACAACAAACCAAGTAGTCTTTTGTCTTCACTATTATGACTAATTTCCTCTATCTAGGGTTTTCAATTTCATGATCCATACAAGGGGTTTATTTTTAGCAAAGAGGTGTAAGAAATTTGTACATTGGACAAAAGAAAGCACAAAGAATGCCTGGTTGTATGTCTTTTTTTTTTTTTTTAAATTAAGCTCTAAAGGAAAGGATGCATAACAAAGGAAAAACTTCCCTTAGGGTCTCTACAAGGCTCCTTGCAGGTACATATACACAGTGGCAGTGGCATACACAAGGTGTTGCAGCTTTATGAGATCTATTAGGAAATCCCTGCTGGGGTAGGTGGGGGAGCTGGGGTGTGTGTGTGTGTGTGTGTGTGTGTGTGTGTGTGTGTGTGTGTGTGTGTGTGTGTGTGTGTGACTGTTCCTAGCAGTGGCACAGCAGAGCACCAGTAAGGGCAGCAAATGCTCAGACATAAAGATACACAAAAAGGTATTTAAACCAAAGAGACTATCAGAAAGTGTACTTTATAAGAGCTGAGCAGGAACTATAGGAATCAATGAATCTTTTTCATATAGTTAAGTCTGTAAAACTAAACTACATTCTTGGTGTTATGCTAAGCACTAGATAAAAAGGCATGATTCCAGTTACCAAAGAACTCTGCTTGTTATCAGAGGAAGCACAGGAATGAAGACAATCTAAGAACCTCTGGAACTAAATGTTTCAATTTCTAAAAGAAAGATCTTCCTCCTCCTCCTTTTTTTTCCCCCCAGAGAGGGCTTCTCTGTGTAGTCCTGGCTGTCCTGGAACTCATTCTGTAGACCAGGCTGGCCTTGATCTCATGTAGATCCACTTGCCTCTGACTCCGGAGTGCTGGGACTAAAGGTGTGCCTAGCAACGGGTTTTAATTCACAATTCATAAGAAATGGTATAGTACGAAATGAATAGCTGAGAAGCAGACAGACCTGGGGTCTGCATTTTATGACTAATTAATAATACTAGCCCATTTAGTACCAAGGGTGGTTCCAATGAAACAGTCCGCCATTCTAGAATCATAAACCTATAGTCACGTGGATTGTATCTGTTTAGATTTTGCGTTCTGGTTCAGGATGTTGTAACGAATTATAAGACTTCTATAATCAGTAGAGCTAACTAAAGGGCACGATGATGAAAATGATAAAATGAATGTTAACTGATGACTTTCTAAGAAGTCATCAGTTTGTAAGTAAGACTCAGAGCTTATTTCATCCCACAAGAATTTAACTCATCTAGTAAAGTATATAATTGAAGATATCCAGCCTAAAAGTAGATTTGAACAAGCTCTAATCTAAATCCCAGCTTCTATTTACAAGATTTAAAAACTGTTGCTATTATTAAAGTAGGGAGGGAGTGTTCATCTGTCAAAGCGTATGTGTGGGTGTCAGGGGACAGCTCTGTGAGGTCATTTCTCTCCCTTCACATTTACATGTGTTCCAGACAGTAAACTCAGGCACTAGGTTTGCCCAGCAAGTACCTTTACTCACTGAGCATCTGTAACTACCCTATCTGTAATTTTTACATATCTACTTCATAGTTTGATGAACTTGTTTCTAGAAGGAGGAGGAAGAAGAGAAGGCAGCAGCTTTTACAGTTTACACTCGTAATTCCAGCATTCTGGAAGCTGAGACAGGATGTCAGTTCAGGGGCAGCCTTGTTTACATAACCAATTCTAGGGTAGCCTGAGCTACATACTAAGATCTTGCTTTAAAAACAGAACAAAGCAATTAAACAAACAAACAAACAAAAAAAACCCAAAAAACAAAAAAAAAAAAAATAAAAAAAAAACTTTTTAAAAAAAAGTTCTTAAGCCAGGTGGGATGTGTGATAGCCACATGCTTATAATCCCAACATCCCAGGAAGCTGAAAGAGGAGTACCCAGAGCGTGTAAGGAGACTGAGAGCTACAAAACCCAAATAAACTCTTACAAATGACACCACTGTCTAAATTAAAATCATACAGATCCACTTCTCAATATTTTTAAAGGTGTACGCACATATTTATTAGGTTTAAAAGGAAACCATACTAATCAGTTTTGTTCAATCCTAGAATTCTTTTCACATTGTTGGAAACAAACAAACAAATAAACAAACAGAACATTAAAAGAACAGCAAATCTATGCTGAATTGTGAGATAAAGCAGATGAGGCAGGGAACCCAAGCACATCACTCATCTCACCTCAAACTCCCTAATCAAGCTGTCTTGGTCTTGGTAAGCATTTGGAACTAAATTCACTGAAAAGCATAAGTACCTGGAATAGTTTCCAGAAACTCAATTACGGAATAAGACTAGAAGCACTTATCTGCCTGTTACTACACTTCTCACTTCCTGCTCTGTTTAAACAGCTCGTTCTGACCATTTCAGGTAACAACGAAGAAGTGGGGGGGGAAAAGAAAAGATAAAAAACAAAACAAAACAAAACAAAAACCTTTCCTCTTTAAAAGTGATAAAAGCTTTAGCAGATTTTACACGCTTTTATAGAAATGCTTGAGAGAAATCAAATGACAAACTTATGTCAGGGCTTACTGCTTTCACAAAAATTACAAAGATAAGATTATTAAATTATTCCTTTTGGCACCACACCATACTTAAAACAAAACAGAACAATAACAACAAAACATACCTATCCCAAATCAAACATATATGAAGTCTTCAACAAGAAAGAACAAAATGAAAATTCTGGATTTCTTTCAAGAATTCAAAGTAGAAACTAATGCTCAAATATCCTGCAGACCGGAGGACTGGTCCAAGGCACTTTGTAGATGCTGCTGAGTGCTCTACCAGTGACTGACCTACAAATCCAGTCCATCTCCCTCCTCCCTTCCATTTTTTGAGACAGTCTCGCCAAAGTTTCCAGGCTGTACTTCAGTTTGCTCTGTAGCCTGGACAGACAGACCTCACACTTTTCATCCTCTCTCCTCGGCTTCCTAAGCAGTTAGGATAGGCCTGGATCACTAGGCCAGGGAAGGTTTTTAAGGTTTTTACTTTGTACTACTTGGATGGTAGTAGCTCAAGACTGTAATACTGACACCAAGGACCTCAAGACAGAAGTGTCACTGGGAGTTATGTCTGGGCTACATAGTGAGCTCCAGATTAGTTTGAGGTACAGAATTTGGACTATCTCAATAAATCAAAATAAGTAAACAAACAAATAATTACTGCAAATATCTCATCGAGGTTATTTGTTTATGAATCCCAAGACATTCAAATCAGTAAAATCTTTTCTCAAAACAAACACACACCACCCTAAAACATTTTATTTTTTGAGAAAGGATCAAGGATGGGCATTCCTAATCCTCTTTGCCTTTGTCTCCCAAGAGCTGAAATTATTATAGACAGGTACCAGCAGGACCAGCCTTATCCCCTAGCTTTTTAGCTTCTGTTAAAATCAATCAATTAAAAGGAAAAGCAGCAAAGTGGGTAAGAAGCTCAGAAACCAAGAAGTCTTACAAAGGCCTTCCTTTTCCTTCTTCTCGAGACAGGGTTTCTCTGTGTAGCCCTGGCTGTCCTGGAACTCACTCTGTAGACCAGACTAGCCTCAGACTCACAGACATCTACCTGCTTCTGCCTCCCAAGTGCTGGAATTAAAGACATGTACCAGCAGCACCACTACTCAGCAACCCTTTCTTTCTACTCATAGATTTAGAGAGGTATGAATGTGCCTGTCAGCTCAGAGGAAAGGAATCTAATACAACTACAGGAAGATCGAGTTACTAGGGTCTCTCTATGTAGTCTTGGAACTCACTATATCGTCAAGGCTGGCCTTGAACTCAGCTCTACCTGCTTCTGCCTCCTGAGTGTTTATATTAAAGGCATTCACCACCATGGCTGGCTCAAATCAAGGATTTTTACTGTATCATTATACTATATTATCTATGCCAATAAAGACAATGGAGTAAACTAAAAACAAAACAAAACAAAAAACATCTATTAAACCCAAACTCATGGGAGGCAGAGGCATGAGGACAAATTGGAGATCAGTCCAGTCTTCAGAGCAAGTTCCAGACCAGCTATGGCTACATAGAAAGAATTTGTCCCAAAAATACAAAACAAACAAAAAAGCTCTTTACTAAAATAGAAATAGAATTTATCAAAAAGTCTGAAGCAGATTTACTAGTTATGATTGGCTTGTTCTATCATTATTAAAACTAAGCAATAAAGTTACGTGTGATGGTATGAACCTATAACAGCAGTATTTGAGGGACAGAGACAGTCAGATTAGGGGCTGAGGTCATTCTAGGCTGTGTAGTGAGAGGTTTACATGAGCCACACAAGACCCAGTCTCAAGAAAAGGAATAAAAAATTTCATTCTAACTTGAGAAATCAATACTAAAATGTTGTTTCGTGACTTTTTAGTTTTTGTCCCGCTAATGCTAAAGTTCAAACACAGGATGTTGCATATGTTAAGTACTCTACCAACAAATTGCCATCCTGGATGCGGTTAAGTGGTTTATAAAGGTGTTAAGCACCCTTTTCAGCATTTAAAGACAGTGGCTCACTCATACACAGGTGTATGTTAAATTATTTTTTTTTTGGAGGAGTGATCAAAAATTGTCTGTTCCCCCCCCCCCCAACAACTCCAACTTTTTTTTTCTAAGAACCCAGGCAGATTTTATAGATCATTGGAGGGTACATAATTTGTAACAATCACTGCAGGAAACAAAGGATATATTCTTGTCCCAAAAGTAGTTATCTATTGAGACCAGTCTAACTTTTAGCAACCCCAAGATTGTGTGTTTACTGAAGAAGCAAGTACTTCTTTCCTTTTTGGACAAACTGTTTAGCAAATGTATGTTGTTGTCAGAAAAAGTTATCCTATCAGATTTGGAATACATCCTTGTATTTAAAACACCTTTAAAGATCTAAGTACACAAACAACACTGACAAACCCAGCTATAAAGCACCATAGTAGGTCTTCAAAAAAGGATTGGACGTTTCATCCGAACTGAATGTGTTAAATGTGAGGTTTATTTACTATGTAACCTTTCTGGAGTTGAAAAAAGTCTGCTGGCTACTTCTCACTGTTTAACAGGAAGTAAAAAAAAAACTACTTTGAAAAAAAAAATTATAGTTAAGATTAAGACAGAAGGGACGGAGTCACCTTGGGGCTAAACGTGCACACAAGAGAGCATAAACAGGAATAAAGGTGCTGCTCAAACTCTTAAGCAAATCTCCTGAGGTTTACGGATTTATTTTTATCCAATTAGTTTAGTAGTCGGAAGTTGAGAAAAGATGAGGGTGTGTAGTTAGGTGGACAGACAACACCAGAGGACCTCTCCCTGACAAGGAGTCCTGACAGCAAAATCACTTCCTGAGGAAGGAGGAGCAAAAGGGAAGTTAAGGAGGCCACTCTAATCAGGAAGTGACTCGTTCTAAACTAACCCCAATCATACCTATAAATGGGGGTATGGGGTGAGCCCCAGCAGCCAAAGGCGGTAAAGTAACTGCTGCCTGACACGTCCCGACATCACCTTCACCTCTTCTCTTATAATTACAGACAAGAGTCTACAGTTAAAAGTCAATCAGGCAAAGTGTCTTCTCTTCTCAAGGAAGGTTGTGCTCGGTACTGAATGAAAAGAAGAGTTGAGGAATTGGGGACTGGGGCCACCGTGAGGCAAACGAGAGCTCCTTTAAGGAAGGAAGCATCCCGGGTGCAGAGGGAATATGCCAGCACCGGGAAACAACCTTCTTTTTCCTGGCGACACCGCCAGGCTCCCCACTGCTGCGGGCTCGCACCCCAGAGCTCCGTCGGGGGAGGAAGTAAAAGAGAGAGGCGGACCCCTTAC
Source organism: Tokudaia tokunoshimensis (assembly GCA_036184795.1). NCBI lineage: Eukaryota > Metazoa > Chordata > Mammalia > Rodentia > Muridae > Tokudaia > Tokudaia tokunoshimensis. Next base: position 55,801,399 of record BTHU01000003.1, on the reverse strand, counting down.
CTTCTCCTCATCCGACACCCGATCCTCAAAGTCGGCCATCTTGGCTGCTCTGGCCCAGCCCGGCGGGCCGGCGCAAGGCAGGCCGGGAAGGAAGCTGAGTGGTGGAATCACCGAGGGGGCCGTCGGAAGGACCCGCCCGGAAGCTCCGGCCAAGAGGGCGCCATGTCAGTTCCGCGCGGGCGTGACAGCCTAGAGTCAGCATTCTAGGAAGTCGGCTTTCCCCTCAAGGCTTTGCAGTCTTAACATCGTCCTCACTGAGTTTCAGTCACTTTCCCATTCGTCCTGGAATGCTTGGTGGCGTGTCTCGATTGTCCGTGGCGCCTGGCCTTCCTCTGGTCAAGTAGCAGCTGCTACACCTATAAGTTTTTCTGATCCCGTTGGTCTCGTAGGCCGCCGAGTCCAGTGCACTATGAGCTGCTCGGCTCTAGGAGACATCAGTACTTTTACAACCCCGGCACGGGGCGAAAGGTGACCCTCAACCACATATGGAACAAAAACCATTTTCCTTCAGCGCCACATGGAGTCCATTTCCTGCAGAATAAAGTGCCACCATCGGATCCTTCCCCGCCCTCCTAAAGGACTAGGCAGCCCCTCAGTGGGCCACCGCGCTCCGCCACCTTCCAGATCTCCATCCAGTTCCCCAGGACTCAGCCTAGACAGAGGCCAGCTTCAAGTCCGCCACTATCCCAGGATTCCCAACTCCGGGTTTCCGGCCCTTCTCCCCTCCCAGGTCCCGGCGCCTGCTGGAGCCGCAAGATGGCGGACGGAGACTACTTCGCGGAAGCCGCGCGGGCTGTGGGCTGTCCACATGCACCTGTTCCCGGCTTGGGCCTGGGCCCGCCGCTGGGCTGGAAAGAGCGGCTGAAGGCCGGGTTGGCGAACTCTGGGTCCACGTTGTGGTTCCTGGCGGGGCTGGGGCTGCTTTACGCTCTGAGGGTCCCGTTGAGGCTGTGTGACAACGTGACAGCGGGTGAGAGGCCCAAACCTCCTGGACAGTCGGGGACAAGCGCCAAAGATCAGAGATTCTCGGGGAGTCATGGAGGGCTTTGCAGAAGGAAATTGGTGTTGCATGCTCCAGTGGGTTTATTTTTTTCTCTTGGGCCACAACAACCCGGCAGCTGATTGTTAAACCTGTGCTGCAGTTTACCGGCCCCTCCCTAGAGCTCTGAAGGTTCGCCCTGTCTGTTCTGTCTACGTTACCACAGGAAAAGCTACCTGACACGCTGCAAGCTTCAGGTAGTAAGACAGAAGAGAGCATTCCCAGAAATGTGCACACAGTTTATATACATTCTAATCGTTTGCAGGGCCCCTTGAAAAATCGTACCTTTGAGTCTCCAGCCGCCTAACTTAGAAGAACCCACACCCAGAAAACCAAGATAAGCACATCTGTCATACAAGATAGAAAATGCTATGATTTTAGTGGACCATACTTTTATTGTAAGACAGTTCAATTAAGAAACACTTTTCGTAATATTTTTATCCTTCAGATTTTTTCATGAGTAATAAGATAGTACAGGAAAGGGAGAAGAGAGAGAAGCACAGACATCGGTGGGGTTGTTTAATATTTTCTTTCGGCAGTTGTACAATGTTTGTCTTGTTGCCTGGGCTAAAGATAAAAACTTGTAAGCAGTGTTGGTCCATGCGGATTATGCAAATACTATTCCCTAACCATAGGCAGGATGAAGAGATGGGGTCCTGGAGCTTTTGTGCTGTTAGTGTAGTATTTCTTTCTGCAGCCTCAGAAGAAGACGGAAATATTTCTGTTAGATTGTGACTCTGTCTTTGAGAAGGCAGTGGTTTTTCCCTTTTCTGTCTCACGAGATGACATGAAAGACCACAGGATAATGTTCTGAAATGCTGTGGGTATTTTAGAGGCTAGCTACCACATACTGTCTAATTTGTCTGTAATAGGTTGATGAAGTGCTTAATGGTAATTTGTGTGCTCATTAAAATGCTATTTATTGAGTCTGTCATTTATTTTTCCACTTGTTGTTGTTGTTGCTTTGAGGACAAGATGGAGCCAAGACTGACCTTGAACTCCTGATCCCTGGAGCCACTTCTTAAGTGGTGGATTTAGAGGCGTATACTAGCTAGCCTGGCTTTAAAACTGTTTTTATACACTGCTCCTATATAGTCTATAGGGGAGAAGGGCCGGAAACCCGGAGTTGGGAATCCTGGGATAGTGGCAGACTTGAAGCTGGCTTCTGTCTAGGCTGAGTCCTGGGGAACTGGATATCCTCGAGCTGGAGACCTTCCTGCCTCAGCCTCCAGAATGTTAGCATTGCAGGCTTGAACTATCAAACCTGCTAACTCTGGTTTATTGTCTATGTTTTAACTACATAAATCATTCAGATGAAAGCAGTTGACTATTACAGATTTTTGTTTCTTTTAAAACTCAAAACTGGGACTGGGGATATAGCTCAGTTGATTAGAGTACTTCCGTAGCATACAGGAAATCATGGACTTCAATCCATAGCACCCATAAACCAGGAATGCTGATCCATGCTTGTGATCACAGTACTTGGGAGGTAGATACAGATATATCAGTTGTTCAAGGCCATCCTCAGCTATATAGTAAGTTTGAGGCCAGCCCGGGCTATATTAGACCGTGTTGTGAAAGTGCATTTAGCTTTTTATCCTTATATATTTGCTAAAGTTCTAGTCTAACTTACAGCTTGTATTTTAGGTTTTCAGAAAAGCAGGCTAAATTATATCAGTGTGACTCGATTTTCTTTTCTTTTTTCTTTCTTTGATCCTAGATATTGAACCTAGGGCCTTGTACACATTCATTTTGATTTACTTCTTATTTAACTAAACAGTGTAAAATCCCACTTTTATATACATGAGAAGATTCTTTTTTTTGTTTGTTTGTTATTTGTTTCTTTTGAGACAGGGATTTTCTGTGTAGCCCTTGCTATCCTGAAACTCACTCTGTAAGCCAGGCTGGCCTCGAACTCAGAAATCCCCCTGCCTCTGCCTCCCAAGTGCTGGGATTAAAGGTGTGCACCACCACTGCCTGGCCCATGAAAAGATTCTTAAGATATGAAACAATGGGGACTTAAAGTCACTTTTGTTGGGCTGGAGAGATGGCTCAGGGGTTAAGAGCACTAACTGCTCTTCCAGAGGTCCTGAGTTCAATTTCCAACAACAACATGGTGACTCATGACCATCTATAATGAGATCTGATGCCCTCTTCTGGTCTCTCTGAAGACAGCTACAGTGCACTTACATATAATAAATACATTTAAAAAAGAAAAAAAAGTCACTTGTGTTTTAATAACTTTTAAATGAATTTCACTTTAGGTATGAATGTAGACAGTTACTGACTTAGGGCAGTCAGCTTAGAATATTTGAGCTTTGCAATAGTGGAAAAGCTATCTGCATTCAGTGGAACTTTTGTATTTTGATCTTTTCCCTAACTAGCATCATGATCTCTATGATACTGGGCAACAACAGTAGACCAGTGCTTCCCACTTCCATCCATACAAAGTGGAGAGTAAACAACCAGTGCTATCCACCGCATTATGTTGCTAAGTAATGGCAGCTGGAAGGTTAAAGTTGTAGCCTACATTTTTTACTTACAGTATTTTTAATCTATAGGCTTATTTGAACATGACCTCATCAGAAGCCCATCTTCTTTTCTGCTTACCTCCATCCATTGAAACATACTTGCATGATTGCAATGAACTTCATATTTATACTTTGTAAAAACGTTAATGTTTTCTCTTTTAACAGTGACAGGGTTTTTAAGTTCACTGACACCCAAGTTCTATGTGGCACTTACAGGGACATCTTCTTTGATATCTGGACTAATATTTGTAAGTAGTTTCTATTTTTTTCACCTCTATTTTGATACTCATTTAAAGATTGTTTATGTATTTACAAATCTATAAGTATTTGTTAGGATTTCCAAAATGTGTTTGATAGTTGGGAAAAGTAACCCAGAGAAACAAGTTTGAGAAATACCATGTTTCCTTACCGTCTTTTAGAGAATATGGTAGTATTACATGTTAACTTTCTTTTTGAGATAGGGTCTCGCTATGTAGTGTAAGCTGGTTCTCCTGCCTCTACCTCTGAGTGCTAGGATTACAGGGATGAGTTACCAAGCCTGACATTCATTTACTACACATTAAAAACCTCTATAGAGGATGGCAGACGGCTCAGCAGGTGAAGGTGCTTGCTGCCAAGCCTGACTGATGACTTGAGTTTAATCTCTTGGACACATATGGTGGGAAGAGAGGGAACCAACTCCTGCAAGTCCTCTGATCACCACTCTTGTGTGCCTGCACACTCATAAACACATAAGTGTAATGACTAAAAACAGCAAAATACATACCCTGCATACTCTAATCAGGGGAGGGTAGGTTGAGATGGATTAGAAGTTTAATAATCAAAGCACCTACATTATTATTTCAAAATGAATGAGGGACTGGGGAGATGACTTAGTCAATAAAATGCTTGCCATGTAAGCAGGAAGACCTGGATTCAGATTCTGGCACTCACAGAAAGGTTGGGATGCTTGCATGCCTGTTATTCCAGCTCTAGGAGGGAGCTGGAGACAAGCCTGTCCCTGGGCTTCACTTGCTGGCCAGCTAGACTAGCCAAATGAATGAGCTCCAGGTTTAGTGGAAAGACCTTATCTCAGAAAGTAAGGTAGAAAGTGACTGAAGAGACCCGTGACCTCTACACACATGTGCATTACACATGGGCAAATATGTAAACATCAATCCTTCACTCGGAAATTAATGAAATGGGATATTCTATAACTACTGTTATCTAATTTTTCCATTTTTCAAATGGTTTCAATAGAATCTGAATATACAGAATTTATTATTTTAGAAACAGGATCTCTTGTAAGCTAGTTGGCTTGAACTTATTCAGTAGTCCAGGTGGCCTTGACCGCTTGATCCTCTTCCTTTTGCTATACAAATATTCTCCATCCTGTCCAGTTTATGCAGTGCTGAGACTGGAACTTAGGGCCTGTATATACTAGGTAAGCACTTAACAATTGAACTACATCTCTAGCCCCTGAATATGCAGGTTTTATAATCTTACAACATTTTAATTTTGATAGCATTGGGCAGAATATAACTTATGTCTGGAATTTAGCATTCACTTACTCTAAGCCCCAAATGTTTCCAAATGCAGAGAATTTAGTTTGTATTTATGAGTAAGCCACAGAAATACAATGAAGCAAATATCCTGAATATCTGTTTATGGGAAGATAATACTGTTCATTTCAGAGGACTATAGAAACTAAATGAGATAGTACATGTAAAAGTTTGTAATGTGAAGACTCAGAGAGCACTTATAGACTTTTTTGGCTGTTATTCGGAGAAGTCACACAATAAGGAACCATATTTGACTTTAACTCCATTTTTGCTTCAATAAAATACTACTTTGCATTTCAAAAATATTTTAAAAATATATTCTTCATTAACATCTCTAGGTTCTAGTGTTTCTTATTGTATACTTTGGGAAAATTCTGCTACAGATAATAGTATTAAATATTTATCATTTGCCATTTTTTTCTGTTCTTTTTTCTCATCTGTAGGTGGTGCTGTACAGCTTTAGTAGAAATTGGAGTATTTTTTTTACTTTTTTTTTTTTGTTTTTGTTTTTTGGGTTTTTTGTTTGTGAGTTTTTTGTTTTGTTTTTTTGTTTGTTTTGTTTTGTTTTGAGACAGATTTTCTGTGTAGCTTTGGTTGTCCTGGAACTCACTCTGTAGACCAGGCTCTCACAGAGTTCTGCCTGCCTCTGCCTTTCAAGTTCTGGAATTAAAGGCATGCACCACCACTGACAGTTAAAATATTGGGGCTTTTTTTTCTCACTCTCTCTTTTGGTTTTTCGAGACATGGTTTCTCTGTGTAGCCTTAGCTATCCTGGATCTCACTCTGTAGACCAGACTGGCCTTGAACTCAGAGATCCACCTGCCTTTGCCTCCTGAGTACTAGGGTTAAAGGTGTGAATCACCACCACTACTACCCAGGTCTTTGACCTGTTTTTAATCTTTGAGATAAAGTTTCAAAATGCCGAGAGTTTTGTTTGTATTTATGAGTAAGACACAGAAATACAATGAAGTAAATATCCTGATTTTCAAATAGCTCAACCTGGGGAAGAACTTGTTTCAACCATGTTAATAGCATTGCTGAATATTAGACCTTTTTGGTTCAGAAAGCACTTTATTAGGGTTCTTATTAGTTAAATTTACTAGGTAAGGAAACTGAGGCTCTGAAATGTTAGAGATTAATTGTCTTGCCCAATATATACAGTTAATATAAATAGGGGATCTGGTGTGAAGCTTGGAAGCTTGATCCTAGTTTAATATTAATTGCTTTAGTTTTGAATTGTACTACAGATAGAACAAATGACAAGAGAGGTGAAAAGATCTGTAGATTAGATACTCTTCCTTCTTTATTGAAACTTCCCACTGTGTAGCTTGTGCTGGCCTGGAATTTATAATCCTCCTGACCGCTGTGTGCTAAGAGTTGAGACTAGAGGCAGGTACTATCACATCTGACTCTTAGTATTCTTTAATACCTTTTAGCAGGTGTATAGTGTTGCGTAAGCTTGTCTAAACATCATGACAGATCTATAAGAAGGGTATTTTGCTTTTACATGGCATCTGTGTTTAGGGAATCTTGAGTTTGGGTTTTTTCTTCTGCTCACTCCCTCACCCACCCAAGAGCAGATTGTGCATGTGAAGTGCTGAACTGAACAGGAACATCTCTGTAATTTCTATTTATGAATTGCATTTTAAGTGAAAAATGTTTCTCTTTATTACAGATATTTGAATGGTGGTATTTCCATAAACATGGTACATCTTTTATTGAACAAGTGTCTATAAGCCATTTGCGGCCACTGATGGGAGGAACAGAGAGTAGCATTTCAGAGCCAGGCTCTCCTGCCAACAGCAGAGAAAGTGAAACCCTCAGACACCACCATCTATCAGGTGGGGGTATTTTTTGTTTGTATGTTTGTTTTATTTTTTGGGTTTTTTTTTTTTTTTGGTATTTCCAGAACGGTATAATTGATTGATTTCAAAAGATTGATTTCATTACAGAGGATAAGAAAATCAGTCTCAAAACAATAGAGTAAGTAGTTTGTGTATTAGGGCAGGTGATCATATCATGAAGGTAGAACCCTCATGGATAGCATTAATGTCCTAAGGAAAGAGACTCCAGAGAGCTATTTACTCTTGTCACTTTATGAGGAAATAATAAAGTGCCATTTACAAACTAGGCACTAAAACTGCTAGCACCTTGAACATGAATTTCCCAGTCTCCAAAACAATAAATACATCTCTGTTGTTTTGTCATTGTAGTCCAAATAGAATAAAACACAGAGGCCACCTTCTTTCCTATAAATGTAGGTAACCCACGGCTAGTATAGAGCACAGTTATCATCAAATCTCAGACCCCTTCTATTTTGTAGCCTGTCATCCCAGACTCAATGTTTTGTTTTGTTTTGTTTTGTTTTGTTTTAATTGAGAGTTTCAATATGTAGCCCTGATTGGCGTGGCACTCTCCGTATATTCTAAACTGGTCTCAAACTCAGAGAGATCCTTCTGCCTCTGCCTCCAAAGTGTTGAGATTAGAGGAGTGCACCACGGTGATGCCCAGCTAGATGTAGTTTTTTTGTTTTGTTTTTGTTTTTTCAAGATAGAGTTTCTCCGTGTAGCCCTGGCTGTTCTGGAATTCACTCTATAGACCAGACTGTCCTCGAACTCAGAAATCTGCTTGCCTCTGCCTCTCAAGTGCTGAGATTAAATGCATGCCACCACTGCCCGGCCAGATGCAGTTTTTAACGTGTGGCCCAAGGTGCTTATTCTGGTTTTAGCCATCATATTTACCTTTTATTCACAAGGAAAATATTCACTCACTTCTCCTAGCCCACCCTACACTATTCAGAAGTATCTAGCATGCACAAGGCCCTGGTTCAATTCCCAGCACTACCAATCAAAACATGTCTAACACATGTAATACCAGCATGTGGGAGATTGAGGCAGAAGGATCAGGAGTTGAAAATCATCCTTAGCCAAGTTTAAAGGAATTCTGGCCTACATATGGGAAGGTAAAGGTTAAGTAACATCATGAAGGTGAACCCTTGATCTAATAGGATTATTACAGGGAAGTAGGTGGGAGGTTATTCTCTCTCTCACTACCACTCAAAGACTGGAAAAAGGCTACTGTCTCTAAGACTGGCTAGAGGCTGAAAGGGTTTGAGATGCATGCCAGATCCACAGACCGTTCAAGTGCTGTGGTTGCAGATGTGAGCCACCATGACAAGGTCTCCTCGGTTTTTATGTAGTCTTTCTTCTAACCCTTACTCTGTGCAAGCCTGAGCATGCTGTCCAGTTTGTTTTATGTGTGTACATATGTGTGTGTGCATAGATGTGCCCATACAAGCATGTTCAAACAACTTATAAGTTTATACCTTATTCCTTTATATTTATTTATATTGTTTTATGTATATGAGTGTTTTGCCTGCATGTATGTCTACATATCATGTATGTGCTTGGTGCCTAAGGAGGTCAGAAGAATCCCTTGGAAATGGAGCTGTGAATGGTTCAGTCACCATGTGGGTGCTGGAAAACATACCAGGGTTCTCTGTTTGAGTAACAAATGACAAATCTTCCCTCTAGACCCCCCCACACTTTATTTTTTGAATAGGGTCTCATGATGTTCCTGGAACTCACCATTTTGGGCAGAATGACTGTCTATCAACCCCAGGATCTGCCTGTCTTCACCTCCCTAGCATAGAATTACAGAAATGTGTTGTTTTATCTGGCGTTTATGTAGATGAGGGATCCAGTTGGGTCTTCATGCTCAGCAAACACTTCACACACTGAACCATCTCTTGAGGCTGGCTGTCCAGGAACTCACTCTGTAGACTGTAGACCAGACTGGCCTCGAACTCAGAAATCTGCCTGCCTCTGCCTCCCAAGTGCTGGGATTAAAGGCCACTGCCCGGCTCAGGTGGTTGTTTGCATGACTAATTCTTCTCATGCTGTACAAGTTAGTTCCAGAAGCTGTGGTAGGATCTAGAAATATAGGAGTGGATGAAGTTTTAATAGATCCTGTTTTAGAGAGGAAACTGAAAACTGAATTATGAACAAAATTTCACTGACACAGATATTTGATTCTGATTTGATTCTGAGAGCAAGGGTGACTTGTACCTTTTTCATATTTGTGATGTCTGTAACTGACACTGTATATAGATCACAGGATGAACAGTAAGTGTTGGTTAGTGAAGATTTACCTGCATTTGATTGAACTAATCTTTTCTCTTGTTTTTCAGAATGCAAGGTCTGGAGAAACCCTTTAAACCTCTTTAGAGGAGCTGAATATAGAAGGTAAGACGCTTGCTTTCAGTGTAAGTATGGTGTGGAGTTAGGTTAAAGTACTGTCGGTGATTGCGTATAAATGTCTTACAGCCTCTTCTAATTACTGGAGATACTGACTGTATTAAGGGGAATAATTAGCTCCAGTAGGTATCACCTTGACTGTGTTTACTTTTTAATATAAAAGGAAATAACATCTCTGTAAAGTGTATTCTTCGGCATTTTCGTTCTTATATATAATACATATGTCACCCTCATCCTCCATCTCCTCTTCCCCTCTTCCTCCCCCCAAGTCTCAGCTTTACTTCCATGTGTTTTTCTTCTAACCCTCTCGTTGTAACCTCTGGAGCAGAAGTCATCAGTGTCTCTCCTGCAGCCCTTGACAGCCATTATCTCCCCTGGGCAGGACAGGCCCATGAGTGCCTCTCCCTTCTACGCCTGAATGTTTATTGGCTCAGTCTTATGTAGGCCCTATGCAGGCAACTGTAGTTGTTGTGAGTTTGTGATTGTCATGGCCTTGGCATACTCTTGTTCTTTTTTTTTTTTTTCTTTTTGTTTTTTTAAGACAGGGTTCCTCTGTGTAGCCCTGGCTGTGCCTTGTCATACTCTTAAGACAGCATTTCATAGCCCTTCTCCCTATCGTTCAGATCTTACAGTTTTTTTCTGCCTTTATCCTTGATAGAGTTGCTGGTTTTTTCTTTTTTAATTCTATTTCTGTTGTTATTTTGAGACAGGAGCTTATTATGCAGCTGGCCTTGAATTATGGAGATCCATCTACCTCTGCCACATCAAGCGTGTATTTACTTACCGTGTCTGTTTTTGCTTGTTTGTTTTGTTTTGTTGTTGTTTTGAGACATAACTCTGACTGTCCTGTAACTCAATATGTAGACCAGGCTGGCCTGAAACTCACAGAGTTATGCCTGCTTCTGTCTTCCTAGTGCTAGGATTAAAGTTGTACACCACTATGCCCAGCCTTTGTTAGTTTTTTTAAAACAGGGTCTTCTGTAGCCTTGTTATATAGTATCTATTTCATATAAACCTTTATGAAAAATTTCTTTCTATTTGAAACATTTATGCTTAGTATCTAGTTTTCAGAGCACTTTACTGAATAATTTATTGGTTATTTTAGTTTTGAGACAGGTTTTATTCTGTAATTCAGGCTATCTTGAAATTTGTTATGTGATGTAGCCTGGCCTTCAACTCACAGGCAGGACCCACAATGCCAGGCTGAACAATTTATTCTTTCCTGTTTATTTTTTTTAATGTTTTATTATTGAACCATACATAGTACTTTTTAATTCCTTATTGAAATAATAAGCTTTAAAAACACCCTGAAATAGAACTGGTAGTCACTTGCTTTTAGAATTTAAGTGTGTGTTATAGCGATTGAAACATTTTTGTTTTCTACAGATACACTTGGGTGACTGGTAAAGAGCCACTTACTTACTATGACATGAACTTGTCTGCCCAGGATCACCAGACCTTCTTCACCTGTGAAACAGACTTTTTACGTCCTTCAGACACAGGTATGTATTGTGAAAATTATTTCAAGTGTTCTCTAATGCTATTGTTATAATATACAGTTAGTTGACTTGGAGTTATGTACATTATAGATAAGTAATGCAGATAAAGTAAATTATGATTACAAACTAAATAAATGAACTATTTTATAAGAATTTCAAATGCTTTTGCTATTTTATTACTTAAAACAATTTCAGGTGGTAGTGGTGGTGGTGGTGATAGTGGTACATGCCTTTAATCCCAGCACTCTGGAGGCAGAGGCAGGCAGATCTTTGTGAGTTCAAGGCTAGCCTGATTTATAGAACTATTTTTAGGACAGCCAGGGCTATACATAGAAACCCTGTCTTGAAAAAAAGAAATTCAGATGAAATATAGCAAAAAATAGTACCCATTGTTTTGGTCTGGGAAATAATTACCTGACAAAAAAGCAGGGTCTGGGGAGGTAGCCCAGTCGGTAAAGTGCTTAGTGTGCAAGTCCGACGACATGAATTCTGGTCTCTAGAACCTGTGTAAATCTGGACACAGTACTGCACCCCTACATTCCTATGGGGAGATGAGAGATAGGAACGGGAATCCACAGAAGCTCAGGAGCCATCTGGAACAACCTGACTCTGTCATAAACAGCGTGGAAGGGGAGAACCAGCACCCAACACCTCAGCACACACACACACACACACACACACACACACACACACACACACAGCAGGAGAAGGGGAGGGAGAGGAATGATATGTAGAAGAAACAGGGTATATTTTCTAGTCAAATGTGAAGATTCATATAAAGTGGTTGTATTAGTTTGGGTTTTACTGCTGTGAACAGACACCAATGATCAATGCAAGTTTTATAAAAGACAACATTTACTTGGGATTGGCTTACAGGTTCAGAGGTTTAGTCCATTGTCATCAAGGCAGAAGCATGGCAGCATCCAGGCAGGCATGGTGCAGGAGGAACTGAGGGTTCTACACCTTTATCCAAAGGAAACCAGGAACAGACTGGGCATCTTCAGGCATCTAAGAGGAAGATCTCTAAGCCCAACCCCACAGTGACACACTTCCTCCAACAAGGCCACACCTCCTAATAGTGCCACTCCCTGAGACAAACACATACAAATCATCACAGTGGTAGTTTATAGAAATGTCCATTTTTAGGTCTCTCTAAGTGGTTCCCTACAGAACAGATTATTATATGGGCTGTGGATAATGCTTAGTGGTAGGGGCTTTTCTAACATGTTTAAAGCTCTGGATCTGAGATTCAGTGGCAGAAGAAGTATACAACCTAAAGACAGGCTGTTTGAACCAACTGTCCTCTACTTTGAATACTTTTGCTCTATCTTTACGATAAATTTCTAGTCAAATTCTTTAAGACTTCTCTGAAAGCTCTTATATAGTATATGTTATATATTTTTTGATATAATTATGAATGGATGGATGTCAGGCATTGGTATCACACACAAGTAATTTCATTAATAATCAACACATGGACAGCATATATTCTAATTTATTCTCAATCACACTGAGATAAGAACTTTTATCAGCTCTGGATATGATGGTTTATGCTTCTAATCCTAGCATTCTGGAGGCATAAGCAGGGGGATTGCCTGAAGTTCAAGACCAGCCTGGGCTACATAGTCCTTGGTCAGCCTGAGCTACAATGTGAGACTGTTTCAAAGCCAGATGAATGAATGGATGAATGAATGAATGAATGGAAAGTGAGGCAAAGGAAAGTCAAGTAACATGCCATTCACAACTAATAAGTGATGAAGCTGGGCTTCCACTGGGTTATGGCTCTTAACCCCTGCGCTGCCCTGCTTCAGCTGGCTGCACTGAGAGAACTCGGCAGCGAGGGTCTGGAGAAAGCTAGTTTCTTAGTATTGAAGTGAGCTAGTTGTGTCACGTTGCTGAATAGAATGTGCTAAGGATTGGTGGCAGCAAGAAAACCAAGGATCTTTGACAAAGTTTATAAGCTGATTTAATTGCAAACGGAGGAGAAAATTGCTTTATGTATGAATGCTTGCTGTTTGTGATGACAGCAAAAGTGTGTGTGCTAAGGAATGCTGCAGTAGAGCGTGAGCATTGTCAGTTTATGTCAGGAGTTTATGTTGGCTGGGCGGTGGTGGCGCACGCCTTTAATCCCAGCACTTGGGAGGCAGAGGCAGGCGGATTTCTGAGTTCGAGGCCAGCCTGGTCTACAGAGTGAGTTCCAGGACAGCCAGGGCTATACAGAGAAACCCTGCCCTGAAAAACCAAAAAAAAGTTTATGTTGAGTGTGCAAATCAAACCTCACTGCTGACAGACTGGATCACAGGCATCCCTACACTCCTCAGACGGTAGCTCTGATGATGGCTCTCTAAAACAATTCTGTTTAAATAGTTCCACGGAGAAATTTCAAAATCTGTATGCTTTTTCACATATTTTTAAGCTTCATATCATAAGGCTAAATAATTGCAAAGAATATAATTTTTGGAATATTAGAAAATATACACATTTAAAAACTGGCATTCCCTATATTTGAATGTATACCATGAAAAATAAAGTTTTACGTATGTGTGCATGCCAGGATAGATGATTCCATGCCAAGAATATACTTTATCACTGCACTGTACAAAAGAGTTTGAAAATGGCCATTTTTCATTGAAACAAACACTGGTTTAACAATAGTAAACCACATACAAGTCTTTTTTTGTTTTTGTTTTTGTTTTTGTAAATGAGTCTTGTTACATAATAACAGATGGCTCACATCTTAGAACTTCTTGCCTAAGCCTCCCATGTGCTTGAAATTGCAAGTATTCGCCAGTGTAAGTTTCTTCTTAAATGGTTCTTACATATAAGTATTACATATAATAATTATATATGTACATGAAAGATGGAGAATGGGGTTAGATTTCTCTGTCAGTATGATTTGATTGATTAGATTAACAATGAAGACACCCCATTAGGTCATTGAAGGGCATATTCCAAAGGGAGAAAAAAAAAGCTAAGCATATATATGTGTGCGTGTGTACAAATATGTATGATTATATATATAATCTTATAATTAATTATTTTATGCTTGAAAATCTTTTACCACTCTTGTAACTTTTCCATAATAGTCATTTTATATAAATTTTTAAATTTAATTATATTTGAATTTTTAAATTTAATTATATTTGAATTATATAAGATTCTGAACTTATAATGTATTTCTTCTTGTGGGGTGGGGGAATTTGAGACAGGTCTCACTGTGTGGCTCTGGCCGCCCTGGAACTCATTATATAGAGCGGACTGGCCTTGAGTCATAGGGATTTATTTTCTGCCTCTCAAGTACTAGGATTAAAGGCTTCACCACCACATCTCACTATGATGATGTATTTTAATTATATTCTTGTCAGGTCTTTAAGAGCTATATGCTTAGATCTCTTTTTTTCTCTCTTTGGAATATGCCCTTTAAAGACCTAATGGGCTGTCTTCATTGTTAATCTAGTCAGTCGAATCATACTGACAGAAATCTAACCCCAGTCTCCATTTCTCAGTTCAGATAGACACGTCACCACCTCCATCATAACTATTTCTCTTTGAGATTTTGCTTCTTTTGGTTTTGTTTTGTGAGGTAGGGTCTCTTCTTTAGCCCAAGTTGTCTTCAGCTAGGTTTCTAGGATTGTGAAACCTAGCTTTGGGTTAAGATTCTGAGAAAAAAGGTGAATTCTTGAGCTTTGCCTAATGCTTGCCCCTTACCAGACTGAGGCAGCAGTGCTTTCATTATTCTTGCCAACACACTCCTTGGCGGCCTGTGAAGACCTTTCCTTAGAAATAGCATGTTTTTTAAATAACTGGGGAGAGGTGCTAATGGGACTAACAGAAATGGTCATCACTCCTTAATTCAAAGCATCTGGGAACCAAATTTTCTGTTTGTATTTCTTAGTATTCATTTTGGAAGACTCTCATGTAGCTCAGGCTGGTGGCTGATGAGGACTGAGTTTTTAATCTTTCTGGCTTTCCCTGAGTGCTAGGATCACACCCAGGTTGTGTGGCGCTGGGATTGAATACAGGTCTTTGTGCTCAGCAGCCATTCTGCCAAGGGAGCTGCATAACGTTCCCCTGCTGAAAGAAAGAAGTAGAAGGCAGGCATCCTTATTTTCAGGTTCATTGACTTAGGATAACTCCTCAGCCAGGCTTGATGGTTCATGCCTGTAAGCCTAATACTTGGAAGTCTGAGGCAGGAGAATTTTAACTTTATCTCAAAAATAAACGAACATTTTATCTGTATAATTTTTCCATGAAATAATCTTAACATGTTTTTTATATATTTCTTCAGTTTTATCAGAGATATTTTCCATGTAAATCATCAATTTTATCAGAAAATGGTTATAATTTCACTTTCAACCAACTTAGAAATAGTTTATGCCTACCATTTTATCGGTACAATTTTCCATGATAATCTTCAATTTTAATGTTTTTCCATATATTTTTTTCAATTTTATCAGAAATATTTTCCATGTAAATCTTCAATTTTATCAGAAAATGGTTATAATTCTACTTTCAATCAACTTAAGAATATTTTTATTCCTACCAATTTACCTGTATAAATTTCTTCAATTTTATCAGAGATAGTTTCCATGTAAATCTTCAATTTTATCAGAAAATGTTTTTAATTCTACTTTCAATCAATTTAGGAATATTTTTGTACCTACCATCTTATCTGTATAATTTTTCATGAAATAGTCAGTTTTAATGTGTTTTTCTATATATTTCTTGAGTTTTATCAGAAATATTTTCCTTGTAGATTTTCAATTTTATCAGAAAATGTTTATAATTCCACTTTCAATCAACTTAGGAATATTTTTATGCCTACCATTTTATCTGTATAATTTTACCATGAAATAGTCAATCTTAATGTGTTTTTCTATATATTTCTTCAATTTTATCAGAGATATTTTCCATGTATATTTACACAATGGAATACTACTCAGCAATTAAAAACAATGAATTCATGAAATTCTTAGGCAAATGGGGAACAGGGGGAGGGAAGAGGGCTTATGGGACTTTCAGGGAGGGGGAACTGGGAAAGGGGAAATCATTTGGAATGTAAATAAAGGATATAGAAAATTAAAAATAAATAAATAAATAAACAAGTAAGTACCCTCCATCTCCCAAATGGACTGCTCTCAACGCCTAGAGGTTTTGAGCCATTCATACACACTGCATCTAGGAAGATTCAGAGTGACCAAAGGACAAGTCTCTCTTTTGTAAGCTAGAGGTGAGCACATCTCTCAGGAGAGGGGTTGAGTGATTACACTTAGGTAGGAAATGATAAATGGAATAGTCAGAGGAGCATTTTTTCACATTCTATCAGGTATAGGAAAGAGTCATGTGAATTTTAATTAACTGAGGGGTTTGACATGGATTTTCTTAAACCCTAGGTGTCATTTTGGTCCTTGCAGTTTTCTGTACTTTGAGGACTGTGCGTGTGCAATCTAGTTAAACTCTGAGCACACAGGTAGACTTTGTTGAGTGAGAATTAGGAATGAACTGTCAGTTTTGTTTCCGTCCTTTTGGACGCTTACATAAAGGAAAGATTTTCATCCGGATAGTTGTTATATGTAGCAGAAAAGGCAACCATGCACATAAGTGCGAGGTGGCAAATTGTCCTCAAGTCATAGCGGTCATTATATCAGTAGGTTTTGCTCTCCTCTAGTTGATTGATTGGTTTTAAGTTCGAGAATAAGCAAAAATACCCTTAAGGGCTGGTTAAGCAGTGCGCTTTGATAGATCTGAGGTGGGAGAATGGCAGAGTACTGGGCAGTACTGGTAACCTTGTCTCAAAAGGCAAAACAGAACACTAAGCAAACAAAAACCCAAAAGATTTCTCATTAATATCCAGATTTATACTGTGATGAAAGTTGGGAAATACGGGAGTGGACGTGTGTGCCAGTGGCTGTGTTCATCCAGTGTGGAGCGGCTGCTCTGCTGCGCACATAGTGCGCATGCTCTAAGTACTTTGTTCCTCCTGGGACTTTGTAGACATTTACGTTTGTAGTCCTTTTTTGTGCTTATTAGAATATTGCAAATATTAATTGAAAAATAGGTAAGTCTGAGTGAGTTGGGGTTTTGTGTATGTTTTAATTATTTTAAGCATATCATGAGCTCTTAGCAGTATTGAATAATAAATTTGTATTTTTACTTAAATTATTCTTAAGTCTTTTTTAAATTTTAAATTTATTTACTTTTTAAACTTGTATTTTCCCCTTTCACTTTAGACTTAGGGATACCTTGGTTGTGAAGATCAATCTTGAAAGGCAGAAATGATAGAGGATTTGAAAACATAAGAATAAGGAAAAAAAATGCTTGAAGATGGACTACATAAACTCATTAGAAATAAAAAGTTACAAATGATATTGTTTTCATGTGTTAAATTAACAAAGATTGATAGTATAGACCGTGTAACCCCTGTCTGAAGATGCTAGGGAACAGAAGTGTTTTTTTAGATTTTCTTTAGTTTTTGAGATATTTGTATGTGCATAATGATATATCTTGAGAATGGGACTCAAGTCTAAACTTTAGACTTTTTCTTTCATATATACATTTTACACATATGTGGAAAGTAATTTTTTTGTGTGTTGTTTTGTTTTTTTTATATTTAGAGATAGGGGCTTATATAGTCCAGGCTAGCCTTTAACTCCTTAACTAACCAACACCGGTCTTGATCTCTTGATACTTCTGCCTCTGCCTCCAAAGTCCTGGGAACACAGGTCTGTGTCACAATACCTCTCTTATTGTACATGCATTTTGACTGAAACCTATCTCATGAAGTCAGGTGTTGATTTTTCCGCTTTGGTTTCATGTTTTGTAGTTTGGAGTTTTGTATAGAGATGCTTACCCTGGCTCAAAGGGTAAGAGATTGATTGGGGAAATGGTCACTTTTCTATGCTGACTCAAAGTACAAATTAATAATTTTATTGAGCAGTGTTTGAGAGTATATATCCAAAATCTCTTAAAGGCTATACCTATTTTAAATAAACTGTTCTGCAAAGCAGTATTTGGTAAGCTATACAAAGCTGGAAGATTATGTTTGTTTTCTGTTTTTGTTGTTGGTGTCTTGTATTACAGTTCTGAAAACTGAGCCTAAATCTCACACATGCTAGGCAAAAGTTTTTGCCATTGAACTTTATTTCCAGCCATTTTTGCTTGTTTAAGTCAGGGTCTTGCTGTGTAGCACTGGCTGGCCTGGTACTTGCTATATAACCCTGACTGGCCTCAAATTCATTGTTATCCTCCTGCCTCAGCCTCCTGAACAGTAGAGTAAGAGTTTTCACTACCGCACCTGACGGAAAGATAGTTATTACAGTGGTTTTTTTGTTGTCGTTGATTTTTGTTTCTGAGACAGGTTTCACGCAGCCCAGGCTAGCCTCAGACCCTCTGCATAGGTGAGATGACCTTGAACTCTGGATCCTCCTACTTCCACCTTCCAAGATCTAGAGCTATAGGTTTATGCATAGTATACAGTGTTTTTATAATAGGAAATCAATGGAAATGACTTAACTTTCCATTGAGAGCTAATTAGATAGATAGATTAGTTAATTAATTAGATAAATTATGGTTATATATTAGAATATTATATAATCACCTCAAACACTGATAGAAATTTAGCATTAAAATTTTGGCCTGTAAATACTGCACAGTTTATAGAAGAGAGTCCAGTCATCACAGGTTCACTAGCCTAATATCACCGTCTGTTTCTGTATCCTATTTTAGTGCTGTGGCAGATTGATGTTCTTTACCTGGTCAGAATCAGGTGGTGCTGGCTTGCATCAGTTTGTCAAGTTCAGGAAGCATTAGCTGTCAGCTAGCTGGTGACATGTTTGATGTGAAAAATGTATTTTTGTTACACATGTGGAATATATTGTCTCATTTTCTGAGCCAAGACTAATATTTTGTTTCCAAAGGAAAACTCAAACATTTTCCACGTTATTTTTTCTAGACAGTTGGAGGCTTTGTTCCAAAGTCAACATTCATAAGTTCTCCATTTTTCTTATCAAATGTAAAGTAAGCCAGGTAGTTTTAAGAATATACTTTGTGTGTGTCTTTTTAGCTTTTAAGTGACATTATAAAGTGCAGTATCTCCATTTTGGTTCATTAAATGGTAGCAAAACCTATCCCATTATTCCAAAGAAATCCTAATATAGGTTAGGGTTGAGGCTTGATAAAGCTGAGGTTTTCCAGAGCTGTGCTGTATTCTAAATTACCCCAGTTTTCATAGAAAATACACATCTATATATTTTTCCTATACTGAATCATTGATTGAACAAAGAGTTTTTAAGCTTTTGTGTATTTCACAAAAATACTATTTTTATTTTTTTATTTTAATGTTCAGTAGTTCTGTATGCCCTTTTCAGAAAGATGAAAGTAGAACTTTTCGTGTTTCTTCTAATCTAGTTTGACTCAAACTCACTTTGACATGTACTTAGATACATAAATGTTCATACGTCATAATGGTATGATTAAGTTAAGTACTTTCTTTATATGTTGTTATGAAAATAGATCATAGAATATTTTTATTATATAGAAAGCTTCCAGATTTAATATAAATTTCTCATGTAAATGTGAGCTAGTAGCCCGGTTTCATATGTTTTAAAAACATGATGTTTAAAGCTCTGTTTACTCTTTTAGCTCATTCTTCATACGTTTTACATAAGATTATTTATGTTTACCATCTCATCCACTCTTTGAAATATTTTTCCCACAGTTATGCAGAAGGCATGGAGGGAAAGAAATCCTCCAGCTCGAATCAAAGCAGCCTATCAAGCTTTAGAGTTAAACAATGAGTAAGTTGGAAAAATACATTTGTTTTAAAGGAAACACAAGCAAATAATTTTTTATTTCCTTTTATCTGTTCATAAGATTCAGAACAGTCTCCATTCCTATCTTGTACACTAGAGGTAAGATTTGCAGTGTTCTCTGACATCTGTATTTGCTTGTGGAAGTGTAAATTATCCTATGGTCTTACATAAAGTATTTTAGAAGTTCTTTTTAAAATAAAAGACTACTAATGAAGAATGCTAATAATACTTCGTAGTTAAATGGGTACGTAAGTATCTATGTCTCTGTTTTGTTTTGTTTTTCATTTAAATCATTCATTTAAAGAATTCATCAAGCCTGGGAACTTGTACTCAGCAATGGGCTTTGAGACATGAAAGAGGATTCAAAATTAGCAAGATAGCTCTGTCATTATATTCATGTTCACAGCATTTACTTTCATAATGCTTTGTGTTACCTTTATATCTTAAGACAGAAATGTAAACCTGACTCAGTGTTTAAATGGCACAAATCAGTGCCAGTTATCCTAAATAATATAGTATAATATATTCTAAATAAATGTCATGTGGCATTATTCAAAGAATGCCACCTGACTAATATGAAGCTTTCTTATCAGTAAGAAGACCCTTTTGAGAGAGCAAAATAATGGCAATGTTCCTCAGCTAGTAACTGGCTGACAGGAATGTGACCTATTGAGACTCTGAAATAGTCAGAGCTTTTGTGCCGTAACCTCGGGTAGCTCAGTCAAGCAGAAATTACTTGAATTTAAGAGCGCTCACCCCTTGGCTCTCTAGCTCACCCCCTGACTCTCTAGTTCAGTGGCATTCTTGAAGACAAAATGAACATGCCAGCCCAGATACAGGTGTATCATGACAGGGAACAGAACTGTGGCTGTTGGTCTTATTAATGCGATGGCCCCTTGAAGCCCCAGCTCAGGGTTTGCCTTTATTTCAGTTACCTGGAAACTCACTGAATCAACCTTCCTAAGATGAAAATAGTTAGAGGAAAATATGTTATTAGACACCTGTTTCTTATATAAAAGATAAAACAAAACAAAAGGACAAGAAAATAGTCAAACTAGAAAATATATGAGGAAAGGTCAGGAAATGAGACACTGGAGAGTAGGGCCTCGAAAAGCTTCCACAAATTCTTGGGAGCCACAAAGATTCAATTTTTGACAGAGTTGGGCACATACTCAGAAAATACTTGGTTTTCAAATCTTTTTAAGCCCACATATTATCTTAATTCATGAAAACAAAATAACGAAATCCAACATCATTTTATGATAAAAATATTTAAAAATGTTAGCTATGTAAGGAACGTCCTACCTAGATAACTTTTAGGTTGGACGGACACAAGTAGGAAATAAAAGCTCTGATAGTTGTGAAATACCTGAGTGAGTGTTGAAAGTGCATTCTAGTGCATATACATATATATGCATGCACACACACATATACATATATACACACACACATATACATATATGCACGCACATATACGCACACAGACAGACAGACACACACACACACACACACACACACACACATACACACACATACAGTGCCTACCTGTGGAGTCTTGGGTTTTGTATTTTGTTCATAGATATTTAAGAAATCTTTATCTGACCATTTATTGACCACTATGCTAACCAAGTACAGACTTCATTGGTCACACATAACAATACAAAGTTAAAAACCCACCATACAGACAACTCCAACAAGCAGCAGCAAGAGAGGGAGTGCAGAAAATCAGATCCTACAGTTACCAGAATATTAGAGTTAAGATTTTCAATTTTCAATAAAAAATTATGAATCATGCACAAAACGTGGGTGTGGTGGTACATATTTGTAATCTCAGGAGTCAGGAGGCTGTTACTGAGCTCTGGGTTAGCCTGGGGTACAGCCAGACTCTGATCCCAAACAAAACAACAAAAACCAGCATTCAAAGAAATAATAGAACAAAAATGGAAAAAGTATTCATGGAAATGTCTTAAAAAAAAAGTCTGAACTTTTTTCTTAACAGTCTTTAAATCATCTATTTTAAATTTGTTCAAAAAGGTAAAGACTACAAGAAAGGTCCATGGTGATGTTTCACCATTAGAAAATTATTAATACGTTTTTGAAATTTCATCAAGGGCATCTGGGCACATAAGGAACTAAGAGGAAATCCTGGGATTGAAAATGCAACTGAAATAAAATGTGCTCCAAGCCGGAGTGGTGGTGCACGCCTTTAATCCCAGCACTTAGGAGGCAGAGGCAGGTGGATTTCTGAGTTCAAGACCAGCCTGGTCTACAGAGCGAGTTCTAGGACAGCCAGGGCTATACAGAGAAACCCTGTCTCGAAAAACAAAAAAAGAAAAGAAAAAAAAAGAAAGAAAGAAAGAAAGGAACAGTGCTCCAGAACCTCTGTGACGGGTCTGAGCAGAGTTCCCACAGCTTTGTCAGGTCACGGGAGCTTAGGTAGTCTCAGAAGCAGGCAACTGTCCTTAAAGGTAGAGAAATGGAGGGTCTCATGACCCTGTTCTCGCTACTTCTGTGTTATTAGAAATCATAACATGGGCAGTTGAGCAAGAAAGGAAAAAAATGTGTCTGCGTTTGAAAGGAAGAAGTAAACTGTCTCTTCATAGGTGATATGATTGTATGTCTAGAAAACCATAAGGAGTTCACACAAACCTAGCCGTGCTTATAAATTAGGTTTAAAATGTATGAGTAAAAAGTTAGCTTCATTTCTTAATAGTTGTGATAAACACAGCCCCATTTACAATGGCAGGAAGCATATGACAGTATGTAGGAGTAAATTTAGCCAAAAAGTGTAATACTTGCACACTGATAGCTAGAAATGCAGCTGGGGAGATGAAGGCCTGGCGACCTGAGCTTGACCCCAGAACCTGGGAAGGAGAGAGCTGACTTCCAACAGTCACCTTCTCACTTCTGAACACGCATGATGGCATGTGTGTGCCCATGCTTACGCACTCAAAGTAATTTTTAAAAACTTTGAAAACTCACAAAACATTGTTCAAATGGTTAAAATAAAAAGACCTAAACGAGTGGGAAGGAATCTTCTGTTCATGTATTATACTAATTAAATATCATTGACTAAAATGGCAGTGCTCCCCCACATCAGTCTACAGATTTAATGTAACCCCTGTTAAAATTACAATTCCTGGGACTAGACATATGATTTAGTGGTTAAAAGCACTGGCTGCTTTTCCAGAGGACCCTGATTTGGTTCCCAGAACCCACATGGCAGCTCACAGTTATATGTGATATCTGATGCCACTTCCTGGGGATCCAATACCCTCTACTGGTCTCCATGGGGATTGCATACATGTAGTACATAGACATACATGCAGGCAAAACACTCATACATATAAAAAATAATTGAAATTATAGTTACTATTTTTGCAGAAATGGACAAGCTAATCTTATCTTTTGTGTGCTGTTGCAAGGGACTGTAAGTAGCCAAAAACAATCCTAGAAGAGCATTAGAAGATTCACCTTTCCAATTTTAAATTTACTACAAAACTAGATGGCTAAGCCATAAGGCTAGACAACTAGCCTGGTGGATTCCAGCTGGGAATCTGCACATAAGCTCATGCCTGTGGGTTTTCAGTTGGTTTTTGATGGAGGTGCCAAGGCAGTTCAGTAGAGGAAAAGATGGTTTTAGCAAAAGATACTGAAACAATTGGATAATCACATTGGAAATTGTGCCCCTCTACCTCACATTTGCATATCAATTAATTAAAAATTAACTAGACTATAAACTCCTATAAGAGAACATGGAGTGGGCTAGGAATGTATGTCTGTGGTAGAGCTCTTTCCCTGAAAAAGAGTGTGGCAGAGAGAAGAAAGAAGAGAAGCAGAGAGAGTGGGGCGGGGAGGACAGGAGAGAAAAGATGGGGCAGTCTTATGCCCCCAGATTTTCGGGTGGTTTATCACACAAGACAACAAAGACACAAGCAATATGGTAAACCATGTTTCATTACAACAAAAGCCTCTTTGCACCAAAGGACTCTATTAGAGAGGTGATATGTGACTATCAGTGGGGAGCCATGAGAGACAGTAGAACTGTTGAATAATTATGGCACTTTTGGGGATGACGAACATGCTTTATTTACCAGCTACAGTTGCACAACCTTGAGACTATATTAAATGTTTCTGAATTCTCCAATTGAAAATGTATTACACTGATGGGTTTACAAGATGGCTCATCTGGTAAAGGCACAATGATCTGACTTTGATTCCCAGAACCCATGTGGTGGAAAGAGGAAGCAGAATCCTACAAGTTGTCCTCTGACCTCTACATGTGTGCTATGGTGTACACATAGGCACACATAATAATCATACAAAATAAGCACATGAAATAAATAAAATTTTACACTGGCGTGTGAATTTAACCCCATTTTAAGACAAAAGAAAGTCATTAGGAATGCATAGGACTAATTTTTTTGTAATAACATATCTAGATTCAAGAATATAAAGCAAAATTGCCATGGAGCATATAATGTGATTTGTTGTGGTTTTTGGTGGTACTGGGGGTAGAACCCAGGTCCTTGCACATGCCAAACAAATGCTCTATCCTCGAGCTACTTTCAGCCCTTTTTTCTCTCACTTTTTGAGGAAGTCTTACTGATCTTCCCAGGCAGTTCTTGAACTTGTCACTCTCCTGCCTCACCCTTATAAGATGTTGGGATTATAGGCCTGTACCACCAGACCTGGCTTGTAATTTAGTTATGTTAGGAGTTGGGGATGTATCTTAATGATAGACATTGTCTACCATGTGAGTTCCTGAGTTTTATTCCCAGCACCATAAAACAAAGTAATAAAATTATGTTGATATTTAAGATTCTATTTCATCAATTTTATCTATCAAGATCTTTACAAAAGTGGTGTTTTGTTTTGTTTTGCAGTGCTGGGATCGAACCCAGGGCCTCAAGCATGCTAGGCAAGTGTTCTACCACTGTGCTATATACCCAGCCCTACAAAAATATTTCTTTCCTGGTTATTTAAAAGTGTTTGAAACAAACCAATAAATACAAATATTTGATGATAGGTATTGTGACATGCATCTGTAATCACCAGCACTTGGAAAGCTGAATCAGGAGAATGAGAGTTCAAGGCTAGCCTGGGTTGCATAGCATAAGTCTGTTATGAACAACAACAAAAACTTGAAATTGTTTTGGGAATGGCAAGTAGGATACTTAGTGTTTAAACCAGTTTTATAAAAATCTAATGTAATGCATTGGAGAAATGTATCAATTAGTAAAATTATATATATATATATCAATTTTTTTTTTCGAGACAGGGTTCCTCTGTGTAGCCCTGGCTGTCCTGGAACTCACTCTATAGCCCAGGCTGGCCTCGAA
The DNA here is from genome assembly GCA_036184795.1 of Tokudaia tokunoshimensis. Taxonomy (NCBI): domain Eukaryota; kingdom Metazoa; phylum Chordata; class Mammalia; order Rodentia; family Muridae; genus Tokudaia; species Tokudaia tokunoshimensis. The sequence continues at coordinate 55,776,381 of BTHU01000003.1, read as the reverse complement.
CTCAGAAATCCGCCTGCCTCTGCCTCTTAAGTGCTGGGATTAAAGGCGTGCACCACCACTGCCTGGCAAAGTATATATATCAATTTAAAATGCTATCTGAAAAATGTCCCAGTGGTGCAGTTGACATTTTCATATCTGAAAGGCCTTCTTGACCCTAATTGAGGGGATGGCTATCTATTATTATTATTATCATTATTGTTATTCAGTAATAGACAGGGTCTTGTCATAGAGCACAAAGTACATGGTTCTCCTGTGTAGTCGTAGCTGTCCACAAACTCAAGGTCCTCCTGCCCCAGGGTTCTGAGTATTGGGATTATAGATGTGGATGACAGTTACTTCAATCACTGACTTTTGTGCCTTCCCTTGCATTTTTTGTCAATAATCTCTGATTAATTGGAACATGTGAACCATATATGTAGCTTTTTAAATTTTCAATAGCCATATTTAAAAAGTTAAAAAAAGAAAATAGTTTGAGTGTTTTATTAATTGTCAAAATATAAAATGTTTTCACATATGATCAATATTTTAAAAGCCTATTAATGAAGTATTTTATATTTTCTCAGTCTTTAAAATTTGATATGCACTAGCATGCCATATCAGTTTAGATTAACCACATTTTAAGTGTTCAGTAACTGCCGTGGCTACTGACTTAAATATTGGACTGTGTAGGCTTAGACAAGCAGAACTAATACATCATCTTCAAACTAAATGTTCTGGTTACTTATCTGAATGGAAGGGAAACTTTTTGTTTTCTTTCTTACACAAAGCCAAGAATTAGTTTATGTTATTGGCCAGCTGTTGACTTTAAAGATACAAACAAAAATCTCTGTTTTATCAGGGTGATGAAAAGGAAGCTTGGGGTGAACATGGGTGTGTGGTTGAGGGTTGGTGTGTGAGAGGAAGGACTGGAATACAGACGCGTGTGAATAAGCCGTGAGAGGCCCCAGACAGCACTTGGGTAGAAAGGCTTAGGGTAGGACTGTTTCTGATCAAACAGCAGGGTCCTAGTTAGCCCAGGGCATCTCCCATTCTGCACTCCCATAGTGATACAGAGGTACCGCGATACAGATACAGAGATACGTGCGATATCAGATACAGAGATACGTGTGATATCAGGTACAGAGATCCGTATATAGAGATACAGAGGTACGTATATAGAGATACAGAGGTACGTATATAGAGATACAGAGATCGTATATAGAGATACAGAGGTACGTATATAGAGATACAGAGGTACGTATATAGAGATAGAGAGATACCGAGATACAGTGCAGGCAGTGGCTTGGAGCAGGTATGGCCTGTGGGGGTGTGATCCTTACAACTACTTTTTAAAGCAACTTTTTGTGTATCTTACTTTTTCTCACCTTCCACAAAAGCAAAACAAAGGGTCAGAGAGCAGAGATAGAAATAAAAAAGACAGAAAATAAAGAGTGAATAAAACATTGCAGGGGTTGGACGTAACGAATATACTAGTGTACTGCTAGTAAGTTGACATACTGAGTGATGGTTTCTTTTTCCTCAAAGATGGAAAGTATAGGTAGGGGTAAGGGAAGCATGCCATAGCAAGGGGCCTGTGCAAGAGAAAAGTGGGCTTCACCCCTGTACTTAACGTTGCCTCGGTTGCTTGCTTGCCTTATAGCTGTGCCACTGCCTACGTTCTACTGGCGGAAGAAGAAGCAACCACCATTGTAGATGCTGAAAGGTTATTTAAACAGGCACTCAGGGCGGGAGAGATCATTTACAGACGGTCGCAGCAGTGCCAGCACCAGAGTCCTCAGCATGAAGCCCAACTGCGTAAGCACGTTTAAACTGCCTTTCCCCTTTGGTTTCTCAAGGTGTTAGCCTCACATTTGCCATGTAGATGAGGATGGTCCAGAACTGATCTTCCCTTCTAAGCTGGGATTCTAGGCCTGTGCCACCAGGCCCAGGCTTTGTCTTTAAGTCCTGAACTTTGTGTTTAAAGCATAATACAACGATAATAAATTAATATATAAAAATTTGCTAGTTTTTATGAGACAACTGTTTCTGACCTATTAATACTAGCAAGCCAGCAGTACAGAAAGAAGTATGTATTATCCTGACAGTGTTTGTGGAATGGAACAGATTTGTTTAGTTACCTTGAAAAAAAAATACGCTGTTTTGAGACCGAGCATTTTCTTTCCTACAAGAGCTGGCTGGTCACTAGACAAACAATACTTTTTAAAATTCTAGGGACCCCTCTAATGATGCCAGGCAGTACAAAGATTCTCTCTAAACAGTAAGCATTATCTTTATCCAGACCCTTCCTCAGAGCAATGGAGGGGTACTGTTTTGCATTTCCAGGAATCAGATCCAGGGCTTTCCTCCCACATGCTTGACAGTGTATAACCCTGAGGTGAACTCCCAGTCCAACCATCATTTGGTTTGCTCTTCATCTATGGATCTGTATGTGGTGCCAAAGGGTGGTTCCTTCCCTCCTCTCCTCAGCTCCTCTCCCTCCCTCCCTTCCTCCCTCCCTCCCCCCTTCTCCTTTCTGTATTTGGATCCCTCTGGTGCCTGTTCCTTTCACACCCCCTTGTTTCCTAGCCCACACTGCAGTTTTGTATGGGACATTGGTTCTTTCCCTGATTGATTTTTCTCCAGCATGCTTGAGATCACATGAAGCACAGGGACTGCTTTCTTTTGGAGATGCTCTTCTGGTTAGGGTTGCGACACTTACCGAAGCTGTTAGAATGGGCAGTGTTGCTGTTTCTGACTGAGACTTGTGGCCAAGGGGTTTTAGTTTCATGATTTTGGCAGATACTAGGCAATAAATTGAAATATGTTTACACAAGGCATTATCTCTTAGCAGCTAAGTTCTGCATCTTTTGTTTATGGAAATTAAAATTTGGCTAATGTTTTCTCTCAGTTAAATACTTGTGTTTACACTATATTTCATTAAGGCATGTTATTATACAAAACTATGGGAATAGTTAATTTTGCAACCTGGAACTAATGAAACTACATCTATAAAAAGCTCTTGCTATTTGTCCTTGCATATCAAATGTGGTTATGTTGTAGAATTTTTAATTTTAAAAATTATACTTATTTATGTATTTATATTTGAATGTGTTGCATATGCACACATGCATGCCTAGAAGTCAAAAAAGAACTTGGGTGTCATTTTTCTTCTTCCACCATATGGATCCCAGGGATCAAACTCAGGTCACCAAGCTTGGCAGCAAGTGTCCTTCTGCCTTCTGAGCCATCTCACTGGCCCATGTTAAAGATTTTTCTCATAGTTCTCTCTAGAAAACATTTTTTAATTACTAACTTAATAAAATTTCTATGATTCATGTAAATTTTGTTTGGGCCATTTAGAGTCTTTGAACCAAAATAATAATACTAAAATTATAGGTTGTTTATACAGAAACTTGAGATAGACAAATATATCTTCCTATTAGTATCTACTGGTTTTCTGTCAGTATTAAACTCATCAACCAAAGAAATTATGTACTATACTCAAAAGTAATTAAATATATTTTAAGGTTTTAATATTGGAAACACATAAAAATATTTATTATTTATCACTTATATTTACCATTCATTAATAATAATGCATTTTGATATCATTTAATTTTTAATAAGTTTTCCAAGATGAAATGTTAGGCCATAATACAAAAGAGAGAGTTGTGTAATTTTCTTGCTGTTTTAAATAGGGCGAGATACCAATGTACTTGTGTATATTAAAAGAAGATTGGCAATGTGTGCAAGAAAATTGGGAAGAATAAGAGAAGCAGTGAAAATAATGAGAGATGTAAGTAAATTTAATAACTGAACCATTATTTCTATTCACAAACAAAAAATTATCAGTTATTTTAATGCAGAATCACTTTTTATTTTATTTTTATTTTTTATTTTTTGGTTTTTTTTTTTGAGACAGGGTTTCTCTGTATAGTCCTGGCTGTCCTGGAACTCTGTAGACTAGGTTGGCCTTGAACTCAGAAATCCACCTGCCTCTGCCTCCCAAGGGCTGGAATTAAAGACATGCGCCACCACTGCCTGACTATTTTATTTTAAAATAACTTGTTTGTTTTTATTTTATGTACATTGATGTTTTGCCTGCATGCGCCTGTGCGAGGTCTTCAGATCCCCTGGAACTGGAGTTACATATAGTTATGAGCTACCATGTGGGTGCTGGAAATTGAACTCACCCAGGTCCTCTGGAAGAGCTGAAAGTGCTCTTAACCACTGAGCCATCTCTCCAGCCCCAGAATCACTACTTTTCAATTACCTACCTTTGTAACAGGATAGTAAGCACATATGTACATATGTACGTACGTATTTTCTTGGAACATGGTCTCAAATTGTAGCTCTGGTTGTCCTGGAACTCATTTTGCAGACCAGGCTGTCCTCCAACTTACAGTGGTCAGCCTGCCTCTGCTTCCTGAGTGCTGGGATTAAAGGCATCACTGCCCAGCAGATATTTTTAATATATGTATATTTCTTAAGGTTTAGATCTTTGTAATTTTGTAAAAAGGAAAATAACATACTTTAACAGACTGCTGAGTTTTTTTGTCATGATTTATTTTTAGTCTTCTTTTCTCTTCCTTTTAATATACAGTTGATGAAAGAATTTCCTCCTCTTACCATGTTGAACATCCATGAAAATCTTTTAGAATCACTTCTAGAATTGCAGGCCTATGCAGATGTTCAGGCAGTCCTGGCAAAATATGATGGTGAGTTTTTTGGTGTGAATTAGTAGATAATGTGGGTGTAGTCTCATCAGTTATTCTAGATTTCTTTATTGTCTCTTTCCAGTCTTAGCAGTCAGTTTTCATGGAGCAGGTATAGCTGCTATCAAGTATCTCCTTTGTCTGTCTTTCCAACATCAGAAGCTTACAAGAAGGAGCTTTTCCTCTGTGAGGATGTATTCTTTTTTAATATGCGTAAGGCACTTAGGATGTAATGGTGAACATGAAAACATGCATTTAGCTCTCGTGGCATTTACAACTTAGTGGAACACACAGAGAATTGGACAGTACGGAACAGGTAGCATATGAGGAGAGGAAAAGTATAGGCATTGTGCATATAGTAGGGTGCCTCATGGATTTTGGCATATAAGAAATACCAAAAGAAGTTGCATAATAATCTTTATAAGAATAATTCAGAATAACGGTTTTAAAATTATTTTTAGTTAAAAAAAGTGATTTATATAATTTCATTGCATCCATATAATAACCATGTGATGTGTTGGACAAGTATTTTTACTCCTCGTAGGTACTAAATTAGGAAACTGGAGTTTAAGAAGGTTAAATATTGGGTAATATTTCCCAGTAAATGAACCTGGTAACAGCTGTTCCATTTCTTTGTTTTGCTAGTTATTTTGTAAGATCAATTCCACATATATTAGCTATTTATATTATTATAACAATAACAGTTGGCTACAAATGGATTTGAGTCAGTGCTGAAAACAGACTTTCTCTTCATTCATTCAAAGTAAGACATCAATTTGCTTTGCCTCCCTCTTAGATCTGCCTGCCTCTGTCTTTCCCTCCTCTTAAGCCCTGGGATTTAAGATATAGTCTACTGTGCCCAGCTAGGATATTTTTAATGTGCATACATTTCTTAAGGTTTAGGTCTTCATAAGTTTATTAAGATAATTTTTACTTTAATAAACCTGATTCAGCTCCTCTGAGTTTTTCGGTCACGATTTATTCTGATTTTAGTCCCCCTTTTTAATCTACAGTTGATGAAAGTCCATGCTGCAATTTCCTAGCTCTTACAATGTTCCTGCTTACATCTCTCATGCAGTAGAACATGGACTGTCACTCACTGGTCCCGGCAGAGCTTCCTGCCATTGGCTTAGGATCCCCATGACTTGGGAAGGTTGAAGTGTGATATATTTGATAGGTGAAGTTTATTTCTTTTAAATATCTGGAATTCTTAGGCAGATCTTCACAACAGTTAGGCTCATGGGGAAATTTGTGAAAAATTCCTTCCATATGTAACTTACTGGATGTGTGACCTATTGTGATATTTGTGTTATGCAGGCTTAAGGACTGAATATAAAAAGTTAGAATAAATTAAAACCCACTAAACTGGATAGAGTCTACCTCGTTTGGTGCTTCTGTGGTTTTAGTGTTCATGTATCTCACTGTACATCACTGTACAGACCTAAAGTTGTTGGAATCTCCGTTCACTGTAAGTCTGAGCTGAGACCATCATGAGAGCGCTTCATTCTCTTCCAGGACCACTATTTTAGGCATTCTTCTGAAAAAGGATTTATTTTGCTCATGATCTCAGATTAATTTTATATTCTATGAAATGTGGTCACATAAAAATGTAGAAAAGACAAAAAGTTAGGGAAAAAGTTAAAATCAATCCAGATATAATAAATATTTTAATTTTTTTCTAATATTAGGTTTTACATACTTTTAATTATACTGTGGATTTCCTCTGACTTGTCTTGTTGTAAACAGAATATTATAGATGTTTGTTGAATACTTGTTGTAATTATACAGAGGACTTTTATCAATATAGGTTAACTTCTCTGTACCATTTTCCATTTCAAAAAGAGATTAATAAAGTTGTTACTAGTGCCCAGCGATATACCATTAGTAAATAGTAGAATCTAGAATCAAACTCAGACCATCCAACAGTGTGTCCAGGTACTACTGTATTACAGCTGATGAGTTTGTTCTATGACTTATAACTGACCATAATAATTGTTACAGATATAAGCCTTCCAAAGTCAGCAGCCATCTGCTACACAGCAGCGCTACTGAAAACAAGAACCGTCTCAGATAAGTAAGTATTTAGGAAGCCACATTATTTCCAAATCATTTGGAAAGACTATTGAACATTTAATAAGTTTTTTTCCTCTTCCTCCTTTCCGTTTCCTTCCATATTAGGATCTTCTGTGACTTTGAGGCTTTTCATTGCATGTAGATTGGTGACAGGACAGAGCTTTTTAAAGTTAAGTAAACTGGGACTCAAATTCAAACTCTACCATACTCTAGATGTAGCTAGGCAAATTGTTACTTTGAGAGTAATATTAGGAGGCTAAAGAGATGGCTCAGAGGTTAAGAGCACTGGCTGCTCTTTCAGAGGACCTGGATTCAATTCTCAGTACCCACATGGTGTGGCTCACAACTGTTTGTAATTGCAGTTCTTGAGGATTCAACAGACTAACTCATATGCAGACAAAACACCAATGCACATGAAAATAAGCTTATAAAAAAAGAATAGTATTGTAGAGTGGTTTGTGAGGAATATATGTATTAAATGACTATAGCAATTTCAGAGAATAAGGAGCACACAAAGAACTGAGCGTGGACCTTATATCTGCAATGCCAGCATTTGGGAGGAGGAGCAGTTTAAGACTAGCCTTGGCTATATAGCAAGCTGAAGGATATCCTAGGATATAAATGTCTCAAAAAAAAAAAAAAAAAAAGAAAGAAAGAAAAAGAAAAAAGCACACAGTTAATGTGGTAGCAGTGATGCTGGTAACAGTAAGGTGCATAGTAGGCAGTTTGGTTTCATCCTGCCCTTATATCACATTGAAGTTACTCTGTCTTACAGTTCTGGCTGTCCTTAGCCAGTTCTATTTATTTGACAGTTGAAATATTCAGAATCTAGCCAGGTCCAGTGATGAGACACTATCAATAAACAAACAAGCAAGCAAGCAAGTAAACAAGCAAATAATAAGAGTACCAGAAACCAATGATATTCATTTCTTTCACCTTAGGTTTGTATTTTGAAATCAATTAGAATAAAGCATTCACAGTTTATTTCTTACCGCTTAAAATTTAATAAAACCTGTATTGTGCTTGCTGCGATTTCTGATCCCTCAGTGACACTTCTTGTTTTGGTCACCCTTCCCAGAGTGGGTTCAATGGCATCTCTCCAAAGGCTCACTGTACTTGAGGCTGCGATTTTCATTTTTTCTTTTGCTCTGTGTACAAGTTGAACCAGAGACTTTACTTTCATATTTATTGGTTATCTGGTCTTGTCTTTGGCCATTGCCAGAAATATCTTTGATTTGGGGGGATAAATTGTAATCTGAATCCATGTGTATAGTTCCCAGTAGACTGTACATGTGGTTCATTCATTTCTCCATTCTGTGGTTTTCTTTTCAGATTCTCTCCAGAAACAGCCTTCAGAAAAGGGTTAAGCACAGCAGAAATTAATGCCGTGGAAGCAATTCATAGAGCTGTGGAATTTAATCCTCACGTTCCAAAAGTAAGAATTTTTTTATTTATTTATTTTATATATATACTTTTATTTAAATTTGACAAATATATGACAGTAAACCAAAATGTATGGTTTGCTCTATATCAGGTTAGAATTGTTTTAGCCTGCTCTATTCAGTATTCATCTTAAAGGGATATTAAGAAGAAATAATTAGGCGCAGGGATGTAGTTCTGTTGGCAGCATGCCAGTATTGTGTGTACTGTCCTGACTTCAGTCTATAGGGCCATAGGAGCTAGGCATGGTGGGTCATGCCTGTAACCCTAGCATGTGGAGGTGGGGGCGAAGGATCAGATGCTCAAGTTCATTCTCCCTCTACTTACTTACTATCCAGCGAGTTTGGAGCTGGCCTGGAACACTCCAGTCCCCGTTTTAAAATAAGAAAATTAAAAGCAACCTGATTAGAAACAGTTAGTTCCCCATGGGCTTTGTAATTGCTGGCAGAATAAAATCTAAATTGTGTTTACTTAACTCACTCTCCCTCCATGTTGGTGATGAATGCAGTGCTTTGCCTGTGCTGTCAAAGAACTTATCATTGGGCTGCTTTCCAGCTCCACTTAATTGGTCTTTATTATAGTTATGGAGAAGAAACAATTAAATAAGTAGATTGCTATAGAAAGTTATTTATATTTCAGATCACAGAATCAATTTTCCTGTATTGTAAAAGGCTTTTTTGGAAGCATGGCTGAGTTGTGAACTAGGACTGAGTAGACAAAAACTGTACTCCATGAGAGTAACCAATAATAGATTGCAGCAGATAAATGAAGTTGATGTCAATTATCAAAGCTCAGATTAATCAGCCTGCTCCATTTGTCTTTATATTGTACTACTTACATTTATACAAATGGTTGACTAATCTATGTAATATTATCCAAATACTGAAACACTCAAACCCAAGATTAAAATTTGGGTTTTACAAACAATTTTTCATTTTAAGAATGACAGATTATTTAGGAATAGACTCCTTTACCACTATATGAAATTATAGCCATGATTCAGTATATATTAATGGAAGTTGAAGGCTGGTAGACAGTATATTAACCCAAGAGCCTACAAGGTGGGCAGCCAGTAAAATCACCTCCTGCTAAGCCTAATAAACTGACTCCTGCAAGATGTCCTCTGACTTCAACATACATAATGTTTGCCATGCAATTATACTCACAGAGAGACAATAAATAATGTAACAAGACATTAACCTCTAAAAGAAACTCTTCAAGAAGTTGTTTACCTTTTAGAATAAGTGAAGATCTGAAATAAGTTAATGAAGTAGACATGGTCGAACATGCATGAAATTCTAGCACTACAAAAGCTAAGGCAGGAGAATTAAGAATTTGAGAGCTACATATTAAGACCCATCTGTAGGAAGGACGGAAGGAAGGAAAGAAAGAGGGAGGGAGAGAGGGAGAGAGGCTAAGAGAGAATGAAGATGTCTAACAGCCAGGGCTGAGTAGTAGATACTGGGAAACTGCCTCTGAGGTCACATGTAGCATATACCAGGCCCCGGAGGCCCACATGACTGCCTTTCCCAGTTACAGCTCCTTGCCTTCAGCAGTACTTACTTCCTCCTTTCTATACACAATTGTTGGTACAGAAACAGTCTGTCTTTCCTCTGCTCCAGTTCTTTCACCATTCCTCACACCCCTGTTCCCTCCCAGTTTCTTGGTTTGTTGGTTTTTTAAACCCGAGTCCACTTAGTGCTACCAGTATGTGCCTGGTTGTAGAACCATCTACTAGAACATGGGTAGCCTCTTAGGGGCTACTTCTTTAAAGAAAGCTCACTCTCTCTGCTCTCCCAGCAGCCACCAGTTACCAATAGCTCCTCAGCAAGAGCTGGCACTTCATGACCACCTCCCCACTCCATGCTGCGATTCCGTGTGTGAGGCACAGTTGCTGGCTTCATATGTGTAACTGCCCTGTTGTGTCTGGAATACACTGCTTTGCTGTGGTTATCCTTCACCTCTGGCTCTTACTGTCTTTCCACCTCCTCTTTTGTGATGATTCCTGAGCCTTGCGAGGAGGAGGTGTGATTTAAGTCCCTACAATGGGACACTGATATCACTGGGCATCTGTATAGACTCTCTATCTTTTTTAATTCTGTGGAATAATTTATATAAAATGATAATTATTTCTACCTCAAATGATTAATAAACCTTTCTTATAAAGCCATCTGATTTTGATGTTCTCTCTTTAAGAAACTACAAACTATGAATTTTCTTCCTTTAGTTTAATAACTAAAATTATAAATTAATTATAATTAAAAATACAATGTTTTTTATGACAAGGCTTATTATAGCCTAAGCTGGCCTCAAATTCATGTAGCTGAGGATGATTTTGAACTCTTAACATTCCTGCCTGTACCTCTCAAGTGCTGTGATTATGGTCTGTGCACCATGTCTAACTTACTGTGTTTTTTTCTGTTAGCATGTTTTCCTTTATATTTATGATTAATTCCTTTTGTCTATATGCCAGATATTTGTTTGAAAAGTTGTAAAATTGGGTTAAAACTTTGGGTAATACTATTTTCTTCCAGAAAAGATCTGTTTCACTCTTAGATGACTGCAAGAAGTACTAGCAAGCCAAGATTAATTACTTTAAAGTTTAAGATGATTGTTTTCTGGACCACCCAGATGACTTAAAACTACTCCTGGTTCATCCTAATTCCTAGGATTCAGCCGTTCAGGGCCACACCTACTCCTTAGCTGTAGATGCAGTTTCACTGTTGACATGCACTATTACCCCTTCCCCTAGTCAACAAAACGTTGACTGGCTTGCTACCCATCTCACAGAGTTGGAGGATCCTCCATGTAGAAGAAAATTCAGCTGTGGCTTACTCGTCTGGCTATCTATCTGTCTTTGGACTGTGGTCTGGTAATTCTTAATGGTTTGCTAATCCTTGTGCATTTAGTTTTACTATTTTCATCCTAATTTTCCTGGAATGGTTAATCAGAATCACCCAGTCTCTCATTACTGGAACTTCAAGTCTATAAATATTTTTAAAAACCTCCCACCCTCTTGCTTCAGAGGAGTTAAGAGAAGGAATTCCACAACCAAACTGCTGGAGTTTTAATTCCAGCTCCACCGCTTCCTAGCTGTATGGCTTTAGATGAATTACTTCACTTTGTTATACTCAAATTTCCTCATGCTTACGTGTGTGTGTGTGTGCACACGTATGTGCATGCATGTGTGTGTTTGTGCAGGTGTGTGTGTGTGTGTGCATGTGTGTGTGTGTGCATACATGTGCGTGTGTTTTGGAACCAGGCCTGATGCAGTCCATGTTGCCATGAATTCACTATGTAGTCAAGGCTAGCCTCAACTCCTGATCCTCCTGTTTTCCCAACTGCTGAGATAACAGACATGCACCACTAATACCTGGCAAGATTCCTCTTATCTGAAGTGAAAATAATATTCCCTACTTCATAGAGTTGTGATAAAGTTTACAAGTTTATAGTTAAAGGTGCTTGAAAGAGAGTCTAGCACGTAAGAATCGTTACATAAGTGATTTCTTAATACTGTTATTCTCCAAGGTACACTGTAATCTTTTTATTAAAAAAATTTTATTGATTCTAAATAAATTTCACATCATGGACTCCAATTTTCTCATCTCCCTGTCTCTTCATAGCTTTGCTCTGCCTTTGCAACCTTTCCACCAAAAGAGAAAAAAACATTGTTGTGGAAACTATAGGGTGTCAGTGTGTCATACAGTACACCCTTTTGTCTTCACTTCTTTACTTGCAAATATTCACTGCAGTGAGTCATTGCTTTGGTTCGAGGCCTCTGGCTTCTGCTACACTATCAATACAGGATCCTCACTAGGACTCCTCTCTGCGATCCTGTTGTTGCCCTGTGTCCTGGAGATCCTGCAGCTTTGGGTCTGTAGGACAGGCCCCCTCACACATTCCCGCAGTTTATAGATAGGATAGATGTTGGAGTAAGCCAACTTATACTATAGTCTGGGCTAAGCCCACCAGCTTTCCTGTACCCACACCCCTAGGGCGAGCTCTCTAGCACTGCCCAGGCTCACCCGATATTATAGCTGGCAAGGTGCAGAACCAGCTCCCCTGCTCTCATGCCCTCAGCTTATCTACACCCATGCCAGCAGGGTGTAGGCTGTCTGCTCCTAATGGTTGGGACTTTCCTCTTTCTAAAACCATTTCATGCAAAATATTTTCACAGTAGTAGCAATTAGTAATGTGTATTTGTTTTTTAAAACTGTTAAGGGTCACATAGATATTATGTCGGCATTGCCATCATTAGACATTTAAATTAGTTAATGCATAATAACATCAGGACTGAATGTGCTTTTGAAAATATGTAGTTTTCATAGGATGCACTTTTTTTTTCCTGAGAGAAACTAGGAAGATTTAATTCAGATTCATATGGTGTGAATTGACTGGAATACTAAATATTGCCACAATCACAATTTGACCTGTCTCAATCTATACATTTGATGTAATTCTTTTTTTTAAGCATTTATTTATTTATTTATTTATTTATTTATTTATTTATTTATTATACACTGTTCTGCCTGCATATATGCCTGCTGCACGTCAGAAGGTGCCAGATCCCATTATAGATAGTTGTGAGCCACCATGTAGGTTGGTGGGAATTGAACTGAAGACCTCTGGAAGAGTAGTCAGTCAACCGTGGAGCCTTCTCTCCAGGCCTGATATAATTCTTTTCAAGATCTGACTAAAGGGTGTTTGTTTGTTTGTTTTAACAGACATTTACAGAGTCATCCTAAAACTGATACAGAAATGCAAAAGATCTACAGTAGTCAAAAAAAAACCCAAAACAAAAAACAAACAAACAAAAAAACCACCTCTGAGAAATAGGAACAAGATTGGAGAATTTACCCTAACCAGGTTCAGTACATTTTAAAGCTTTAATAATTAGGATTTATTGACTTGAATACAGAAATGTAGATCAGTGGAAGATAATATAGTCCTAAAACTAACAAATTGTTCCATTAAAATATGGGCAAAAGATTTGAAGTTATGTCCCCAAAGCTTTGTGAGTAGCGGATAAACAGTGGAGCTTCCAGCATTCCACACACAAACTGCAGTGTGCTGCTCCGTCCCCTGGGGTGGCTCCTCACTGGTACTGGGATGCTCCCCTGGGGTGGCTCCTCACTGGTACTGGGATGCGTGAGGAGCAGCATTCACTGCTTCCAGGGGTGTAAAATGGCACGTCTTTTGGGTAACAGTTGTGCAATTAAATGTGGGCTCACTGTGGGACCCATCAATTCATTCTAACTGAGAACAATGAAAACCTAAGTTTTTGTGTGCAGTTATTAACAACAATTATTAAAACTAACAACTAATTAATTAACTAATTAAAAACTAAATTAATTAACTAATTAAAAATAACAACAATTGCAAAAATTAAAGGAGTGAGGGAGTTGCGGTGCAGCTTTAACAGAACACTGGTGAGTGATCTGTCAGCAGCAGTGGACAGTGAAAAAGCCTGGGGCCAGAGACCTGGCCTCTGTGAAATGCTGAAATGAATGAATGAGCTGACACTGTAGACACATTCAGATCACTGCGCCCACAGGCTGAGGATGGGGTGAGAATTGCTTATATTAGCAGGAGGGGACATTCTGTGATTAAAGGTGCAGATTTATATATAAAATTACAAAAACTTCGAGTTGTACCCTTGCACAGGTGATTTTCTAAAAGTTAATTTTAGGTTTGACTATAAAGTAATGGGTTGATGGTGGCATCTTCATGCACGTGTGTAATGAGTCTCTGCTCTCAGTACACCTTCCTTCCCACTGTTCTCCCCAGGAGAGTCTCCCCTGTCGAGCAGGTTTTCTCTTCTTTAGTTTGTTCTTTCTGCTTTCCCATTATATATTCTATTACCTTCTCTATTTCCCACCTCCCTTAAGAATTCTTCTTCCCCTCTTATGATCCCTTCTATGATTTAATGATTTTTTTAGAATTTTTTTTTTTTTTTTTTTAGTTTTTTGAGACAGGGTTTCTCTGTATAGGCCGGGCTGTCCTGGAACTCGCTCTGTAGACCAGGCTGGCCTCGAACTCAGAAATCCGCCTGCCTCTGCCTCCCAAGTGCTGGGATTAAAGGCGTGCGCCACCACTGCCCGGCGATTTAATGATTTTTAAAGTACACATACATAAATACATGCACATACATACATATTTGTGGAGAGAACATTGTGTGTGTGTGTGTGTGTGTGTGTGTGTGTGTGTGTGTGTCAGGGGAGTCCAGAGGACAACCTCCACTGTTGTTTCACAGGATCCATCCATCTTGTCTTTGAGACAGGATCTCTCGCTGGTCAAAAGCTTACCAAGTAGGCTAATCTGCCTGGTTGGCAAGCCCCGAGGGTCTGCCTGTCTCCATTACCTCCTAGTGCTGCAATAGCAAGTGCCCAACTACCACCCTGAACATTTTGTTTACATGGATTCTAGGACTCTTACATAGGTCCTCATGGTTACACAGCAACTGAAATGGCTTCCCAGCCTTGTATGTTGTTTTAACTTAGTTCCACAGATGAGTGCAAGTGCCATGTTTGCCTTTTTGGTGTGGCTTATTTTGTTTAACATAATAACAAGTTGCACTATTTTTCTGCATGTGCTACAATTTCTTTTTCCTTTATGTCTGCATAAATTCCGTTGTGTATATGTGCTGCCTTTTCTTTATCTATCCATGTATTGATGAATATCTAGGCTGCTTGTCTTTCCCGGCTGTTGGAAATAGTGCAGCTTTAACGAGGATACGCAAGTCTCTCTATTGTTAATTAGAGTCATTTGGGTATATATCCAAGAGTTCTGTATTCAGTTTTTAAGGAACCCCTATACTGACGTCCGTAGTAGCTGATATAATCCCACCAGCAGTGAATAAGGAAAGTTTCTCTTTTGTTACAGTCTCACCAGTGTATTTTGTCTTAAGTTTTTTAATGGTAGCCATTCTGACTTGGGTGAGGTGGAACCTCAAAGCAGATTTAATTTGTTTTTTCCTAATGAGTAAGGGTGTTGAATACTCTGCAAATATTTATTGTTCATTTGGATTTCTTTCTTGAAAACTGTTTATTTGGTTCATTAGTCTATTTTATTGTATTTTATTTAGTATGTAGCCAAATAGAAACTATTGATATGTTATATAATATAATTCATAATTGTGCTTTGGGTAGCTCATTTATTGATAGGGTTATTTGTAGAGTTTTTGGTGTTTAATTTTTACAGTTCTTTATTCCAGATATTAATTGCTTGTCTAATATGTGGTTAGCACACATTTTTCCTATTGTGTAGGTTGTGTCTTCACTCCAGGGATTGTTTGCTTTTCTGTGCAAATGCATCTTGATTTGATGTAATGCTATTTTATAAGACCGTATGTATATACATATATATTTAATACTTTAATTTTTATTTATAGATAAAAATTAGTTTCCCCTCGACCAAATATCAGGGCAGTTGCCAATTCAGCTCTGTCAGAATATACAGCCAAGTATGATGGTGCCTTGAACTGTCCTTTGTAGTCAGACACTTTAAGCTGAGTGTTATCAAGATAATTGTTAAGATTTTCTGGAGAAACTTAAGCCCCAACAACGAATAATATCCCACTTAAATAATATTGATGTCCTATGAACTGGAAGAGCTGTGGAATTTGTAGCTGTGTCTGCCAGGTTTTATAAATGAGGAAGCAGGCACAGCTCTTTCCCTGCTGAGGGTGCTGTTCCTGACTCTCAGCTGGAAGCAAGCAGGCAGAAAGGGCTTTAGGGGATGCCCCTCAAACTTCAACTGTGGGGTATAATAACTTATATAACCGATTGAAGAGTGTCATTTAATACATACATTTAAATTTTCTTTTGTCTTACAAATTTATTATGAAACTTTGTCAAATAGTTCCATGAGTCTTACCAGTAAAATACCAGGAGATCAAAGTGTTTAGGCAGGAAATATTTTCTAGCAACTCTCCACATAACAGAATGTCTATAGGTCTAGAGCTGTGCAGTTTGTTAAAGCTGGAAGCTGTTAGATGTCCGACAGGAAGATGATATAAATCTCTTCAGGCTATGGATTTACTTTGAGGTATTTCATTAATATTGATTGTTTATATAGATTCTTTCCTGTTAGATGGAGTTCACTATATGATAACTATGATGTAGTACCAAAGTAAAATAGTATATTTTCATTGTTTTTGACTTGTTCTTCATTACCTGGCTATGGCTTCAGTTCAACAAAAATTCTTTTCCAAGTCACTGAAAAAGATTCTGTGTCTTTTAGCTACAATAGGAATAGTCAAATTTTTTTATTTTCAGTAGAAATTATTTCATATAATCTAACTCTCCCACAGCATTCTGTTTTATTTTCACTTATATTTTTTATTTTATTTATTTATATGTGTATGGGTATATTGATTGTATATATGTCTGTTTATCATGTGTGTGCCTAATGCCTATAGACTCCAGAAGAGGGTGTTGGATCTCCTGGAACTATTCTTATAGACAATCGTGAGCTGTCATGTGGGTAGTGGGAATCGAACCCTGGTCCTGTGGAAGAGAAGCCAGTACTCTTAACTGCTGAATCTGTTCATCTATTGTTCATATTCTTTATTACCCAACCATAAAATAGTTTCATTGTTTTTATTGAAATAATCCATATAATTTACTCTTTTAATGTATAGAATTCAGTAGTTTCTGACCTTGTCACATGACTGTAAAATCATTACCACTATCTAATTCTGGAGCATACTCACCAGTCCAGAAAGAAACCTGTACTCTTGGTAGACACTTCCCAATCCTCTTACGAGTCCCTTTCAACACATTTTATGCTCTGTTTACCCATTCAGGGCTGGCTTTTCGGACTAGTAGGCTTGGACAATATGTGGCTTCTGTACTTGACTTCTTTTCTCCAGTATAATGTGTCGGTACTTGAGTGATGAATGCCATTGTGGTGTATGAGTATGGGACATTCTGTTTATCTGTTCTTCCATGGGCATTGGAGTTGGCTCTACTATTTGTTTAGTATAATAGTACTGCTGGGAACATATATGAAGGTTTGTAGGAGGACCTTTTCACTTCTCTTTAGTGGAACTGATAGCTTGTATGGCAATTCTGTGCTTAATTTTGTCATAAATTATTTTTCTGAAATGACCATCCTATCTTATCAGCAATGTCTGAAGATTCTCATTCTTTACATACATGCCCATGCTTGCTATTATTTTCCCTTTTTATTACAGTTTCTCCAATTGAAATAGTACCCTATGATTTTAATTTCCATTTCCCAAATGACCAGATTTTGACCATCCTCTTTTTGTTTGTTTGTTTGTTTTGTTTTGTTTTGAGACAGGGTTTCTCTGTGTAACCCTGGCTGTCTTGGAACTTGCTCTGGCCTTGAACTCATAGAGATCTGCCTCCTCTGCCTCTTGTATGCTAGGATTAAAGGTGTGTGCCACAGCATCCTAGCAATTTGAACATCTTTTAATGTGCTTACATTTTTTTAATATATATATATATGGAGACAGACAGGCAGGCAGACAGAAGATCTTACTATGTAGCCATGGTCATCCTAAAACTCACTATGTAGACTAGGTTAGCATCCAACTCGAGAAATTCACCTGCCTCTACCTCCCAAGTGCTGGGATTAAAGGCATGCACCACTACACCTGACTTAATGTGCTTATATGTGTATTATCTTTAAAGAAGTGTCCATTCCAGTGTGTTTTGTACATTTTTTTTCTTGTTGTATGGATATTTTGGGTTGATTTGTTTTGTTTTGTTTTTCAGCTGTTCTGAGGAAATTCTCAACCCTCATTCTAGGTTTTCCTTTTGTTGTATTTTGTATTTTGGAGACAGAGTTTTATACTGAAACCCAAGGTGTTCTAGAACTTATATAGCCCGGGCTAGCCTTGAACTAAAAGTAGTTCTTCTTTACCCCCCCCCCCCCGCCAAGGGTTATTATTATATAAGGTTATTATTATATAAAGTATTTTACTTGTCTGTTTTTATTATGGATGATACTCCTTAATAAGGTAGCAGCATGTGGCCTTTCACACCTGTTATCTCAGCACTCAGAAGAAGCAAAGGCTGGAGATTCATGACTTTGAGGCCAGCCTAGGTTACAGGGCAAGATACCCTGTCTTTAAAAAAATAAAGGTGAACATGAATTATTATTATAATTATTATTGGAAGCCATTTATACTTTTAATTAACATGCCTCAATCATTGTGAATATCATAATCACATATAATATAAACCCATGAAATATAAACCCCCAAATAAGTTTTCTGAGTGAGATATAAATGTTGAAGAGTCTACTAAGGCTCTTCATTAGGTGAGATACATCTGTACACAAAGCTAGAAAATTTCCACCTGTAGAAAGTTCTTTTGTACTAATTAATACTCTAATTCAGTGATCTAATATATATACAGCTAGAATAAATAGCAGAATTCAGCTTTAGGGACTGGCTTTACTTGCTATAATAGTTTGCTGAGGAGTTTTCCTCTAAAGATTTATTTATTTATTTATTTTTTTTAAAATTTATTATTTATTATTATATCTAAGTACACTGTAGCTGTCTTCAGACTCACCAGAACAGGGCGTCAGATCTCTCTACGGATGGTTGTGAGCCACCATGTGGTTGCTGGGATTTGAACTCTGAACCTTCAGAAGAGCAGTCAGTGCTCTTAACCGCTGAGCCATCTCTCCAGCCCGATTTATTTATTTTTACTTCATGTGATTGAATATTTGCCTACTTGCATGTATGTGCACCAAATGCATACCTGGCACTTGGAGAGGCCAGAAGAGAGCATCAGGTCCCCTGGAACTGGAATTACAGGCTGTTTTGTGAGCTGCCATGTAGGTGCTGGGACCTGAACCTAGATCTTCTGAAAGAGCAGCCAGTGTTCTTAACTGCTGAGCCTTCTCTCTAGTCCCTAGGAGTTTTTATAAGCAAATTACTAGCATTTTAAAAAATTTTATTACTTTTATATTTATTTTTGAAATAATTACTTTGTAAAACAAAACCACGGATAGGAAAGTACAAAAACATACCCACAAGTGTTCTGTCAGGTGATTTTTGGCAAAAGCAGCAATGCAATCTAATGGTGGAAAGAACTCCATCAACAACTATTGCTAGAGCCTCTACTTATCGGAGGTACAGGACCACAATGGGTGTTTCTCATGGCAAACAGTAAAATTAGACTCTGCTCATCTCGAGTGTTAAGAAGTTGAAAGAGCTGGGCATAGTGGCATACATCTTTGATCCTAGAACTTGTGAGACAGAAGCAGGTGAATCTTTGTGAGTTTGAGGCCAGCCAGAGCTGCATAGTGAGACCTTGTTTCTGAGCAAAATAAAAAAATATTAATATGTGAGTGTGATTGGGGGCACACCTATCATGATTCAGGTGTGGAGGCCAGAGGTAAAATGTATGGAGTCAGTTGTTTCTCCTTCTACCTTTACATGGGTTCCGAGGAATGAACTCAGGCCACCAGGCTTGTGACAAGCCCCCTTTACATGATGAACCATCTCACTGGCCCTGATAAATATTATAAATTAAGTGAAAACATCAACTTGTGATATAGCAATTCTCCGAGGTATGTATACAAGAGATCTGAATGCCTATGTATACCAAAAGGTTTAGGTATAAATGCATATAATAATGCCAAAGTGGAAACAATCCAATTGCTCATCTACAACATAAACAAAACTACAGTAAATTCCTCAGTGGAGAAGAGAACTTTGGATATGAGAAAAAAATGGATGAAGCTCAAAAGTATAGTTCAGAAATGAGGGTTCCATTGGTAGGACATTCAAGAAAGGGCAGAGAGTGGTCTGTGGTGGCTGAAATATCTCTTGCCTTTGGGATAGGTAATTAGCAGCAGAGGAGAGCTTTCTGAAGTGATGACAATAACTCTGAAACTAAAGGCAGGTGTTGCTTGACTGCATTTGTTGAAAGTCATTGACCTGCATGTTTAAGATATGTGTATTTTAAATTACAGTTTAATGAAGCAGAAAGAATGAGACTCATGATGAGAAGCATTGTAAAAGTTCCATGGCTTCTTAAAAATGCAAGTATATTATTATGTAGTTAGTATGGTATTTTAGTGTCAATCAATAGCACTGATCACTGTGGTCAAGATTTTTATTTGTGTTGACTAGTTCATGTGTCATCTTGATATTCGCTAGGGTCATCTTGGAAGAAGGAATCTTAATTGAGAAAATGTCGGTTGTCCTGTAGGCAAGTCTGTAGGGCATTTCTTGGTTGATAATTGATATGGGAAGGTCAAGTTCAGTATGAATAGTGCCGCTTCTGGGCAGGCGATCCTAGATGGAATAAAAAAGCAGATTGAGCCAATTATGAGAAGCAAACCAGTAAACAGCATTCCTCTGTGGTTTTTGCTTCATTCCTGCACTGTTTGGAGTTCCTGCTTTGAATTCTCTCAGTGATGGACTGCTACCTGGAAGTATCGAATGAAATAAAACCCTTTGCTCCACGAGTTGCTTTTCTTCATGGTCTTTACCACAGCAGTATAAACCTAACCAAGGCACTACCTTGCTTCAGATTCACTATCTCCTTTTGTTTGTCTCATCTGTTCCTTCAGATACTCTTTCCACGTGTTTTCTATTATCTCTGTGCTTACACTTTACCATGTAAGAACTTGGGGATTGCTTGGAATAAGGGACAAAGGGAAACATAGGAATGAGAGAGTTAGCAGTTAACCAATTTCAACTAGTTAACACTCTGAGGACAATTTATTTGTGTGCTACTAGAGAAGCCCTTGGGGTTAGGGAGAAGTAGAACATTAGAGAACCTAGGAGACTGGAGAGATGGATCAGTGGTTAAGAGCACTGACTGCTCTTCAGAAGGTCCTGAGTTCAAATTCCAGCAACCACATGGTAGCTTATAACCATCTGTAATGAGATCAGATGCCCTCTTCTGATGTGTCTGAAGACAGCTACAGTGTACTTACATATAACAAATAAATAAATAAATCTTAAAAAAAAAAAGTTTTTAAGCCGGGCAGTGGTGGCGCACGCCTTTAATCCCAGCACTTGGGAGGCAGAGGCAGGCGGATTTCTGAGTTCGAGGCCAGCCTGGTCTACACAGTGAGTTCCAGGACAGCCAGGGCTACACAGAGAAACCCTGTCTCGAAAAACGAAAAAAAAAAAAAAAAAAGAAAAGAGAACCTAGGAATGATGATGCCAAGGCAGGAGGACCTTGAGGTAGAGACTTGTCTGAGCTATAAATGGACACCCTGCCCCAAAACAATATATGGCTAAGGATATACCTGTCATTTGAGTGCCTAGTATGAATCTAGTCTTAGGGAAAACTGCCTGTGATGGCTCATGTCTGCAATCCTGGTGGTTTCCATGACAAATCAGACCCTTCTTTATTAAACTATAATTTGAAATGCACAGATCACAAACTGAAAGGTCATCCATAGCTACATAGCAAGTTTGAGAGGCCAGTCTGGGATAAAACCTTGTTTCAAGAAGAAAATAAATAATAAAAATAAAACAAGTAACAAAATCTTTAATGCATTTCTGTATTCTAGGCACATATCTAAGAATATGACATCTACAGCTTTTATAAGTTAATTATTTTCTAAAATAAAGCTGTTTTTTAGAGTCATCTTTCAAAGAAAGCAGACCACACCTGAAAATTTCTGTAAGTACAAGTTTTAAAAAATATATTAATACATAGAAAGTAAATCCTTCCTAAGTCAGGTATGGTAGATTATTCCTGTAATCTTAGCATGCAGAAGGCAGAGGCAACTGGATATCTGTTACTTCTAGATAGTCAGAGCTATATGGTAAGACCCAATCTCAAAAAAGTCAAAAACAAAAGAACAAAATAGAATCCTTGATGATTAATCAGAAATCAAATCCTGTATCATGTCCTGAGTTTCATGCAATGTAGAAGATTATACCTCTTTAGTTTGTATTTCATTTTATATATATTAGAAGCATATATAAAACAAACAAGGCAAAGAGGCATGGAGTTGAGATTCTGGGAAGTGGTGTTGAAGTCTACTGTTCAAGTTTACAGCACGAGATGGTTGCCTTTCCATTATGGTGTGGTGTGGCCTGAGTGGGAGTGGCAGGCTATGGGATCTTATGTTTGGCGCTATAGGGTGATGTGGGAGGGGTTTTCCAAGTGTCTCCAGCGTGTCCTCCATAGCCTTTCTCTTCTTTACTCCCAAGTCTGGTAGGTATTATGTTTTGTTTGTTTCTTAATTCCCATAGCAATTCTGTTTACTTTCCCCCTGGGAACTGTGTTCAGTCTCCCCAGCACATGTGCATAGACTGCACTCAGCCTGCCTGTCTGATCTCATAGAGTGTGCACTGAGAACACTTAATTGCAGAGATCAATTGGCTCTTTGTGTGCATGACTGATCAAGAGCAAAGTACCTTAATTTCAGATGTCTTCAGAGAGATTTTTCTTTAACCTCTGCCTTTAAGAGGAAGATTATAAAGCATTATCATTACTTCAGGTCAGAATTATATTGCTTTTAGTCAAAAGCTGTTGTAAGATTTACAAACTAATAGAAAAGAGTAATCTAAGGATAAATTATAAAGATCAAAGCAGTTGAAAATTAAAGTGAATTTCAGTATAAGCTTAGGTATGGTTTTAGACTCTTAAAGAAACCATCCATGCAGAAGGGCCCTGGGTTCGATCCCCAAGCACTGAAAAGAAGGGGAGAAGACAGAGAACAAGCGCCTGACCATACATCATCATGCCTTTAATTATAGCTTTCAGAGTCGCTTTAACTCTGTTATGTGGAGTGAAAAGTAAGGAACTAGAAGAGATACTTAGACACTAAACTGGTGCCAGGCGTTTCTTTCATTTATTACCAGCACAACCAGGTTATTCTGAGGTCATATTGGAGGGCCAGCAGCATATAAAGTATTTTTTCTTATTATTTTTTCATTTTGATTTATGGCTTCATTATCCCTTTCATTCATTCTTTCTCTTTTGGGATGACAATGATGATGGTAGATATACAGTATATGCAGGCTGGCCTCAAACTCACAACAGTGTCCTAGCCTCAGCCTCCTAAGTATGTGTAGAATGTCCCCATGCCTGACTTTCCTACATTAACTTTTTCCTCTGCCCTTTCTGAAGGAATAGTGTATTATAACCTTTAAAAAATCTTCAGATCTAGGCACTGCTGCTCTCATCAACTAGTGTACATTTTATTTCCACTTTTAAAAAGCCTTCGGGAGACAGAGGCAGGCAGATCTCTGAGTTCCAGGCCAACCAGGTGTACTAAGTGAGTTCCAGGACAGACAGGACTATACAGAGAAACTCTGCCTTGAAAAAAAAGAATGAATGTTATTACTGAAGCAAAGGGTTTTTTTTTAATGTCAAGTATTTCAGAAGTTTATAAAGTAAAAACAAAAAGTTCATTATTTAGCTAATTTCACTTTTCAGGAATTACCCATTATTTCTGCTTATTGTATATTATCAGACATTTATATTCCTATCCTCTCCCCACCCCTACTCTATCCCTAAGACAGGGTCTCACTGGCCTTGAATTTGCTGAAGATTCTGAGGTTAGCCTCATAATCATGGTTTGCCTTCCGCAGCTTCCCAAAGGCAGTGTATTTCACACAATTGCCCAGTATTTTCTTTGAATTTCTAAACTTAGAGAAGTGATCTAAAACATTACCATTTCTTGTTTGGGTGGATAGTCAGATTCCCCATTGATCATCTTGCTAATTATTAGCCCCTTTCTACTATGTTGCCACTTTCCTACTCAACTAGCAAATCTCACTTTGCATTAAGACTTTGTATATTCCCTGTTGTTCACAGGGTGAGAGCCAACCCTTTAGTATTACAGTGACGGCAGCTCTTCACAGTCTGATTCCAGCATCTCCAGCCTTCCTACCACCTGCTTTGCTTCTTATCTTATGTTCTGTTCCTGGAAGGTTGTGTCTTACATCTCCCTACCACTGTACATATACTCAATGTCTCCTCTGTCTGCCATTCTCTAAGCTCTCAATCACACACTGTCTTATTTTTAAAGGAGTCTTTGCTGAACTGAAGCCTGTTTTCTGCTTTAAATATTCAAATATTTGAATGTGAGCACTTGGTCCCTACCTGGTGGTACTGTATTGGGAGGTTATTGAGGTTGTTTTTTTTTTTTTGGTTTTTTGAGACAGGGTTTCTCTGTGTAGCCCTGGCTGTCCTGGAACTCACACTGTAGACCAGGCTGGCCTTGAACTCAGAAATCCGCCTGCCTCTGCCTCCCAAGTGCTAGGATTAAAGGCGTGCGCCACCACCGCCCGGTGTTATTGAGTTTTTTGGACATGGGGTCTCAATGGCAAAAAGAGGACTTGAGGATTCTAGGCTGGCTTTGTGTTCAGCTCAAGCTCCCTCCTTCCTGAGATGCAACAAGCCATATCTCAATCTTGCTTCAACTGGATCAGCCATATCAGCCACTCTGCCTTCCCTACAGTAATAGATTATATACTTCATACTGAGAGTCAAAGTATACCCCCTCCATTAAATTGCTTCTTTCAGGTATTTGGTCATGGTGATATGAACTAATAAAGAAAATGGATACCAGCAATGAATTGTTGCTGTGATAAACCTGACCACGTGTTTACAGTTGGTTTGTAGAATGTGGGAAAGTTGGAGCTATGGACTAGAGACGGTTTAGAATGCCGTGAGTGGAGCCTAATGGGCCATTCTGGTAGGAAGGAGTTCTGAAGATCAGACTATCTAGAAATGCAGACAAGAAGGACTAAGCGCATAGACTTTCAGTGGGGAATAAGGACTATTGAAAATAAAGACTATTCATGTTACATTTCAGGCAATAGATCTGGCTACCATCTGCCCATGTCCTGAAATTTTGAGTGAGACTGAATTAAGTTATAGACTAAGGCTGACAAAATGACTCACTGGGTAAAAACACTGGCTGTCAGATATGATGACCTGAATTTAATCCCCAGAACACACATGGTGGAAAGAGAACTAATTTCTACAAATTAGCCTCTGACCTCCACTCATGTGCTCATACACATGCTCTCTCTCTCTCTCTCTCTCTCTCTCTCTCTCTCTCTCTCTCTCTCTCTCTCTCACACACACACACACACACACACACACACACACACACACGCATGCACGAACACATACAACTAAAAGTAACAAATGTTTTTTGAGTACTAGACTAATTTGTTTGATGGAGGAAATTTTAAGACAGCATAACAATTAGGCTGTAACATAGTCTGCACTTACTGCTTCTTCCAGATTCACAGTAAAGAAAGCAAGTAGAACAGAAAAGTATGAAAACTATGCATTTTGGCTAGGAAAGGAGCTTGAACTTACAGCTGCAGACAAGGCCAGTGAGGACAAAGTGGCCACTATAATGGTTAAAGAAATTAGCACCTTAAAAAAGGCTTTACACTGTGCCCTGGGCAAGACCCTACACATTGAAGTGTCTAGGGTGTGAACTGGAGATGAGACAGGGTTTCTCTTTGTAGCCCTGACTTTTCTGGAACTCACTCTGTAGACCAGGCTGGCCTCAAACTCAGAGATCTAGCCTCTTCTGCCTCAAGTGCTGGGATTAAAAGCATGTACCACCACCACCTTGCAACTGGAGACCATTTTAGAAAATATGAAGGAAGAGTTCCTGAAAAGACAGAGCCTTCAGTGTGCTGCGCTGAAGACAGCTACCTAGGGAAATGTTTCCCCTGGTTCAGCCACACAGGTGTGCAGAGGCCTCTGCACCCATGGCCTAACAGGTTTAGTTTGAGGCTGCCTCTCAAACTGGCAGCGAAACTTGGCATCATCCCTGTGTTGCTGCTTTTGCAGGGCACAAGAGTGAAGTATGTAACACGAGGTTCCAGAAAACCTCCAAAATTAGACAATATGGAGCAGGGTCAGATTCCATAGAGAAGCCCCCAGAACTCGGTGTGTGATGCTGTGGAAGTGAACCTTAGGTTGAAGTAAAGACCCAGATGCCAGAAACATGAGATACCTATCGAAGAATGCTGTAGGCACTGAGCGGATTGACCCAAGAGAGTGGCCCCATGTGCTGCAATAGTAGGCATGTAGTGGTGTCCACGCAAGCCTGTTGGAATTTAGATGATGCTACAATGAACCATAGGCACTGGAAATGATACTGACATGTTTGTACTTGCTGGGGGGTGTCTTGCTTTCGTCTGGTTTTTCCTTGTTATCCTCCTATCCTGAATAAGATTGTTTCATCTGTGCCATTGTATATTGGAATTTAAATTGTTGGGGTTTTTTTATAGCCTCATATTTAAAACATAGTATTGAGTCGTAAAGTAGATTTAGGGCTTTTGAATAGTGTTAGAATTATAAGGCTATGGAGACTTTTGAAATTGGAATGAATGTAGTTTTCATTATGAGATGACCATGAACCTGTAGGGACCAAGGGAGGAATGTTATGTTAGAATGTGAAATTACCTCCCCCCAGGCTTATATGCTTGAACGTTTGTTCCCTTGCTAGTAACACTATTTGGGAGGTTACAGAACCTTCTGAACATGAAATGAGGCCTAACTGGCAGACATAGGGAGTCTAGGCTGGCTTTACTTCTGACTGGAACCCTCTGCTCCCTAGTCCTTCAAGATATAGCAAACCACATCATAGTCTCCCCATTGTGAACCCTGATGCTTCAGCCATCATGTCCTCTCTGCCATGATGGACTATATCCCCCAAATCATGAGCCACAGCAAACCTCTGTTGGTCAGAGTGGCATACACTAATGAGTAGAATATGGTGCTCTTTTAGCACCCTAGTCATATTTTGGCAGAGGGGGCTGTGTTTAATGCCTCTATTCCCTGTTGGTAAGAAGAAGTCCTCTTGGAGATTACAGAGATAGATCAGCAGTTAAGAGCACTTGTTGCTCTTGCAGAAGACCTGGTCTGGTTCTCACATCTATATGGTGACTCACAACCATCCATTACTTTAGTTTCAGAGGATCTGCTATTTTCTTCTGCCCTCTGAAGGCACCAGGCATATATGTGGTACACAGATATATATGCAAAGCAGATAAACATTTTCTTCACACACTAAAGAAAACTGTCTTAAAAATAAAATAATCTTTTGTCTTAGCCTCCATTTCATGATGTATAGCACTTAATAAATATTGGTAAATAGATTATGTTATGTTTTAAACTTTTAGACATCAGGCGGGGTGGTGGTAGTAGTGCACACCTTTAGGCCCAGCACTTAGGAGGCAGAGTCAGGCAGAACTCTGAGTAAGAGGACAGCCATGACTACACAAAGAAACTCTGTCTTGAAAAACAAACACAAATAAATAAATAAATAAATAAATAAATAAATAAATAAATAAATAAATAAAATGTACAAAGATCAACATTTTATTCCCATTAACATTTTAAGCCATTTCCTTAAGTTTTTACAAGCTTTAGTTAATGATATATTTTACTTTTAAGGCTATTAGCATCATTCCAGCATGATGTTATTTCTTCACATATTATTAATAGTTCAATTTTAATGATAATTATATTAATTAAGATGTTGTTCTGTATAGAGGCAGAGAGAGATATGTAAGATTATTGTATGAAGCAGGGTGGTGGTGATCCCAGCACTCTGGAGACAGGGGCAGGTGGATCTCTAAGTTTGAAGCCAACCTGGTCTACATCTAGGACAATCAAGGCTGCACAGAGAAACCCTGTCTCAGAAAGAGACAGGGGTCTGGGTGAGATTACTGAATGAATTAAGAATTAAGTTGCACAACAGTTTGATCCAACAATCAGTATTGTACACACAGGAACTCAGAGCATAGCTCAGTTACCATGTGCTTATTAACATGTGCATGGTCCTGTGTTTGGTCTCCAGCATCACAATGAAACATGTTCTATGCATGAAAAGGAATCTAGGTGGACAAATAATTATCCTTATATTTTCTTTTATTCTTCAAACATGAAACTTTTATTGCATAGCTCTGTTAATATCTGTGGTTTTATATGTTACACATGTACTTTTCTAAGCAGAAAAAGACTAAAATAAAACTGTCTTTCAGTTTTTTTTTACCTTATTCTCCTTATAAAAGTAAGTCTAGGTAGCAGAGTAACTGGCTTTCCCCTCTCCCTCTCCCTCTCCCTCTCCCTTTCTTCCCTCTCCCTCTCCCTTTCTTCCCTCTCCTTCTCCTCCCTCTCCCTCTCCCCCCTCTCCTCCCTCCTTCCCTTCCTTCCTCCCTTCCTCCCTCCCTCCCTCCCTCTCTCTCTCTCTCTCCCTCCCTCCCTTCCTTCCTTCCTTCCTTCCTTCCTTCCTGGTTGTTTGTTTTGGTTCTGTTTCTCTAGAGTTAGAAAATGCCTTTGACAGGGCTGAGGTGATGACTCATTGGGTCAGGTGCTAACTGCACAACCACAGAGACCTGAGTTCTTTTCCCCAGCACCCATGTTAAAGCCAGCTGTGGTGGCTTATGTCTGTAGCTCCAGCCTGGCAGGGGATAGGGGGGTTGTCAAGTGTAACAGAGACAGACAGATCTAAGGGCTCCCTGGCCAGCCAATCTAGCACAAACAGTGAGCTCCAGGTTCAGTGAAAGACCCTGTCTCAAAAAATAAGTTGATGAGGCCAGTGAGGTAAAGGTACTTGCTGATGATGTGAGCTTGACAGCCCCAGAGCCCATGGAAAGGTGGAAGGAGAGAACCAACTCCACAAGTTGTGCACATGTGTGCACACAGACTGCTGCTGCTGCTGCTACTTAATTATAATAGTAGCTACAACAATAGATAAAAATTTTGCAAATAGGGAGTGATAGAAGACATCTAGCATTGATCTCTAGCCTCCACCGTTCCACACATATGCACACACACACACACACACACACACACACACACACGCTCAAACACAAATATACAAAATGTCTCAAAACTGATATATGAGTTTGAAAACATTTTGTTGTATATATCAGCTCAGCTCAGTTCATTTCAGTTTTAGGTAGTAGAATGTGCTGGATACTGTAGGAAAGTATGAAAGATAGAGTTTCTGTTGTGCATTAACTTACAGCCTCCACTGCATAGCAGAAATTCCTGAACAGCCATTTCTGGAGAACATAAAATAAGTATTGTAATAGTGTTATATCTTATTTTAAGTGCACGTTTGCCAAGGCTTGGCACATGTTGAGGACATGATCTACATTGAGCTGTCCGCCAGGCCCATTAAGTACATTAAAAACAAGATTTATTGATTATTATTTTATGAGTGTTTTTCCTGTATGGAAATATGTGCATCATATACAGTCCTGATATCCACAAAGACTAAAACAGCCTTGTATTATCTGGAAGTGAAATTACAGATGGTTGTGAGCTACCATGTGGGTGCTGGGAATCAAACCCCAGACCTTTGAAAGAGCAATAAGTGCTTTAACACCACTGAGCTAACTCTCTAGCACTGGGTACTTTTTTCCTTATATTTTAGGAGCCAAATTTTATTTGGTAGAAACTAAAAAAAATGTTTCATTATGTCAAATTGAAAAGGATATTTAGGCTGAGGATTTAGCTCAGTGGTAAGAGTTATTCTGCAGCATGTCAAGGGAAGTTTTTATGAATAATTAACTTGAGCCAATATTGACTCCCCAATCCAAAACAAAATACAACTCAACTTTTAAAATATAAAAGTTGCTGTTCAAAAAATGTTTCCTGGACATATTAAATTGATATAATATTAACCAAATATCTTTGTCTACATGTACTCACACTAAATACCATGTTGTAAACTTTGTTTAAAACTTCACATTCTAAATGAAAAGAGAACTGATTTAAGAATTAAACAGTTCTCCTCGAGCTGTGACCTAGTCTTACGATGCCATCCCACTGGGATTACACTGTGCTTCCTACTGAAGAAGATCTTAGTGCACTTGCAAGGAGTATAAGGATCGTGTCAGAGGTCAGCCAGTGGAGTCCATTTTCCCACAGCTGCCTGGTGTGAGTGATCTTTTACTGTGTTTTTTAAAAAAATGGGCCAGGATTAGAGAGGATTAGAAAGAATATTGCCCTCCTGAATATAGGCCCTGCGCACTGAGGAGAGAGCCCAGCCAGGCAGCAAATGGGCTTTCCCTGACCAGGACACAACCTCTGCTGCATTCCTTTTAAGAAACTGAATGGGAAACGTTAAGTCCCCAAACTGGATTAGTAAATAATCTCATAGTTTGTGACATCTGCTAAAATAAATTGATGCAGACTGCATTCTTACACCAGAGCCAGAAACATCTAGAGTAGGAGTAATTAAAGATGGGCAGTAAGCTCAATAACGTGTGGAGAGGCAAACTTCATAAACAAGAAAGCATTACTTTAGATGGGGTAGTACAATGAGTATGTAGTATTCATTACTTAAGGCTTAAGATTTGAAATCCTTACAACTTTTTTTTTTTATTTTTAAGAGCTTTTAGATTTTATTGCTTATAAGAAAGCTTAAAAATTACAACTTCAACTCTCTATGTTCTTTATAACTTATATCTTATAATGTGTGACTGAATTTTTTGAGACACTCTCTTTACACTTTGCAATTTTTTTTTTTACTTTATATAATAAATGTAGGATTTGGACTTCATGATACATCATTTAGTAGCAAATTACTTATTTGCTCCAAGCCTGTTTCTAAGACCTCAGTCTTAGAAATTTAGCTAACTAAATTTTTGGTTTTTTTTTTTTAAAGTCATCCACTCGATTAGATCTGATGCACAGTGGCTACTTTATATCTTTCTTACAAAAGTCATGAAGTTGGCTAATGTAATAACTATGACTATATTGATTTTAGCATCTGCTTTTGTGTTTCTGATTTTTGACTTGCTGAAGATTGAGCTCAGAGCCTTTAACATGCCAAGCAAGCTCTTCCCCACTGAGCTGACCTCAAGCTTTTGTTATAGATTATAAAGTTAGAATGTTTTCTTCAAGAGTTTATGATGAGCTGAGCATGGTGGTACATATCTATTAACCCTAGCCCTTTAGAGGCTGAAGCAGAAGATTTACAAGTTTGAAGCTAACCTGGGCTACATAGTAAGACACGGTCTATGAATGAATGAATGAATGAATGGTATGAGATAAAATTTGGTTCCATATGTGAAAAAGAATTTATAGTGGTTACTTCACAGTGAAATATGTGATGTTCTGTGCTTTCTGGTATAATACCCATGCTTTGAATGTGTCTTCTGTCCCCACAGCTACTCACTCCCAGTGTGATTATCCATATCTTGATCATCTTTAAATATCAACTCCATCAACGTATAATTATTGTATATCTCAACATTACTGCTCCAAGGTGTTTGCCCAAGCGAAATAGACATATGTACATCAAAGCTTTTATATAAATACTTAACATTATCATTTGCTTTTGTTTCTTGCTTGCTTTTTCTGATTTGTGTGTTGTTTTTGAGACACATTCTCATGTATGCCACCTGGCCTTGAACTCATAGTGTAGTCAAGGATAAACTTGAACTCTGATCCTTCTGCCTCCACCTCCTGAATATTAGAATTACAGGTGTACACCATTGTATTTAGTGTATGCTAGATATGAAACCCAAGGCTTCGTGCATGCTAGCCAAGCACTCTGCCAACAGAGTCATGTGCCCAGACCAGTGTTATTATTTCTAAAATCCAAAAAGTGGAAAGGATGCGTGTCTAACAGCCAGTGACTACATGACTAAGCATGGTGTATTTATGATGGAATGTTATTTGACTCTAAAGAGGTATGGGGTACTGATATGTACTGTGACCTACATGAACCTCAGAACTGCTAAATGGGGCTGGAGAGATGGCTCAGTGGTTAAGAGCACCAACTGTTCTTCCAGAGGTCCTGAGTTCAAATCCCAGCAACCACATGGTGGCTCACAACCATCTTTAATGAGATCTGATGCCCTCTTCTGGTGCGTCTGAAGACAACTACAGTGTACTTACATATAATAAATAAATAAATTTTTTTTAAAAATTGCTAAATGAAAGAAACCAGTCACAAGTTTCCACATATCATATATATTATTATAACGGTATTAGGATAATGTATTTTTTTATCTGTATAAAATGTTCAGAATAGGCAGTTATGAGGACAGAAATTAGGTTAATGCTTGGCTTACAATGAGGTGGTGAGAATGATCTCAGAGGTTCAGTGTCCCCCTGAGGTAATGAGAACATGTCAAATTGATTGTGGTAATGGTTACCCATGCTCTTTTAATATTAAAAAAAAACCATTGAATTCTGTATTTCAGATAATCTAATACTATGCTATATGAATTATATATCAACAAGGCTGTCTTAAAACCTGTATAAAATTAGTATTTCCTACCCACATATTGATTGCTTATATTTTTATAAGGTTCCTAACACAGTCTGATGGTAATTATTTCCTTAAGAAACCTGTTTTTCGGGGCTGGAGAGATGGCTCAGAGGTTAAGAGCACTGATTCCTCTTCCAGAAATCCTGAGTTCAATTCCCAGCAACCACATGGTGACTTGCAACCATCTGTAATGGGATCCGATTCCCTCTTTTAGTGTGTCTGAAGACAGCTACAGTGTACTCATATACATAAAATAAATCTTTTTTTTTAAAAGAAACCTGTTTTTCATATTATATGAGTTTGGTTTTTTTTGGTGTTTGAGTATTCTGTTTTGTACTTAGTGAATATTAATTGACGCCCTCACAGTTAAGTGTCCTACCATAAAATGGGAATAAGAAAAAACAGAATTGATGACACACAATATTTTCAAGAAACTGTACTGTGTGATTTTATACTTAATTGTTTCTTGAAAAGTATTTGCTATCACATTATCTCTCAGTTTAACTTTCCATTTGTATTTTGCAAGGTCACATAAGCTGTTTGTCACTTTGTTTTTACCTGTAG
The DNA here is from genome assembly GCA_036184795.1 of Tokudaia tokunoshimensis. Taxonomy (NCBI): domain Eukaryota; kingdom Metazoa; phylum Chordata; class Mammalia; order Rodentia; family Muridae; genus Tokudaia; species Tokudaia tokunoshimensis. The sequence goes on along the minus strand of BTHU01000003.1, from coordinate 55,743,379 downwards.
GATGATTCTCACTTAGAAGGTTTGCAAGTATTACAAGTACTTTAAACAGGTTTTTAGTTGGAACTGCATGTCATTTTATCAAGTTTAATGTGTATGTGTTTAAACCAATTTGTAACATTTGAGTAAATGTTTTGTTTATGTTTCCTTTTAACACAATTTTAAATTCTTGGCATGGTGTTGTTTTGCAGTACTTACTAGAGATGAAAAGTTTAATCTTACCTCCAGAACACATTCTGAAGCGAGGAGATAGCGAAGCAATTGCCTATGCTTTCTTTCATCTGCAGCACTGGAAACGAATAGAAGGTGCTCTGAATCTCTTGCAGTGTACATGGGAAGGCAGTAAGTATTCCTTGCCAGATGTAATGCTGATCTCTGTCTTAATAGTTATTGTATCCATCTACAGTCTTTTAAAATGAGATTGTGTAGTTTCAAATAATCTCTGTGGCATTATATTTTGTAGAAGAAATAACTTAATGGATATTGATGTTACATTGAGGAAAGGCAAAATAAAGAACTGTTAGTATTTTGCTAAGTTGAATATTTGTAATGAGAAAAATGAAAATGTATTCTTTTTAGTTTATAAGCTTTTAAAATGTGTTTATGTTTGTTATTGTTTGTAGTTGGTTGGTTGGTTGGTTTGGTTTGGTTTGGTTTGGTTTGATTTGGTTTATTTTTGTGACAAGGTGGGGGAGGTTGAAACTAAAGTTTTAATTATACCGATAGCACATGCTGTATCACTGATCTATGCACGCAGTCCTGTTCTAATACAAAGAAAAGACATCTGGTTTATGGAACAGGAGTGATGACATGGGGCATTTGTTGCTCTTGGAGAGGACCTGGGTTTGGTTCCCAGCATCCACTCTTAAGTCTAGTTCTAGGGAATCCATTGCCCTCTCCCAATCTCCAGTGACACTAGACACAGACTTACATGCACATATTCATGTAGGCAAGGTTTCCTCTTCTCAGGTGACTCTGGTTTGTGCCAAGTTGACAATACAAACTAGCTAGTTTAGCAACTCTATCATTCTCTCTCTCTCCCTTCCTCAGTGTCTCATGTGGTTCAGAGAGACTTCGAGTTTATTATTGTGTTGTAACTGAGAATGATCTTAAATTTCTGATTCCCGCTTCCACCTCCCAAGCACTAGAACTGTAGCCTGTACCACCATACAGTTTGTTATTGTGGTAAAATACTCATTACATAAAGTTTGCCAGTGTAGTTGTTCTGTGTCCAGTTGAGTAGCATTGTGAGTGTTCATGCTGTCGAGCACCCGTCATCAGATTTGTCTCCAGAGCCGTTTCCAGTTCCCAGACTGAAGTCCTGTAGGCATAGTGATCTTCATTCTCGTCTTTTCATCAGTGCTTTTCATCTGGGTTCTGACTAATGGCTGTAGGTACTTCAGACCTAACTTGTTTTATCTGACATAATTTTGACAGTGTCCATATGTGTTGTAGTATGCAGCAGTAGTTACTTTTTTGTTTGGGTTTTGTTTTGTGGTTTTTCTTTTGAGACAGAGTCTCTCTTTGGGTGGCCTAGCACTTACTCTGTAGCTGCTGACCCCACCCCCTTTATCTTCTTCTTTTGAGACAGGATCTCACTGGCTGGTCTAAAACTTCATTCTATGCCGAAAAAATGTAATAGTAAAACTTTTCAATTTATGTATAGTTTTTTGTATTTCTGAGTTCTTAGGACATAGATTTTTAAAGTTGTTTGGACCCACTAGTTAGTAAGTCATATTTACTAAGACCCCATGACAAAGAGTACAGGCTTAGTGTGCTTGAGGTCCTGCATTCAGTGACCACCATGACCACCACCACCACCAATAAGACATGAAGACATTATCTGTGAACCAGGAGTTTGGGAATCTCTGTATTAACCACTTATTAACAACAGTCATATACTTTGCTTGACATTGACAGTAGAGAACTCAATCAAATTGAAGTTATGCAGTTGAGGAGTTGAATGCCTGTAAGTAGTTGGGCTTCTTCCAGTTGATTACAAGGCACTCAAAGCCAGGGAATTTCTCATATGTCTCTACTGCTGGGCGTTCTGCTGGTTCTTGAGGGATTTCCACCAAGTGTATAACTTATGCTGCATTTCATGCATCTTGATGAATGATTTCCTTAGGTTAGGACTGATTGTTGAAGTAATGCTGGACAAAAGACTTTTATGATCTCTGAGCCAGATTTGAATACCCTTTCTTTTTTTTTTTTCAAACTTAATTTGTTTTATGTGTATGGGTGTATGTCTATACACTCTTGCAGAAGACCTTAGTGAGCCTCATAGATGGAGAACTAAGCCAACAAGAACTCTTTTAGCTTCAAAGCCAGAACAATTATCTACATTACAGTTTTTGAAGATTCCTATAGGAAGCAGGATTTGTAGTGTGGAGTTACATCCATGATTGTGATGAGGAGGCTGAAGCAAAGAAGGACCCAGCCATTACATTAGCATTCGTTCCCTTCAGTCTCAGACTGGACCGCTCACTGTCCTCTTAGTAGGCCTAGTCTTTCCCTTTGCACTCTTCTCCTGTGTGTTCTTCTGTTCACTTTATTTCATCAGAAATATTTCTCCAGGAAAAGATAAAATGCTATGTGAAAAAAATTATACAATGTCTGCAGAATAGGTTTGATTTATAGCATAGATAGTAAATGAGATAAAATTGAATGCTAATGCCTTTTTTTCTCAGCTTTTAGAATGATTCCATACCCATTAGAGAAAGGACATCTATTTTACCCTTATCCCAGCTGCACAGAGACTGCTGATAGAGAGCTATTGCCTAGTAAGTAAATATTGCCATTTTCTTCAAAATGGATTATTTTTAGATTGGTTTCTGTATTAGTCACCTTTTTGTTTGTTAGTCTGATTTTGTGTGTGTGTGTGTGTGTATGTGTGTGTGTTTGTTTGCTTGTTTGCTTTTAAGACAGGGTTTCACTGTGTATGCCTGGCCTGGAACTCAATAGATAGATCAGGGAGACCTTGAACTCAAAGAGATCCACCTGCCTCTGAATGCTGGGATTGAAGGTGGGTGTGCCCTATTAGTCATCTTGTTGTTACTATAATGAAATACATGACACAGTTTGTGAAGAAGGTTATAGAGCTTGGGTTGTGAGGTTCAGAGTATACAGGGTGAAGCTCAGGCTGTCAGTAGGGGTTTCCCCTTGGCAGATCAGCCAGTGATGTGGATAGCAAGGGCAGAAGCATGTGTGCAAATAAGCGAGCGACTCTATCTTGAATCAGAAAGAGGAAGGGAGAGAAAAAAAGGCAGGCTTGCTTCCCACAGTCCTTTCTAATGGCCCAAGGACTTCCGACTAGACCCATCTCTTAAAGGTTCCACTTCATAATATTGCCACCCCAAGGGATCAAATTTCTAATACTTAAATTTTCAAAAGGACACAAACCATAGTTTTTTTATCTTAATTTTTTCATTCTATTTTTCTTTATGTGTCTGTAGATGCACAGGTGTGTGTGCAGGTGCCCACAGAAGCTAAAAAAGAATTTTGGAGATATAGTATAGGAAGTTATGAGCTGCCTGACATGACTGTTGTGAACTGATACCCACTGCAAGAGCAGCAAATACTCTTAACTGCTGACTCATCCCTCCAGCTCCGTGTGTGTGTGTGTGTGTGTGTGTGTGTGTGTGTGTGTGTGTGTGTGTGTGTGGTGTGTGTTCACATTTTTTGTATACATGTGCATGAGGAGGCCAGATCCAGCTCAACATTAGATGTCCTTGATGACTTTCCATCTAATTTTTTCAACTGGGTCTTTCACTAAATCTGGCGCTCAGATTCAGTTATGGTGGCTGTCCAGTGAGCACCACAAATCTACCTGAATGTTCCTTCCTAGCTCTAGAAGTGCAGTCATGTGGCATTTGGGTTCTTTATGAGAATGCTAGGATTCTGAACTTAGGTGCTCAGGCTTGTACAGCAAGCATTTCACTAAACCACCTGACCAGCCCTTCATCTCTCTGAGAGCTTGTATTTTAGCTAAGTGTCCATGCTTAGTCCAGTTAGCTGTATGCCAGGTTATTTTAATAGATTTGTCAGGAACCCTGACAACATTTCTTACTCTGTATCTCACAAAAGAGACCTAGGAGTCATCATTTCTAGATAAGCAAAGGAGTTCTTTACAAAGCTGATACTCCAGGGTGGCACTGGATTGTGTGAGGAGAAGCCTAAGGCTGGAACCAAAAGGACACAGATGTTCTAAGGAGCTGATATCGAGAAAGCAGGTGAGGATTTAGTGTAGGAGTAGTCAGGTGAAAACTAGAGATCCTTGAAACTTAAGTAAGGAGATACTGAGAAACTACTGACTTTGGCAAATTAGGAGCTCATTAGGAAGAGAAATTGCATTTGCCTTCTTAGAATGGGATTAGCTATTATTTTTTCTGGTTATTGTTTTTCCACTTTAAAATAAACAGATTTTAAGGCAAAGAAAATCCATTTTTAAATCAATTAATATAAAAGTGTGTTATACCTGGGCATTGTAGCACATGCTGTAATCCTATCCCTTTGAGAGGCTGGGTAGTGAGGACTTTGAATTGAGACCAACCTGGGCTACATATAGCAAGGCCTTGTCTTAAAAAATACAATGAAATAACAAAAAAAAAATTATTGTAGTAGGATAATAAATACACTTATACTAAAAAATGTCTTTATATTTTATTATTGAAGGCCAGCTTTGCATATTAATATTTCTTATGTCAGAATCACACGCTGCAAAATCAGACGGGTTTTTGTAATACAGATTTCTAAATATTTATTTTTTGTGTGTATGAGTGTTTGCCTGCATGTATGTTTTCATGAATGCCTGATACCCAAAGAGGCCAGAAGAGGACATCAGATCCCTTGGAACTGAAGTTACAGACAGTTGTGAGCTGCCATATGGGTGCTGGGATTTGAACCTGGGTCCTCTGGAAGAGTAGCAGTGCTTTTAGCCCCTGAGCCATCTCTCCAGCTCCCAGTTAGGGTTTTTTGTTTGTTTGTTTGTTTGCTTGTTTTTTTGATGAGTTATCATTAACTCTTAACTCTGTACAGGATGCAAGGTCCTGGACACAGACATAGAGGGATAAGCTGGAGGGTTTTATTTGATTATATGTTCTTACAGCTTATTTTTCTGTTTTTGACTGTGGTAGAATGAACAAATTTTTAATAATGTGGAGTTCTAATACCCAGGAGTACTTAATGGTTTTTGTTTTCAATTCTCCTTCAACCTTGATATGACTTAAAGCTTTCTGGAGTCTGCTTATGGACTCATAAGTTGAGACCTGAACTATTCCCCCTAGTTCATATAGCTGTTTTGTCATCTTTTATGCCTCCTGATAAATTTTTCTTTACAAGCCAGTGATGAAATTTGAACTTTTGTTCGGAGGGAGTGTTTCTGTACTAGTCAGTCATCCATTACACTGATGTATTAGCCAAACATTGACTGACAAGTGACTCTACAGAAACCAGTCCAAAAAGAAATAATTAGGTCTCTCCTACAATATAAAAGTCTCATGTTTTAGGAGGTTTTCTTAAAGTTGTGCAGTCTTCTATCTTATAACATGAAAATAATACTATCTATCTTCAAGTTATTTCAAAAATTGAATGAGAACATTAAAAACCATAAAGTGCTTTAGGGTTTAGCTAGTATTAATTTTACTGTCTTATTCTTTTTCTTCTGAAATACTGGAGTTTGTTTCTCTTTGTTTCCTGGAAGAAGTCAACCACTCGTGGGTGAGGGATAGGGCAGAAGGGATTGCTGGTTCTCTGGGTGCTAAAAGAGCAACACTGACCATTTCTAACGCTTTAGTGTTTGCAAAATTCAGTCCTATTGTGCTTTTACATGTAATATGGCTCAAGGCTCTCGAAATCTTCTGAATTTTTAAAATGCATTTAGTTTTTGCTATATACTTTCTGAGTATAACATAAGATATATAAAATATTGTAGCTATTGAAGAACACTTGGGTATAATCTTCTCTGTTAATTGTTATATTTTTTAGTGAAATTTATAGCTGATCTTGGTTCAGCATGGAATTAGTCATTCCTTACTGCTACAAGATATTACATCAGAAATTCCTGGGTCGGTGTCCTAGCAGTCAATTTTCTGACTAATGAAGTCTTCACATAGTGCTTAGTTTAAAAGAAATTTATTGAGCACCTACTGTGCACTGGGCACTCTAAAAGGCTTAGCTCCAGACTATTGTTATACAAATACTTTGAATACTATATAAGAACTTCAATAAAATTAGTAATGAGACTCTCAAACACTAAAAAAATAATTCTCAGGTGTATAAATGTGATAAAATAAGCCAAAGCACTTCTTTACTAGTTGGTTTTCTATTCTGTTTTCATAGCACTTGGTGAAGTGTTGAGCATAGAACATAGCAATAACTGGGTAAAATTATTAAGCAGGGATTCTGGGAAATCCTCCAAGACATGTCTGTCTCTTTATCTCTACACTACTTTCTGAACTTTCAAAAAACAAGAATTAATAACAATTCACATTTATTAAGTACTTACACTATTCAATCATAACAACTCCATAGCAACTTCTACAGGGTTTAGTCCACAGCTAATAAGGGAAAGGCTCTTTTTCAAAAACCACCTCAGCATGACTTTATAGTTCATGTTCTTTCCCACGATGCCACCCTGTTCCCAGACCCCAATACAGTCATCTGACTATGAGGATAAAGTGAATAGCTTGCTTTTAGCTTTGTTGTTATTCTTTTTGACCATCTTTTTAATTTTGAAAGCTAGGTTTAATTTTAAAATATTAAGATTTGTTTATGCTGAAATAAAACTCCCTCTTCCCTCCTTTCCCTTGCAGCTTTTCATCATGTTTCTGTTTATCCAAAGAAGGAGCTTCCTTTTTTCATCCACTTTACAGCAGGACTCTGTTCTTCTACAGCAATGATAGCATTTCTCACACACCAGTTTCCTGAAGTCATGGGTGTTTTTGCTAAAGCTGTGAGTATGATCTCAAGGACTTGTGTGGAGTATTTGTAAACCACCGCAGGAAAGCGTCTCTGATCTGTCAGTGCTAATCCACACGAGCAGTGAAAGAGTGAAAGACACTTGTAAACGGCAAGAACCGATTGTAAAGCTTCTCCCAGGAATATGTCAAACACAAGTTCTGGTGATGTGAACTTCTTTTGCTTAAAAGTTTAAGAGTACAATGCTATAATATTATAAAGTTGGCCTTTGTGATTACTTTTGGTGATTAATACAACATACCTTACCAACTAAAGAATGATACAATTTTTCTTTATCATTAGTGTATTTATTTTCTTTGGTATTTAAAAACTATTAATTTTGACCTTTCTATTTAAATGATGTCACGAGTTTAAGACATTTGCTGATTTTAACTCAAGAGTAAAACTGTAGTGGGGAATAAGTACATAGAGGGCACAGGTGGGACATCTCCCAGTGGCATGTGCTTCTTGGCTCACAGGCTCTCCTAACTTTTGTACTGGCATCCTTTCATTGATCCTTTCTGGTTCTGGCCTTAAGTATAGACTGTGTGTCAGCCTTTATTTTAGTTCAAACCCTTCAAATTTGAACTGCTTTCCTATTTCCTGACTAAGGACTGGTTTGTTTCATTTCCTTCCTTCCTTCCTTCCTTCCTTCCTTCCTTCCTTCCTTCCTTCCTTCCTTCCTGTCTGTCTATTTAATTTATTTTGAGGCAAGATTTCTCTGTGTAGTCCTGGCTTTCCTGAAACTCTCTCTGTAGACCAGGCTGGCCTCAAACTCAGAAATCCACCTGCCTCTGCTTCCCAAGTGCTGGGATTAAAGGTGAGCAGCACTATTGCCTGGCTGAGGACTGATATTTAAAACGGTATCTCTATTTATTCTTCTATATAAATGTGTTAATTCATGTCACCAAAAATTTTTTCATTTAATGATTTTTCATTTTAATAATTTGCATATTTTATATGCAATTTTTGAGGGTGTGGCAAGATGTTTCAGCAGGTAAAGTACTTGTTGCTAAACCCAATCTAAGCAATCTAAGTTTGAACTCATATAAAGGTGGGAGAGAGCCAAGTTTACAGAGTTGTTCTCTCACTTTCACACACATGTCATGATGAATGTGTCCCCAGGATCATACAAATACAATAATCATAAATTAAACATAAGCAAATAAATAAAAATATGTATTCCTTTTACATCCTAGCATTATCACCAGGCAGTGGGCTAGAATCCAAAAGAAAGTGCTGTTTAGTTATATTCCCAAATATTCAGTAGTCTATTTTCTATATTTATATGAAGAATAAGCATTGTATATATATGTACATACACACACATATATATATATATATAATATTTCTATATTTATTTATTCCATTATAGCTCCTTGTTTTTTTCATAGTCTCTTTTCCTGGCATAAGAATAGTTTATTCTGAGCCAGGCCATGGTGGCGCACGCCTTTAATCACAGCTCTTGGGAGGCAGAGGCTGGAGTTCCAGGACAGCCAGAGCTACATGGAGAGACCCTGTCTGGAAGGTATTGAGATGAGAGGGGACAACAACAACAAACCCCCAGAAAGAATAGTTTATTCTGTGCCTTACAGATTTGTCGGCTCTTGTGGCACCAGTGCTGTGGACACTGGCCCCTTTGCCTTGAAGGTCACCTGTGCATGTGTTAAGATGTCACTGGCTCTAGGCCTAGGAGTCTGAGAACGAATTTGATTTTGAGTCAGGTTCTAAGACAAAGGACTTCCAACTGCTGCTCAGGGAGTGTAGATGTGTGTGGGTTGCAGACTGACTATTCCATTTCCTTTCAATGAGGAAAGGAAACTTGGCAATGACTTTTACTGTTGCTTGTAGTGGTGCTGATGGGGAATAAGTGTGTCTCAGACTGACATGACCTCACTGTGTGAGAGGCATGGACAAATGGACCAGAAAGGAGATCCTTTCCACTTAGAGGAGGAGAAGAAAAGAAGTGGGGAGGCACTTAACCCACATATATAAAAGATTCAGACAGGCAATGAGAGAAATGGGTTCTTGAGTTTTTCTCAAGGCAATGGAGTAGGAAGGGGGAGAAATAGATCTGCATTCTGGAACAAAGATGGAGCAGTCCACAGTGTATTTCCCTGAAGTTCTGGCTAACAGAGTAGAGTGGACTCTACTCTCTATCCATCAATGTTCATATAGTAGCGGTCTTTGCTGAAGAGGTCACTAATGGCACCAGGAGAGCAGTAAGGTTACATAGCGCAAGTTCCTTAGCACTCTTAGCAGAGACTCAAGAATGAAAAATTACATATTTTAAAGTAGAAGCTTCCTTTTTTTTTAGACCAAAAGTTACTAATATATTATTATTTTAGTTGCTAGACAATAAACATTTATATACTATATTTGTATAGTTGGTGATATATAATATTTAAAAGCTTGCTGACAGTGAACTTTTACAGCTGCATTTTATGCTGTGGGTATTACATGTATATTTTTTGATTTCTAAAAGCCACATTTCTTTATGTGACTTGATGAAACTTGCACATCAGTATGTGGCATGCAGCTATTCTAAAGTCAGGTCCTATGTAAGAGTCAGTGGACAATGATAGAGAATGGACAGTGTGCCCCTTACAGTATACAACACTTAAATGCTTTGACAGAAGACATGCAACAAGGAACCAGAGGCTCCTGCTCTCATTCCTCACCACCTTATAAAGAAGGTCTATGCATGAGCAACACCACCCACCTCTGGATGCTGGTGAAAAAGCAGAGGCTCAGGCTTCACTGCAGACCTCCTGAATCAGAGTCTGAGTCCCAACGGGATCCCCAGCTTATCCTGCATGCACTTTTAATGCTCAAGAAGCCTTGTTCCACCACCAGCAATTATTCTGGCCACCAATGTGAGGAATTGGAACACCAGGATAGCATGCTGCCTTATCAGGCTGGAGAAGTGGCAGCTCTGCAGAGTGGTTATGAGCAAGACTCTGGAACCAAACTGCTTTGCCCTGACCTCAGCCCTGACACTGTCTATGCAACCTCGTGTAAGTTATGCAGCCTTCTCTAGTCTTAGTTATAAAGTAAGAAATAGTACTACATAGGTTTTGTTGGGGTAAATGTGTTTACATATATCAACTGTGTAGAACGGTTTCTCCACAGTAAGAAGTAAGTGGATATTATTCCCTCTGATTGCAAACGATGTCACCACTAAAGAGAGGCCACAGTGGGAAAGCCCACCTCTTTACATTTGGAGGATAATAAGCACAAAATGAGTTTTTCCACAGTAATTGGAGTATAAATGATAGTTGGATGTCATTTAAATAATTGGAATATACAATTGATACATCATGTGTGTGTAAACCACAAAAAAAGGGTGGGGGGAGAATATCTCCAATTCCTGGTACTGGCAAACTGTTGTTTAGAACAGAACATTTTGGCAAGTTATAAACAGTCAGATCTTTGACAATATAAAGTAAAAGCTGATAAAATGTATTTGTTCTGCTTCTTAATATGGCAAAGCCACATAAGAAAACACACAAATTATTATTATTTCTCCATCTTCCTATCCCATTTCTGTTCTCCCCTCCCCTTCTTTTGTTGTTGCTTTTAGAGATGGGTCTCATTTTGTTGCCAGGGCTGGTCATAAACTCATGGGTTCAAGGGATTCATAAACCTCAGTCTTCATAGTGTCTAAGACTATGCCTGACTAAATCTAAATTTTTGGTCATTACCATTTTATCCTCTTTCTCTAGTATTTTTGTATTAGCTTACATGTTAAAGCAAATTCTATATGATTTTCTTAAAATGTTTGTTATAAAAATGTGTTTTTATGTTGCCTGGCACTGGAGATTATAGTGATTTAGGATATTTTGTTTTTGAGACAAGGTCTCATGTAGCCCAGGCATTTCGGAATTCACTATGTTGTTAAGGATGACCTTGAATTCTTAGGGCTATGAGCATGGTAAGTTAGCTCTCTACAATCTGAGCTATGTCCCCATCCCTGAGATTAATCATTTTTAATAATTTTCACTGTGTATCAAATGTGAATACATGGAAGAGAATGAATGAGCTTGAAAAACTATTGGTTTTAGCACCTTCTCCTCATAGTATAAAGCTATGTGGAACCAAACTTAGTTTTCAGCAAGTTGAGGTATTTTTCTCCTGGCTAAGATGAAAACCTCATTTGACATTATGCACAGAGCAATGAAAAGGTTGCCTAAATCCCTGGAGATGTGGAATGTACTGATACCAGAGCTGATATCCTCCAAGGCCAGGATTCCTGAAAAAGGAAAAATTGCTTTTAAGTGGTAGGTCATTTTCTCACCTGCTTTGAAGCCTGCTGGGTTAAATATGAGGGTTCAAAGAAAGGGTAGCCAGCAAACCCAGGCTGAGAATCTGATTCTGCTTATCTGAAAGGAGCCTCTTTATTTAAGAACAGCACTACCCTTTCCTTAGTGAGCCAATCTTCACCCACTCTGGCTCCTTTCAGTTCTGTGCTGCAGAAGGAGCTTTCTTAGCAAAGCTTGGAGGGTATTGTCACAAAAGACTTAGAGAAGGTCTTTGGAGATTCCACTAACTCACTAATGAATTCAGGCCTGAGGCTTTGCGTTGAGAAATGTATTTGAATGCTGAAAGTCCCTCATCCAGTTTTAACTAAATAGGACAGTCACTGTGGTGTTGGGAGAAAAAGGTATTAGGGTTAAGGTAGGTATCAAAAAGAGTAGCAAATAAATTGTTTTACTTCCTTGAGTTTCACTGAGAGCACACTGTAGCTGTGCTGGGGTGGGAACAGGCCTTGTCTCCACATATTTCCACTAATCTTTATGTGGGAAAATGCAATTGGATGTACCAGTGATGAATGTCAGAGGAACTCATAATTGGCTGGCTCCACTGTAGCCAGGGCCTTACAATTTGCTTGATTAATTCTTTAAGGACTATGTTAGCCAAGTTGCATGATTTCCAAAGATATAGAAGGTCAGTTCTTACACTAACAAAGGACCTCTCCACAAAATGCCTCACTGGGGATTCTTTGGCCCTTCCTAAAAATAATTAAAAATTTTCTTCCCAAATTACATTTTTTAAAATAATAAGCACATATAAATGCCAAGTATCTTTTATTCACTATCTCTCATTATTTCCCCTGCTAGGAGCAGAAATCACTTTATGAGTTAGGGAAGTTGGTAAACAATTATAACCATATGTGAGTACATAAAGTAAAAGAATAGATGACTGTCTGGAAAGTGTCTAGCTTGAGTGTTTTTTTTTAAATTATCATAATCAGTAATGTGAAAGTTGTTCATAGGTGAAAGAATATTCCCTATATTCCCCATTTGACCTAATTAATGCTAAAAATCTATGCTATCTCTTTGCTTAATATTATAGGATTACATTCAGAAGTGTGACAGCTGGGGATCTGGCTCAGTTAGAGTACTTGCCTAGAATAAACAAAACCTTGGCTTTGATCCCTGGTACTATATGACCCAGGTATGGTAATTTTAACCCCAGCATTTGGGAAGTAGCAGCAGAAGGATCAGAAGTTTAAGGTTATTCTAAGCTACCTATCAAGTTTGAGACCAGCCTGGGCTACATGAAACCCTGCCTTAAAAAAAAAAATAAATAAAAAAAATTAAAAAAAAAAAAAGAAAGGAAGAAAGAAAGAGAAAGAAAGAAAGAAAACTGACAAATGTGTTTCTTCATTTATTTGGAAATTATTTTCTAAATATTGTAAACTTATATTCCTGCAAACTAGCATTCTGTAATCATAGTATTACTACAGTAATGCAGCTGAGGTAACAGAATGAGCCTATGATGTGACAAACCAAGTTTTTTTTAAAGATATATTTTATTATTTTAAGTTGTGTGTGTGTGTGTGTGTGTGTGTGTGTGTGTGTGTGTGTGTGTGTGTTTATATCTCTGCGTGTCTGGGTACCCATGACTGCAGGTGCTTATGGAGACTAGATCAGATCCCCTGGAGCTAGAGTTGTAACCCATCTGACGAAGGTGCTGGGAATTGAACTTGGTTCTCCATGAGAGCTATATATGTTCTTAACTGCTGAGCCATTTCTTTAGCCCCAGATAAAAACTTTTAAATGTTTACAATTTTATTCCTTTGTTATTGCCTCCAAAGACTTTGTTTGGATAATCTGATATTTACCTCCCTCCGTCCTCCCTCCTTCTTTCCTTTCTTCCTCTGGTGCTGAGAACAAATCTAGTTCCTGTGCATGCTAGGTAAATGCTCTACCACTGAGCTATAGCTCTAGTTCTGAAACCTTTTAGCAAAACAGAAAACTGCTGTCTGCTTCCTGCAGGTATTTTCTCTGCTGCATTCTCATTGTGTTCCCTCAGATATGTCCAGATTGACGGGTTGGAGAGGTGGCTCTGTTGGTAAGGGCTTGATATTCAAGTATGTGGATCTAAGTTTGGGCCTGTACCCATGTGTTTTTAAAAAGGCAGGTACAAGGGTGCCGCTGTCATCCTAATACTCTGTGTGTGTGTGTGTGTGTGTGTGTGTGTGTGTGTGTGTGTGTGTGTGTGTGTGTGTGTGTCTATAAACAGGGCAGTTCCTAGAGCTCATTGGCAGCTAGCCTAGATCCAGGTTCAGTGAAGGAACCCTTCTCAAAAGATGAAATGGAAAACAAATGAGGAAGACATACGATCAATAGATAGATAGATAAATCGATCGATCGATCCAGACTTAGATGTTTATGATACTGCATGTGGTCTGTTTGTTTGTTTTATATTTTTCAAGTACTGGAATCTTTCGAGGCGGAGAGCAAAAGAGTAGCAGAGTAATGTGTCACAACCAGATCACTTCCTCAGAGCTTAATCTGAAGCTTATGGAAGGCCTATCTTCCTCACACCTGTCAAGTGACATTCTCAGAAATGTCCCATGAGTATTTCTGTTAGTGTATTTAATCATTTCTTCAATCAAAATAAGTCTCAGTACCAAAGCTTAGAACACTTTGTCACTATCACTAATAAGTGGATTACTTGTATTTGATTGTGTGGACTGCTTAGCAGTTTTGAGAAGACTTCTGCTTAGACATTAATATGGGTTGCTTATCCCACACTCATCATTATGTCTATATTAGAATTCAGTTTAGAAAATATACTTATTTCTTGGTTTTAAAGTGTCTTTGTCTTGCAGCTGCATTGAATTCTTTAAATAGAGAGAACAGTAGATTATAAAAGAAAGCTATAATCCTGAGGAATATGTTTTAGGTTTTTCTTCTTAGGTAGAGTTTCATGTCCATCCCCAGTGAATCAAATTTCTAATATTCAGAAGAACCAAATTGATAAAATTAAGGTATTAAGCACTTTAATTTTCAGATTTATTTGTATAGACTTTATACTTACATTCTTATTGGAAGATAAATTATTTTACAGTGAGTGTTATGCTGGGAATTTTGAGTCCTGAAAGTTAATTGCCTAAAATTTCACCATATATAAGACAGCCTATTACTTTTAGTCATTTTGTATATTTTTGATTTCAGTAACATGTCAGAGGTGATTTGTATCTTTAATCTCAACCCTTAGGAGGTTGAGGCAGGATTTGAGTCCAAAGTCAAAGTGAGCTACATAGTTTGACCCTGTCTCAAAATACACACACACACACAGAGAGAGAGAGAGAGAGAGAGAGAGAGAGAGAGAGAGAGAGAGAGAGAGAGAGAGAGAGAGAGAGAGAGAGAGAGCCTTACAATGTACTTCAATACAAAGCAGAAAAGAATAAATTTCATACCAAATAAAGTAATACTGAAGGAATATGGAATGGCAGAGTGGTGCCAAGTGCAATGGTTCCCACCTTTAATCCCAGCACTCAAGAGGAGAGGTTAGACTGAGGCCAGCCTGGTCTACACAGTGAGTTCCAAGCCAGTCAGAAATGCACAATACTTTTCTATTTTAAAGCAACTGGTGATAGCTAAATGGCTTTGTTAGAAAGGTGTCCCTGTGAGGGCAAAATATAGAGAAGAGTTTTAAATAAAAAGACTGATGTGGATTGCCAGAAAAACAGGAAAGGTGTTCAGATTCAAGAATTGCTTATTATACGGCAAAACCTTATGGGTAAGTAAGCTAGCTGTCTGAGAAACTTGGCACACCTGTGTTTGTTGGTAAGCTCTAGGGCTTTAAAATAAGACTGTATACTTGCTCTTCTGGCCTTCAGATGTCACTCCTCTTCCTTCTAGTCAGCTACTAAAGAATGAAGAGTGCTGTTTGGTTATTCAGACCAGTTACATAGCAGAATAAACAACTTCAGTGTAAAAGAATGGTGGTCCTTGGCTTATAATATCTCAAAGGGGATTTGATTGACTCCAAGAGTTAAAACAAATTTTGAAGCTGGTAATTTTGGTAGCTCAGTAATAGCATCTCTCTGCCTAAGTGAAAAGTTCTAGTTTAGATTGCCAAGAATCCTCCTGATTCACCCTCTCCAGTACTGGAATAAGCCTGTGTTTCAAATCATGCACGCATGCACTTGTACATGCTTGGGATCAGAACCGTGTGCATGCTTAGGGAGTATTCTATCATAGAGCTACCCAGCAGCCCTGTTTTAAACAGTTTTACTACAAAATATAAATGCGTTTCTTATATTTAGCTGAACAGAATAAGCTTTTGGTCTAAAACACCATCACATTCTCTTTGCTGAAATGGAGGTTTCAGGCAGCAGTTAGAGTTCTAATCATTTTTATCAGTAGGTGTACCCCTTACTCTACTGATTGGGTCTCAGAAAAAAAGTTTGTTTTTATGGGTATTTAATCAATTTAAGAGAGGAAATTATTTGTCTGTAATAACATTAAGATTTCCTTAGGGACTTGGTATGGTGGTGCATGCATTAAATTCCAAAACTCAGGGAGGCAGGGGCAGGAGGTTGTCTCCGAGTCTGAGGATGGCCTGGTCTGTATTGTGAGTTCCAGAACAGCTAGGGCTAAGTAGGAAAAACTTGTCTCAAAATCAAACAAACACAATTGCCTTAAGGGATTGGCAAGATGGCCCAGCAGGTAAAGGTGCTTCCTGTACAAGCCTGGAGACCTTAGTTTAACCCCAGGAACCTATGTAAAGGAGGAAAACATGGAGTTCCCCCCCCCATATACATACACAATCTCACATATGCATACATGCATGTGCACATACATGCAATAATAGACAATTCTTGATTTAAGAATAGATAAATTTTTAACTTAAAAATAGGCATAAATTTTTAAAAGGCTGCCTTGGGTCTATCTTGTCAGTAAGACACTTCAAGGAAGCTTCACATGCTAGTCCACATAGTTAAGAGGATTTGTTATGAGAGTTCTTTGCATCTTGAAATTTCAAGCATTCTGGAGGTTCAATGTGCAAGTGGTGTCTGTGACCAGTGTGTAAGAGAGAAGCCACATGAGAAGTTAATACGCCATGCAGGACCATGTTGGGTCCTGTTCCCATCTGTTCATCATGCTTCTTTCTGAATTTTTTCTGAAGCCAGAGTTGAGCTCCCAAAAGCAGCAGCTTTCTGACTGCACTTTAATCCTCAGTGTTGTTAGACTCCCATCCAGAGTACAGCCACAGCTGTTCTTGGCAGGCAAATGCATTGCTGTTTTTTCCTCAGTCACAGCAAGATACAAAAATGTTCTCTGACTAGGGTGTGGATGAAGGCACTTCACTAATCTTATACATAATTCATCCTCTGTTGCTGGGGTACTCAGGGTTGAAACTCTGCCCTCTGATAAAATTCAGCTGGATTTTTATTTACTTGACTCTGATCCCTTTGGGGGTTTAGCCTTTACTGGGAGCCCAGGGATTCTAATTTAGCTAAGCCCTGACTGTGAAGACTGTTCTTATTCATTTGCTCTTGGTCTATTTTAGCTATTGTAATACCACCTTTTAAAAACAAAACAAAAACTACACTGGAACATGCAGTTCAGAGAGTCTTGGATACTCTGACAAAAAGCTTTCAGTATCAGCCTGTTGAATGGAAGAACTCCAAAAGGCTTATCTTAATTTGTTTTCAAGTTTAGACATTTAAAAGAGCCTCAGCATTAAAAAGAATATGCTAACTAGTAAGCACACTATAAACCTTTGAGTTTCAAATTCATTGCATTAAGATCTTACTACTAATGGATTTGTTTGTTCGTTCTTTTGTTTGTTTGTTTTGTTTTGTGTTTTATGCGTGTGTCCTTAGGTGTGCAGTGTGTGCTTGTGAAGCCTGACATCAACACTGGATGTTTTCTTTCTCAGTCTCCACCTGATAGTTTAAGACATTGTCTCTCACTAGACCTGGAACACACCCATTGGCTAGATTGTCTCTTCCCTCCCAGTACTGGGATTATAGGGACACACCGTTGTGCCTGGCTTTTTATGTAGATGCTAGGGGTTCAAACTGAGGTCTTCATGTTTATGCTGCAAGCACTTTACCAGCTGAGCCAATCCCCCAGCCCTTGCTTGTTAATTCATTAATATAATAAACAAATATTTATTGGGTACTTTTATGAAATATAGATACAATTCTTGTTCACAAGTAGATTATAGTCTTGTGGTGGAGCGTTGAACAGGGCATGGAGATGTGCAAGGTAGGAACTACTCAACAGTAGAGAGCTCATGCTTCCATTTTAATGACAACAGAAGTCAATCTAGACCCAGAGGGCTCTCCTTTCAGAAGCATCTGACTAGAGTCCTTAAGTCCAGAAAGAAGTGTCTTTATTCTCCTTCAAAGTTGCAACATAGCATATTTTCATCTTTATACCTCACTGCCTAAGTTCATAGTTTTGTAAATGTAATATTCAGTATAATGTCTGTATGAATAACTTACTACTTAACACATAATGAAGAGTTTCTCAGTGACACATTTAAGAAAAGCCTTACCTCCTAACCACATAGTAATGGCCATAAAAGCTCCTACCCATATATTTCCCTCTTTTATACCATCTCATTCCTGATAGTGACCATTTAATAATGGCTGAAGGATATCCTAAATGGAAATGAAATACTACCATGTCATAGGAATCGACTAGTGACTTAGAACTACTTACTGACTTCTGTTTATGTGGGGAAGAGGGCAGAAGACAATGCCCTTCATCCACCAGAGCTCACACACTCACCCCATAACTGTCTCCTGCAGCACCAATTCTGATAAGTAGGCATGTGCCATGCAAGTTTAAAAACTTAATGGAAGAACTTTGGGATACTGCATTAAGTAAGTTCCTATTGTCCATGCTTGCAAGCTGAACTTTGCTGTTCCAACTCTGAATCCTTTACAAGTCTTTCTTTATAGGAAGGACCTCCAGAGTGAGACTAGTTCATATCTTTACCTCAGTCAAGTGATATGTACTAACTGGAAACCTGAAGTTATGACCTGAGGATACTCAGGTTTTGAAACAGGGTCTCAGGGTGTAGCCCAGGCTGACCTTAAATCCCAATCCTTCTTACTTCAGCCTCTTGAATTCTAGAATAACAGGGTGCATAGTGTAAAATAGACACGGAACCTGTGGCTGGTGAGCTTATACAATTCAGATATGTAATCAGTGAAAGTGGAAACTGATTAGATGATGTAGTGTGTGGAGTAGAAGCGTAGGCTGGACTAGAGGGCCAGAGAGTATACTGCAGTAACTCAGTGCCATAGCAGAAGAAAGGGGGTAGATAATTTGAGCAATGATTTGAAGGCAGAAGATGGAGGCTTCAGAATTTCCTGGTGACTGTTACTCTGGCAATCTCTAAGCTTGCCAAACCTACTGGAATAAGCAGAGAGGGCTAATCTCTGAGTAGGTTAACAGAATATCCACTTCTAGAGAGTAAGTTGGATGTGTGGTGGCAGTTTCTAATGCACTCTAACTCGTAACACAGTGGTGAGAAAGCATACACACTTTCTATGTGGTAGGGAGCCCATTCCCAGCCATTCAGTCACCTGTATTCCTGTGCCACTACTGGCTGTGTCTGCTGGCATTCACTGGGTCTCGGGAAGACTTGACTCCAGCCCTTTGAACTCTGGGAAGCTGCTCCCCACCCTCACAGCACTGGAACAAAGATAAGGAACTTGGTTATTTAGCATTTTTTCCTGAGCTTTTATCTTCTGGATGGCATTAAGAGTAACCATATCTGTGTTTCAGCCTCAAATTCCATATTGAATTTTTTAAAATTGCTTTTTGAGCAATAACTTTTCCCTTGTTGCTTAACCAGTCATGCAAGTTGAGGCTTCTGTCTCTAGGCTTATTTTATAATAGCTGCCCTGGGAGACCAGATGAAAAATAAGACAGATATTTTATGAGTATTGAAATCCCCTCCATTCAGAAATGTAAATAAAATAACCAGCACAAGCAATCAGCTTATGTCAGATTCCATGGGTTTACATTACATGGAGAAATTACAGTGCAACCTGAAACACGCTGCTTAATGAATTCATGGTGGTGTCACAATTGATTGTAAACCCCTGAGCTTTCCTTTTGTAAAGGGTTTCAGAAATCACCTTTAATAAACTGCCTGCGAGAGGAGGAGAAAAGCCGAGATGACACTAACAAACACCATCACGTGAAGTCACCGCCTCCCTCCCAGTACCTACTCATGCCAGCTTGGTGAAGCAGAGACCTAAGACACTGTTGGCCTTTGGGCTTAGTCAAGGAGCACTAAAATACACAAACTCAGCACCACACTGGTTCCAGCACACAACCCAGTAGTTATGCTGTTTTTGAAAGTGGCATCGGGAAACTGAACAGAGGAACAAGATTACCCGTGTGCTTTTTGTCCATGTAAGTTAGGGAAATTCTGTCTAGTAGATTAAATATTCTGCTAAATAGCTGTTTTTATCAACCTAACAAACCACAAATCTAACCAACCATGATCTAGTTGGAGACCATGGCTCAGAATTTGTCCACCCTTAGCTGTTGGTCCAGTGCCCTGTAGTGCATTAGAACTGTCTTCTCACTCATCAGTCAACTTGTTTTGTGATCTCTAAAATTCTCCTGAGGTTTCCCTCTATCCACTCTGTCCTCAGATATGATAAACCCATGGCCACAAAAATCCAATATATCAAATGGAATAAGAGTCAGACAAGTTTTAAAGTTTGGAGTGAAGGGAAGAAATGTATTTTCCATTGTAAATTATTCCTTTTTTTACATTCTCATTTCTTCTGCATTTGACTTGACTGAAGTCAGGTTCTGGGCTGAATGCTATATTCATGTATCATAGCTCTCGGCATTTAATATCACTTGATTAACTCAGAATTTCAAATGATAAAGATCAGTAGTTAATGATGCATAGCATTTTGATGGATTTCACAGCCATCTCTTTGAGTTGTTGTGTTTCAGATGAATTCATCCCAGTGCTTTCCCATAGATGCCCTGGAGTTCATGGACATAGCTGTTCTGTGGCTCTTATGGGACTCGGAACGTTCTGACACAGTCACCTCATAATAAAGCTCTGGGCTCAGCATTCTGATTTCTCTCTATTCCCTAATGTATATAGTATATACTTGCTTGAAATTCCTAATCTATTGCTTGTACATTCTTGCTTATAAGCCTCAGCACACACCAGTCCCTTCAACATAGAGTGCCTTCCTCCGACTGCCTTCCAGCTGTTCATGCCTTATCTTATAACATTCCAGCTCTCAGGCACCTCCTTTGGAAAAACATCTCTGATGGATCTCATTCATACTTCCTTTATTCTAAGACTTGTTGCCCAGTCTCTGTCTCTGTGTAGCTGCTGTTTCTGTATGTTGTCTCCCAACATTCATAATGCTAACCATGATGGCCATTCCCTAACCCCCCCCCCCACCTTTTTCATTCTACACAAACCTATGAAGACCTACCAACAGCCTGTCCAAGGTCATTAGGGTCCTAGTGCACCTTTCTCCCTTTCCTTTTACATGATAGTTGGTGTTCCATGGAGAAACTAGGCATCTGTTGAGGGATGGCTTGTGTGTCAGCATGTGGGTCCTCACATTTAGGAAATACTGAACCCTTTGGTTTGTCCATTTCTGCATTCTTCTCAGACATTTTCAAGCTACAGACATGGAACCAGGAGTAGACCCAAAGATAGAAGTACGGAAATTTCCACTGAAGCCAAGGTAGAATTTCCCTCCTTTTTACATAAGATCTATGAAGCTGCTGTTGTCAGCAGCTCACCAGACATACTCCTGCTCTGACTCTTTTCCAGGAGTCAGGGTTAGTTTAAGAAAAACCTCTTGCTAGAAGCCATGACCTCGTACTTTTATCCCTTCCATCTGGTGTGCGGCCTCATGGGGCTGTGCTGCTATGCAGGAGGTGAGCAGTGGAATTCTTTAGATGATGACTTCTGAGCCCACATGTGGAGGCAGTTGGGGGTGGAGAGCAGGAGAGCAGTGAGAGCCAAGATGGATGGACCAAAAACTAAGAGTTGCTGCAGGAGAAATCCTGACTACAGGTAGGTGCTCTTTCCCTAGCTCAAGCAGGGGCCCCGGGTCAGAGAGCTGCAATGTCCCAGTCTGATTGATGAATACTGCGCCTCTGCAGCTTCCCTTCTGACTTCTCAGCTGGAGTACACCAGTGAGATACGTAGGGGATCTGAGGGCTTATGCTATCTTAGCCAAGTGTACGCCACTGTAGGACAAGGAAAGCTTGGCTGGGCTGCCTTTTCTCACTGTCTACGATTAAACTGAGACCCCAATTTTGAGTGAGTGCAGGAGGAACTGAGAGAAGCAAGAGGTTTTGATTAAATAAAATCTGCTGTCTGCCCCATCTTAGAGATTTTTCTCTGCATCATAGATCTCCTTTGTCTTAGATGTGTCCAGCCTGCAGCCCATAAGCCACATGTATCTGCACATAGCCAAGGATAACTATAGATGCAGCCCAACACAAAATTATAGTTATAAGCTCACTCAAAACATGACTTTGTTATTTGCCCGCACAGTTCTTGAGCAAAGGTTTTTGTATTGTGTTGTCAAGGTTGGCCACAGTTGGAAGATGAACTGCATGTTTCAGCTAGCATCCCGAGTGGGCTTGGGTGGGATGGTGGCCTAGCTCTCTCAGCAAGGACCTGGTAGTGATTTTAAAAAAGAATGAAGTCTCAAAGGAAATTCAAGACAAGCCCACAGTCTAGCTATGTCTTCTCATGACTACTTCCACTCTGCCTGTGCACTGTGCTCCACTTGGAAAAGAACTTAGAAAATAAAACAAAAAAATGAATGCTAATCTGAGGGATAGAGTGGGGCTAGAAAGAATGAGAAGCAAAGGCTGTTGAAATGCAGAGTTCTTTTGGAGTGATAGAGTAGGAACAAGACATTGATGAGGTTATGTAGGGACTGTAGGCTTAGCCTTCATAAGCTCTGCTTAGATACTCTGCTGGCAGAGTCTAGGACTCCTCCTTGGGTTGGGCCAGTTAACAGTAGTTTCCGTTCTAAAGTGCTGGTACTATGACAACACTCCCCCATTCCCAAATCCTAGCATCCTCAGACTTTGAAAAGAGTACATAGTATTTGAAGCTAAAGAAAACTAGGTTTGCATTCTGGTGGGATCATTCACTGAACCTCTCTGAATGGCTCTATAAAATAGAATAATCTCCACCTCACAAGCCCTGGGATGATTGTGAGACCTATATATACATGGTCAAGCATTTTGTGCACAAAAGGCTTTTGTGAGCATTATTGCTATTTTTGTGGAAGCCCCACCTTGGAATTTGTCAAAAGTTGAAACTGTGACTCGACGACTTTTCTGTTTGGCCATAGCTGCTTACAGGGGCTGGTAGTGTTGACAAAATGTAACCAGAATTCTGCCTTCTTGGTTAAAGAAGAACTCCTATGTCCCGCAGCTCTATCCATAGATTCATAGGCAAAGTGGAAGTGAACAATAACAAAAGATGCTTGAGAGTTAGGGAGCAAAGCAGAGAATGTTCATCTTGCATTTTCAAATCCTGGGTGACTACTGCATCCTAAGTAAATGGCTGCAGCAATGCTCAGTGATAATCCAAGCTATGCAAATAGGGAATTGGTTCAGGTCTATTACCTGAAACCTGTCAATCATCCAAAGATAAAGACCACTCCCGAAAGGTCAGCAACTGGGATGTATTCACCCCCGTAAAGCCCTTGCTTGCCCTTCCAGCACCTCTCTTCCGGAGTCATTCCTGGAATCAAAAGTAACCTGTTTTCTGGTCTGGTAAGAGTTTAAAAGAGCAGGTCATAAAGAACAAGTTCAGTGACGGCAGTCCCAGGAGGCTGGCCCGTCACTCAGAACACATAGGACGCACGCCTCCCCGTCCTCACTGCAGACAGGTTTGAGAAGTTACGCAGCCTCAGCCACTCTGCTTGGGTGGTAATTCTCCACCCTTGATCTCTTCTCCATGCCCTTTCTGTGTCCTTCCTCTACCACCTCCCAGGAGAGTACCAATTCCCAAAGCAAACAGTGCATTGCATGTTGATAATGTAGTTTTGAAACATTCCTTGCTTGTAGCTGACCCTGTCGTTGGTGTGACTTTTGGAGGATCTAGTTGCTTGTTTTAATTGTTGGGAGAGGTGAGATTATTATAATTCCCATACAACCAGAAAAAAGCTGTTTGAGTCCCTTTTGAGTGCACCTTCTGCACGTGGGTACATGTGCGTCCTCAAAGTTACGCTCAGGCTGACAGAAGGGCAAAGAGTAAAAAGGAGGCTTGTCTTTCTTATATTCCAACACTGCTTCGGAGGTGCCCAACCCCCACAGTACAGGCAGTTCCAAGTGGAAGGTGGGGGCAGAGGCCTCCAGCAAGGCCATCAATAACCAGGTGTGTAATGTGAAGCTCTCTGTATTTCATTTCTGCACCCAGGGCTAGCTCTGCAGGGTTGCTTATGGAGCGCTCTGTGTCTGGTACCTCTCTCCTCCAGACCCAGGCGCCCAGGGCCCACCGACCTGCCCAGGAATGCACTGCATTGTTCTCTGCTGCTGTAATTTGGCTGAGAGAGCAGGCAGAATGCCTCCCAGGGATGAGAAACACTCTCCCGGCCGGCCGCCTTCCTTATCCCCAGCTAGCTTGGGCTTCTGCCCTATGACCACTGTGAGCATTTAAATACAAATTTTAGAAAGGAGGGGGGTAGGGGTAGGAAATCCTGATTATCTGTCTTCTATTAAGCCATACAGAAACTTATGTCCTGAGTGGGTCTAAGAATTTGGCAGGAGGCTTTATGGTTGGTGTTCTTGATAAGGGATGTAAGAGAAAGGGGAAGATAGTTTCTTGCAGCGGAGAGGAAGAGAGATGAGGCCTAGAGTACTCATAGGTTAGAGCTCCAAAGCTTTACAAACAGAGGCTCAGGACAGTATTTTCTTCTTTCAGTCCGAAGTACTCTAATGAAGAGTACGCGCTGATGCCATTATTCAGAGCGGAAAGCCGAGATCTGGTTCTTTTCTGTACTTGATTGCTGGTGTTATGGCCAGCATTCCTCCTTCCTCTGGTTTGTTTGTCTGTTTGTTTGTTTGAGACATGCTCTTACTCTGCTCTCAGGCTACTATGGAGCTCACTGCTCATAAACACAGCTATCCTCCTGCATCAGCCTCCCCGAGTGTTGGGATTACAATCATAAGCCATCACCCTGGCTCTTCTATTTAAAAGAAACTGGCTTCAGGCTGTGCAGCTGAGGTACTTCAGTCATGGGACTTCTCCAAAAAGATCCTAGTATCCCTAAAGGATAGAAACAGTATCTTTTAAGTTCACTTTGTATCCAAATAGCTCTTACTGAAATACACTGTTCTAAATGTTTATCAAAAGATAAATGAAATAAGAGCCAACAAGAGAGAAAGGAACTGAGGAGAGAGGTTAAAACACTGCTGGTAGGCGACAAACCTCTACCATCTAGAGACTAGATGGAAGAGGGGACCTTTGGAGCGGATGAGGGGTAGGTAGCAGCAGAATTATGTGAAGTCCCGGAACCAAATAACGTTCTTGTTTTGTTGCTTGTTCCAAATAAATCAGTTTCTGTTTGTATAGTGCAGAATGAATACCAGTTGTCTAAAGCCAGTTGGAATGCAGACACAAGCTAAGTTCTGAGGAAAAATTAATTGCTTGGCCATCATTCCTTCTTGGGGCCACACAGCTTCCGTAGCAGGACTCAGATAGACATCTTTTCTCTCACATAAACACCTCACTTTACAAACTTCTCACTCCCTGGACAGCTATTTCTCTCTGAGCCATTTATAAGTGGTTGTATATCTTTATCAGCTAGAATTTGGAGCCCAGGGAGAGGCATGGAGTAATATGAGATGTCACAGATGTCCACCACAACTAAGAACCCGAGCTCAAAGAGAATACAGCACAACTAGATTTACCTCAGGCTGGCTCCCCGTAGAGGGCTAATGTCATCACTGATACAGTAACTTGGATGTTCTCACCCCTGCCCCAAAGCTCCCCTCTTCCAAGAGAAGTCCCTCTCTCCCTCCGCCCCCCTCCCTGACCCCACCACTGGCTCATCAGTTATCCAGTTGACTCTACTCTGCAAGGAAGACATTCCCTCTGCCTGACTCACTCAGTCCCGTTTCTCCAGTCATCCCCTCACCACAGACCACAAGGGCCCTGACTAGCTCATGTTTTGTGTTAATGGATGTGAAACCGGAGCAAATCCCCTCACCAAAAGAAAAACCACACTAAACTCTCCCACACAGGTCTCAGCAGGTTACACAAATATTAGTCCTATCATCCAAATAAATCTGCCTCTGTGGCCAGAGCTATGCCCACCCCCCACCCCCGGCCTCCTGCTGCCTGGGCAGAAAGAAGTTGCTCCACAAACTTCTGAGAGTCCGATTGGATGAAGAGGAACCTGAGAAGAGAGAGAGGAGCTATATCCCGAATTCCTTGTGAAAGCCCCTTAATCTAGTCTGTTGTCAAGACCAGACAGCCCTAAGTCAGAAGGCCCTAGAGCAGGATGTACTTGACCAGGCAGAAGCGTTGATGGCGTGTATCGATTGGCTGGAGTTAAGGACACAGTTAGATCTCAGTATCACCTTCACTTTACAGATAAGAAGATGGGCCGGGAGAATTTAAAGACCCTGCTGAAGATAAAAAATAGAGAGTAAATAGCTGGGATTAGACCTAAGTCTGTCATAACTGTGGATTTCTATACTATGATTATCAATAGGCAAGAAGATGGCTATTGTCTAGGTCACTTAAAACTAGGCCATCAAGGTTTCAGATCCCCATGTTATTATGCCTGCTGTCTTTGAAGACTCTATTCCTGTGTACCCTAATTAGGCAATGGTTGGTAGCACAGAGAGAACCCTTCCCTGTTTAGGTTGACTGTGGAATGGGCAATAGTTACTAGTGACTTGGTGAATCACAAAATAAAGATTTGCTAGGTAAATGAGAAAGGCTATTGCCTTATGTTTACCACCTCGGCTCCGGCACCAGCTCTCTCTATACAGCTGCTAGCTTTTGTTCCTACCTCAAAGCTGAAGATCCTCTCCTCAAGAACTAGCGTAATGAGAAATCTCTGTCTTCCTAGTTTACACTGATTCTCATGTAGCTCTTGAGATCGGGTGTGCTCACCCTTCCATGAGTTACCTGCCTTTTACTTAGTCTTTTCCAAACCTACCACATCTCCAGAATAATGGATGGGGGGATTGTCCCAAGGCCTAGCCAGGCTTCCTATGTTATTCTCTCACAGTCTGTTCTGGGTCTCTAATGGTCTGCTAAGAATTTGAAGCTACCACTGCAAGTTACCTCTCTCTGAGCAGGCAGCCAGTGAGCGTGTTGCTGCTGTCTGATGCAGGTGGAAAGGGAGACACAGAATATGTATCTATACAGAATTGGGATTCTCCTCCTCACCAAACCACTAGTTTATAAGCTGCATACAAGCATGAGGTGGAACCTTGTTCACTGTGGCTAACTCATCTAGCTATTTCAGGGTCTCAGCAGAATACTATAGCCTAAGATTGTCTGCACATACTGTCCAGCGAAGGGACAGGCAGTTTCATCTCTGTCTTATCTATCCTTAGGCAAAGGAGGATCAAACACGGAAGCTACCTCCAGGTTCCCTTCCTGTTGCATACCCAAAGAGTATCAGAAGTCAGTGCAAGCAAAGGGGAGAATGAGCCTTGACTTAGTGCAACTTAAATCACTCTGAAGACAGAATCCTACCTCTTCTACTCTCCCTTCAAACCTCCAGATGGACCATCAGGGAGCCACTCAGTCTCCTATATCCATCCCCTATCAACGCCTCCCTAGGGCTAAGGAGCCAGCCAGGACATTGGGGTCCCTCTAGATCACTCTCCAAGTCCATAACAGAAGCTGTAGCAGCCCAGGATTGAGGGTGGAGGAAGGTGTGCATGCAAGGATCTTGTGCTTTTGAGTCAGAGGCTTGAAGTGGAGGGAAGAATGAGGTATCTGCGTGTTCAGGTCTGGTCCAGCCACTCTGCCTTCTTAGGGGCCTTGCACGTGTGAACATCCACAGTGTTTCTGCACTCCTTGCACCGCACAGCACAGCACCAGTGGAATTTGCACTCACACTGGGTTACACGGGTGACCCGAGTTGTGTCATACCCTCGGCCACAACACATGATTTCACACCCATCTGTTCCTTTAGAAGTCTTGCTGCAGACGCGGCCTGCGGTACCTAGGGAACCTGAGTCAGGGAAGAGAGTGAGAACCAAGTCACTTTTGCTTTCACCACTCTGGGTACCCTTACCCTCTTAAGCCATAAAGAATCTGTTTCTGAAAATATAACCAAAACAATCATTCATTGCCATCTGACCCAGGTTCCCTTGTCGCCACCATCAAAGCTACCCAGAGGCACCAGTCCCAGCTATAGTCCCTTTCCTGCAGTCCCACACTGCCATGTCCTCTTCAGAATCTAGCTTGAAACTGTAAGAACTGTAAGTCAGGTGAGGTTCTCTATTTTGTGGGAGATATGATGTCATATCTGGACTTAAGTTCTAGTTGTGCCACTTCATAGCTTATCTATTTAGCAAGTTAGTGGATGTATTTGGGCCTCAGTTTTCATATATGTCAATGTATATATAATAATGCCTCACCAGGTGTGGTAGCACCTGCCCGTAACCACATCACACAGAATACTGAGGCAGGGAAGCCATTTTAGTTTTAGGCTAGCCTGGGCTGTGTAGTGAGTTTTAGATCAAATTGTAATGCATAGTAAGATCCTGTCTTGAGGAAACAAAACAAAGTAACATCTGATGTAATAGATTGTTAGTGTGCTTTTATCATTTTCATCCAACAGAGATGGGCTGATTAGCATGACGGGCTGAAGACTCATTGCAAGAAGTTCCTGTGTGAAACTCCTTTCAGAAGGGATTCTTGAAGAGTAGGGTAGCTTTCTCCTTGCATAGGGAATGCTAATCCAAAAGATGTCAGCACAAAAAGACCCCTTTTCACAGTAACAGGGACCCATGGCCTGAGACTTCAAGAAAGACTTCAACAGCAATAGTCTCCATATTCCACTAGGATATGGGGAGAAAAAAAAAGCAGGAACTCTTTGTTTTTTAGCTTATTGGTTTAAAATCTCTGATTTAGGGCTAGGAGTGTAGTTCAGTGGTGATGTACTTGCCTAACATGTGCAAGACCCTGGATTGGATCCCAGCACTGGTACAGTGATAATGGCAACAGTGTAGAAAACATGAATGCCTTATAATTACACAGTACAGCAACAACATGAGAAGATGTCTAACCATACACACAGTGCACATACGTGCTTAACTTTCTTAAAATTTGATGTGTGTGTGTGTGTGAATTATGTATATATGGGGGGGATGCATGGGTCACAGCATGCATTCAGAAGTCAGAGAACAACTTGTGGGAGTTGGTTCTCTCCTACCATATGGTACCATGGGGGTCAAACTCAGATTAACAGGGTTTGCAGAAGCAGCTTTACCTGCTGAGCCACTTTTCCAGATCTCAGTTTTACTTTTTAAAATTGATTTTATTTATTTTCTTGTATGTGTGTGTATCTTTGTATGTGTGTGCACACTTGTGTGTGGGTGCCCTCATAGGCCAGAAGAGGGCATCAGTGCCCTGGATTCAGTTCTGAGCAACCTAATGTGGGTGCTTGGAACTGAACACAGGTCCTTTGGGAGAGTAGCAAGTACTCTTAACCACTGAGCCATTTCTCCAGCCCCCTCGATTTTTTTTTTAACAACAGGAATATGTAATCCAAAATGTTATCAAACTACTGCTCTAGAGTATATGCTAAGTCTACTACATATGTTATTCTAACTCCAAGGGCTGGGTCTTAAATACCAAAATCCTCTTCTATAATCTGGAGCTATACAAGCAGACTAGCTACTAACTGTACTTGATTTCTTAAATTCAATGAATTTAAATTAGCTAAACTAAAAGGTTTTGGTTTTGAATTGGACTAACAAGTCTGTCACACTTGTTTGTGGTTTTATTCACTGTTGTTTGCTGCCCAACATCACCTGTAGTTCTAAAGTATTAAATGGACAATCCAAGGATAAATGACTAACACTTGTATGTTATTAAAATTGTCCTATTTGCTACTCAGTGGTAGAGTCCAGCATATGGCAAGGTCCTGGGTTAGATCAGCCGTATCACCAAAACAATGGATCTACTATCTTACTTATCAATTAAAAATTAAACTTCATCACAGGTATGTATGTCTAAGAAGCAGAGTACATATAAAATTTAGTACTACCTGCACTTTAAGGCATCCCGTGACGTTGGAGCACAGCCCCCATGGATAAGAGGGGACATATGTAATCGCATGTGGCTTGTTGCTTCTGCATTAGAGAGAGCAGCAATGAGGATTCCATCAATGCAGGAAGTTTAGTTGGGCAGCGCTGCTGTGGAGGGGATACCTGGTTCCATACTCTGGGGGTGGCTTATACCATTGGGATCTTTTGGGTTTATGGGACCTAAATTTATGCCTTTGAGAAAAATTAAGCATATGACTCATCCTCCCTCCAAACTCCAAAGATCCTTCTCCAAAGGCACATGTTAGGGGTGGTAGAATAGTCTATACAGATGTGTGGAAATTATTTCCGGGCATTCAGATATGAATGCTCTGAATTAGACCACATGGAAAAGCTACGTCATGGCAGTAAACCACTAGGAGATCAGAGGGCATCCCCAACCTTTTTGACTTCTAGAGTTTATGTGGCCTCCATTATTCAGGTGGATGCCACCTACTTTCTTTGGGCTGAAGCACTCTGGGCCACTCAACTCTAGGAATGATGGCAAGTACAAACAAGCAAGAAGGAAGTCAGCCATGGTACAGGGCTCTACTCTACCACGTCTTGACTATTGAATCTGCCTGGAAAGAGCCTGAGAGCGCCATGACAGGAACCAGAAGAAAAGCAGCTCCATGGAGCTACACACGCCCCTGGCTTAACTTACCTGAACCAAGATGGGAGCTTCCACTCTCTCATAGAAACAACTCATCACCTTGCAGCATTCCCAAGACCCCCACCCCATGGCCACACATACTTAGAACAGACTGAGAAGCAGGCATTTTCTGCTTGTAATCCAGGGTCTGCTGCTTCAGTCCTCCTTCTGCAATCTGTAGCAGCAGCACATCAAGAAGCAGCTTCGGTTCCCGTATTCAGACAAATCTCCCTTGATTTCTCTAGTCGCTTTTCTTGGTAGTTTTATTTGCTTGCTATATCTCTCGTGTGTGTGTGTGTGTGTGTGTGTGTGTGTGTGTGTGTGTGTGTGTGTAGCTCACATCTTGCCCAGAACTTGGAAACAGGTGTCTCATTTAAATGTTCTCTGGATACCAGGGATAAGTGAGTGACATATGACCTGCCAGCCTGAGACATACCTATCTCAAGGCGAGGTGTTCATGTAAGGAAGTGACTGACTCCTTTCCCTTCCCAACCTCCTGCAAACTGGACAGCCCTTGATTAGGCAGAAGTACCTGCACTAATAACTAGGCTCCATGTCTCTGCCTGCTTCTTTCTCACCTGCAGCCTTGTCCAAGACACAGTAGTCAGGGGAGTTGTCAAAGTAGACGAGATCAGTCCGAGTGGCATGGCGATAGCCTTGGCGGGCTGCTGTGAAATTGGCCCCATCCTGCGTGGCCATCACCTGCACAGCCCCGTCATATCGCCTCCTCAGGTAGTCACCTGTGCGACGGAAGTCTGAGAGTGCCCTCCAGCAGGTGCGCAGAGTACAGGAGCCACTCACACCATGACACTTGCACTCCAGCTTCAGAAATCGCCGTACAGCCTAAGGGAGAGAGGAGACAGCACAGAACACTGTGGGGTCATCCCTGGGGTCAGAAGCAGTAGTGTTCCATGCTCTGCCAGTTTAGGCCTGCTGGTTGAGCCTTTGGTGATTCTCTGCCACATCAGATTCTACCCAATCTTTCTGAACTCATCATAGAATCTCTTCTAGGAAATCTTCCTGGACCAACAGTCCTTTGCTCTTCATGACTGCCTGCTGGATTGTCAAGCCACAGGAGTCTGCTCCTGATTACAGCCTGAATATCCTTTTAAAGGGCCAAGTGTCATGTCTTCTGCTTCTATAGAATGCCATTTCTCAGGACAGTATATAACAGATGCTCAAATACCAGTGAATAGCCTGAAGCTATACCTGAATCTCTTAGCCTTTATGAAGGAAATTTTTCTTCTTAAAAACAGAACAAAACAAAACTATTTTTGGGTCAGTGAAGCTGCAAGGCACTCACCATGCAGTCCTGACAACGTGGGTTTGTCCTCTGACCTCCGCACTTGCACCGTGCCATACATGCCTGCCTATATATATCATGCATATATCCACAACAATAATAAATTAAAATTTAATAAATTAAAAGCTACTTTGGGGCATGGGAGATGGGTCAGGATATAAGAACACTTATAGTCTCTGTGAGGTCCTGAGTTTAAGTCTTTATAACCCATGTAAAAAGCTATGCGTGGTAGCACAGGGACCTATAATCCCAGTGGGTGCTGGGGTACAGAAACAGGAGGATTGGAGAGGGGAAGATTGCTAGGATTGAGCTCTAGGTTCAGTAAGAGACCCTATCTCAAGAGAATACAGTGAAGCCGGGCGGTGGTGGCGCACGCCTTTAATCCCAGCACTTGGGAGGCAGAGGCAGGCAGATTTCTGAGTGTGAGTCCAGCCTCGTCTACAGAGTGAGTTCCAGGACAGCCAAGGCTATACAGAGAAACCCTGTCCCAAGGAAAAAAAAAAAAACAGTGGAAAGAAGGACACCTGATGTCCTCCTCTGGCCTCTGTGACGAAGCAGTGACAAACATCCACATGTGTACATACAACCATATACAAATCAAATTTTTAAATATTTAAAATTTGCATTCTAGTCAGGCATGGTGGCACACACAAATAATCTCAGTACTTAGGAGACTGAGACAATAGTATGGCCACAAATGTGAGATCAGCCTAAGATATAGGCAGAGTGAGACCCTGTCTACAAAACAAAACAAAATAAAACATCACAAGGCAGGACATGGTGGCACGAGCCTTGAATCCCAGCACTGAGCAGGCAGAGGCAGGAGGATCTGTGTGAGTTCAAGGCCAGCCTGGTCTATATATCAAGTTCCAAGATAGCCAAGATGTCTCAAAAACAAAAAAGATGTCTCAAAAACAAAGCAGCAAACTTGAAGCTTACGTCCCCACCTCACCCGATTCCCTCCTCCATGCAGAAAAGCCAAAAGAAAGCAAGAAAGAAGGAAACTGGGAAACAAAGAGAAGAGAAAGGGAAGATAAAAAAGAAGAGGAAGTTATTTTTCTGTCCTATGAAAACTTGATTGTGGCTATTTATTCCCGACACCCCTCTGCATTCCCAGGCTCCACACAGTTGGTAGCAGAAGGTTAGGGACTTTAGAAGGTTAGGGACTTTAGAAGGTTAGGGACTTTAGAAGGTTAGGGACTTTAGAAGGTTAGGGACTTTAGAAGTGAACCAGAAGCCACCTTGACTCTTCTACCTTTGATTTCAGCCTGTGGTCACACTAACTGGTTTACACCAGAAACTATGAACATACACACCCAGATGTGAGTACTGACCGTGCGACCGCAGCGGTTGTTATGTAAGTTCATGAGGGCCCGGGCGTCCTTAAGCCTCTTTTCTTTGGCATCCACAAAAGCCTTGGCAAAGCGGACACCGTAGTGGATGTTGTCACTACAGCCACCCCAGTCGAAGTCCCCTCGTTGATCATGGTGCCGACCACGGGTATATGGGTCACAGCTGCACACACTCAGCTCACCCTGGCTGCAGGCCCGAGTGATAGCGTGGACCACTCCTGCTGATGAGATAGCATAGACAAACGCTGCTTCCCGGCTGCCTACACAGAGAGAGGCAGAGACTTATTACAGGAATGGCCCAGCCTGTGTCCACTCCTTCTCCTCCTCCTCCACATCTACCACCATCACCCTCTCCATATGTGTATGTGCGTGTGCGCACACACACACACACACACTTATACGTACTTCTGGGTGTTTCTCACAGTCTTACTCCATAGTCCAGGCCTGGAAAGTGTTATGTAAATATAACCCGGCCTTGAACTTGAGATTTTCCTGTCTCAGCCTCCCTAGAGCTAGGGTTGCAGGGACAGGTCACATGCCCAACACTGTCCATCCCTTTCTTCAATCAGCAACTTCAGAAGTCTCCTCAGCTATTCCAGAGCCCACCCTACCCATCAAAGTGGCCTTGTGTCCTAAGAGCATCCCTCAGAGTAGCCTCCCTCTCCTGTGAGGCCTCACTATGCCACTCCTTGGTACATCTGACCTTTTGGGCTAACCTCTACTCTGTTTCCACCACCACCACCCCACCACTCTCTCTCACTCTCATGCTTGCTCTCTTTCTCTCATGCTTGTGCTCTCACAGTCTCTCATGCTCTCTCTCACCCGCTCTCTCACTCGTGCTCTCCCTCTCTCTGTCTCTCTCTCTGTCTCTGTCTCTCTCTGTCTCTCTGTCTCTGTCTCTCTGTCTCTGTCTCTCTCTCTCTCTCTCTCTCTCACACACACACACACACACACACACACACACCACCACCACCACCACCACCACCACCACCACAGACTAGGGCGAGAGGGAAGGAGGGAAGAGGGAGAGAGAACAAGCCCTGATGTAGTTATACCTGCCTTAGTCAGCCTTCCAGGGGTTTCAGGCCCCCTCTGCTGGACAGTTCCCCCTCAATGTGGACCCCCCCCCCGCCCAGGGGGTCAGCCTGTTCAGAGAACCATACTAACTTCAGTCTGCTCTGGTCCTTTCTTCGCCCTTGCAGATGGAGGTTCAGCACCCCCAGCTCGTCACCTGCAGGGTCTCATCTCACGCCCTTCCTCCTCCTTTGCCCTCTAGTTCTGCTGAACTCTTTTGCCGAATAGGGTCCAGGCACCGGCTTTCGGAATATCTGTATATGGCCTTCTGTTTATCTCTTGTGCCCATTGCTGTAATGTTGGGAATGTTAAGGTGCCTGGGTGACAGTGGTGATTGTGGTGGTAAGAAGCAGAGAGCCTGGTCCTCATCCTTAGCTATCAAGTTCATGGATGCCCAGCGGGCTTGGATATGGGGAAGCCAGAGAAAGGCAGGAGTAAGATGGAAGCAGCAGGGGATGTTCACCTAGACCGACCATCTCAGAGCACTTAGGTTGACGGGCTCTGGCTTACAAATCTAGGCTGGAGAGCAGCTGTTCCTGTCTCCCAGGTTGGCTCACAATCGCTTCTTAGATTATAAAGTAGTGTGTAGGGAAATGAAGGGGGTGGTGCCTACCCTTCTAACTCACCACCCCAAGCATAAGAAGGGAAGGGGCTTCAGAAGCTTGGAAGAGGACCCTACTTCTGAGCATGGCACGGCCAAAGACAGTGTGGTCCCGGTCCAGTGTGGTGCAGTTCCAGCGGTGATGGCGGAACTGGTGCTGGCACTCTCGGATCCATTCCCGGGCTCCTTCACCTACTGAGCGCATGATGTCCGGGTAGCGCTGGCACAACTGCCGCTGCCGGCTCACCAGACCAGGGATGTTGTCACAGATCACTCGGGCTCCCAGGGCTCCTATGTACCTGTAAAGTAGAGATGGCCTTGTCATAGCCTCCCGAAAGGGGCTGGGCATCAGCAGAGGGATTCAGAGGTGAGCTAGACCTTAAAGAGGTTCCTTCCTTTCCCAAGACCTTCTCTCTGAGGCTGATGGGTAGAACCATTACCTGCCATCTCTGAGGGGAAAAAAGCTACACAGCTGCAGAAGGAGTAACTGGGTGATTGAGTGGTCTCCACCATTACCAGTGCCCTAGCCAAAGGCCAAAGTGACACGCACTTCTAGAACACAGGCCAGGCTTGTGACATGTCATACAAACCCACAGTCTGTTTATTTAACAAACATTAAGATCCTCACAGCAAAATAAACTAACAAAATGAGAATCTGAGACAGCGCTCTTACATGGTCATGTAAGAGGCACGACTCAATGGCTGGTCCATGAAGATCGCTTGGCCACAGCAGAATGCAGAGAGGAGGGGGCTGGAGAACACATTGTGAGCAGGTTTGAGTAATGCTTACAGCTTTGGATCTGGCAGCTAAAACATCCTCAGTCCTAATCCTGAGGCCACAGAACGAGATCCCCATCTTTACCTCCTCCCCCCACCCCCCCAGTTCCCTTTACTTCCAGGCCCTAGAGCTTTTCTTAACCAGTTTCCCCAGCACTTACACGGCACAATGTCCAGGAAGGATCTACATGGATAAAGAGCTGTTTGCAGTGAGAAGCCTGAACAGGACAAAGTAGTTAGAGGCCAAAGGACAGGACAGCACAGGCCTTTGCATCCCAGCACTCAGGGGCAGATCTCTCTGAGTTCTAAGGCAGCCTAATCTACATTGAGAGTTCTAGGCCAGCCAGAGCTACATAGTGAGAGTCTGTCTCTTTATCAACCAATCAGTCAACCAACTAACCAATCAATCAATTCAATCAATTAAAATGTGGTAGAGTCTCTAGTCTGACCAATTTAAAAACTCAAGATGGCCACTGAAGGTTAGGTGGGTTACCAGCATCATTCAGAAGCTGCTCAAGGCCTTATCACCTCTCCTTTCAAACACTCCTGCCCTTGGACTCCACCATGGGTTCAGGAGATTCTGGAGAGAAACCAGGAACATATCACCCTTTCTCCCGGAGAAGTCTCTAAAGAGATGAGACTCATTCCCTCCCTTTCTGCAGCAATGCAGCTCAGCTTCTCTGCCTTTCTGTCTCCCCTATAACCTACACACACACACACACACACACACACACACACACACACACACAGCACTTTCCCTTGGTATTTTCAGTATGGAACTGCCACTATCTTTCCTGTTGGGAACAGGTGGGAACTGTAGTGACCAGTTGCTACTGCAAACAGAAAAACTTTGGTCTGAACTATGAATGAGCCAGTGGTTTGGCAATGGCCCCAAAGTGGGCCTAGAAGTGAGTGGGGAGAAGAGAAGAGAAGGCAGCCAATAGAGGAGGGGTAACCCGACCAGCCCTGAGCCCTGCCCCCACCACACATTCCCACAGCCAACCCTCACCCACAGACTAGATCATCACTAGTGACAGGGACTCGGGCCTCTTCAGGAGCTCAGAAGGTCTGATGAACCCCATCTGTCCCTGTGGAAGGGTGAGAGGGCTGTTCCTTCAAGAATAAATCCCATGGAATCAGCATCCCTAGAGGAAGGGTGAGAGGGCTGATCCTCCAAGAACAAATCCCATGGAATCAGCATCCCCACCTCTGTCCATCAGGGCAGCAGCTTCCAGGAACAAACAAAATAAACACCCCAGGCTGGGCCAGGCCGGAAAGGCCTGCCTGACGCACAGCTTTGAGTTACACCCACTGCCCTGGCGCTTTGTTTGGAGTATTGAAACCATCGGAGTTGGAGCTCGTCCCTGTCTCACCACCGATCTGCTCCCCCAGCTCAGCCCCAGATTACTGATCTAGGCAATGGGTGTTTGTTTTTTTATCTGGGGCTTGGAGGAAGGAGGCTGGATGGGAATGGCAGAGCAATAATCCAGCCCTCATAGACAGTCTGGAGTAGGGTAGGCCAAATTCTGGTTTTAAAAAAAAAGGGGCCTTCCTGTGGTCTGACTTTAATCTATCCTGCTGTAGCCCACACCAATCTTTCTTAATACATCCTCAATGAGCATGGGAACATCTGGTTGGTATATAAGATGGGAAGATAATTAGGTTTTCCTACTACCATGCTTGTTCCTAAGTAACTGCTTCAAGACCCTGCATGGGGCTTGCCTGCTGTCTGGTTCTCAGAGCCCTTGTAGTCAAATGTGGAAACCGCCAATAATACTGACTCTGAAGCCGAACCCATCGCCCTCAGCCCAACGAACGCTTGCGCAATGCCTGCCACGTGCCAGTCGCTGAGCTTAGTTGTTAGGGGCACAAAGACTTCGTGAGATCTATCCCTCAGTCCTGACTTCCTGTTTTCCCTTTCAGAAACTAATTCTTCATTTCTGCCCCAGCCTCCAATTCACCTTCTTTCTCTTGGCAAAGTCACTAGGACCAACACTAGCCCCTTGCTCAGGGTTTGTAAGTGCCCAGACTCCCTCTGCCTCCACATCTAATGAATCGCAATCATTATACTTTGTGTCAGTATACCCAGTGCTAAGGAAAGCTTCTGGCGCATAGTAGGTAGGTACTCAGCAGTACTGTGTGCTTGCTCTGATTATCCCTGCTTCCATCTCTCCTAGGCATCCCCAATTCTCTTCAGGTAGCTTGATTCCTCGTCAACAATTCCTTTTGCAGACACTTTATGTTTGAACAGAGCCAGGGATCCCCTACTCCCTTTGTTTGTTTGTTTGTTGTATTGTTTTGTTTTGTTTTTTGAGACAAAGTTTCTCTGTGTAATAGCTCTGGATATCCTGGACTCACTTTGTAGACCAGGCTGGCCTCCTCCAACTCACAGAAACCTGCCTGCCTCTGTTTCCCAAGTACTGGGATTAAAGGCATGAGCCACCACACCTGGCCTCTCTGATTCCTTTTGTATCTACCCATTAGTATAAATGTTTCAACTCAACACAAACAGGACTTAAAATGCAGAGAAGACTGTTAGCCCACCAGATCTGTTCTTTGTATTGTACACAAGTCACAGAACATTCTGTAAAAAAAATTCCAAGATATAGCCAGGAGTGGTGGTTCATATATGATCCCAGCACTCAGAAGGCAGAAACAGGCAGATCTCTGTGAGTTTGAAGCCAGTCTGGGCTGTATAGAGTCCCAGGGCAGCCAGGGATGCACACATAATGAGTTGCCCTCTTAACAGCAACAACAACGAACCAGCAAGAGGATGCCACAGAGTGTGAGTCAGGGAAATCTCAACATTAGGGGTCAGGAATATTGATGGAAACCCCACTCTATGAAAGGATACGGGGGAACCAGGATGAAGGAAGCCATCTAAATTCAAACACAAGGGGGGTTTGTGGTTGGTTATTTTGTTTTGTTTCTCAGTTTCACTATACATCCAAGGCTGGCCTAAAAGTTATGATTCCCCTGCCTCAGCCTCCTGATTCCTATTACAGGAATGTGCCATAATGCCCAGCAAAAATTGATTTTTATTCTAGGAGCAAGAGAAGTACATGTGCTGATTAGAAATAAAACCGCATGACTCCAAAATTGGTGTGAATTTAAGCAATTTTTTTCTTACAATTGAGTTAGTTAATTTTGCCTAAAACTTGCTAGCTAGATCAGGCAGACCTGGAGCTCAAGTACACTACCACACCCAGCAAGTTTTGTTGTTTTCCCTTCCTGTCCTATCTCTCAGTCTACTCATTGGTGTTACAGAGATTATAACAGTACGTACCTCACTCACTCAAATTGGAGATCGAAGGTGATGCTTAGCAAGGGGCTTGGCCACGGTGCTGTAACTTAGCAAGGGATCAATCACTAAAGGGCGCTTGTGTATGGTAACAGTAGAAGTAACATGACGCTGCTCTCTGCTCTCTCTTTATGAGCCCAAGAATATGCCCAGCTCTTGTGAGTCTCCACATATCCACATTTCTTGTCATACTGAGAAGAAACCACGTGTCTCTTCTAGTTAAGGGAAGACTCAGAGGAGTTATGGGAAAGGAAGGGGGAGAATCCTAAGCTGTGAGATCAGACTAACAACTGCTCATAGGGATAGCCTTCTGCTCCAAAGTAGAACACAGACACACTGAGCCAGTAGACATCCCTCTCTTCTGGGAACTGTATGATTGTATATACACTACTAATCTTGCTGGGTTTGAGATAATCAACTTGGGGGCCAGACCTGCCTTTAGAACTCAGGTCTCCTCCTTCTATAAGTGCTGACCACTGAGACAGACATCTATGGCTGTAGCTGTGACATCTTGAGGCCAGGGAGATGGAATTGAGCTCTGCAAATGAGCTTTGCACCCACACTCATCATGGTCCTAATGCTGCCTTCCTCTGTTTCACATGGACATAGGAACCACTCAGACCCTCCGACACCTGCCTCCCTACCTAGCTCTTCCATCTACAAAAGCTGTAGTAGCTTTGCAACATCTTTAATATGAACCACTTGTGGAGGGAGGGAGAAAAGAAATGGGGAAGGGAGTAGTGGTCAGGAGTAAAAATAGGGGCTAGAAGACCTGCAGGCGAGTCTTTAGGCTCTACAGAATGTGGAGATGTCCAGAGTGAAGCATCCATGGGTCACCAAGACTCTCTCAAACTGGTGAAAAGCAATCAAGTGTTTCAAAAAGCCAGTTGTCATGTAGGCCAAATCAAGGTGGGCGCTGGGCACTACGTGCTTCCATGCTTCTTTTCACAGGGAACCTGAAGACGGAAGTCCCCAGCCAAACTGCGTCATAAAGATAAAGGGGGGGGGGGGGCGCT
Source organism: Tokudaia tokunoshimensis (assembly GCA_036184795.1). Taxonomy (NCBI): domain Eukaryota; kingdom Metazoa; phylum Chordata; class Mammalia; order Rodentia; family Muridae; genus Tokudaia; species Tokudaia tokunoshimensis. The sequence goes on along the minus strand of BTHU01000003.1, from coordinate 55,703,781 downwards.
CTAGTCATTGGAAGGCTCTTTTTCTCCATCTTCCTTCTTTCCGTTTCCCTTTCTAAAGGAAAGTTTCAAGCCAGATGTAAGATATAGGCCTTACTCCGCCTCCTCATCCAAACCCCCCTCTTTGCCTGCCCCAACACTGTAGAGATAAAAAAGATCCAAAAGAAAGATTTTACTTTAACAGGAAAACAGGGGTGGGGGTGGGGACAGAGAGAGCAGCATCTTGAAATGATAGGAATCTGCCGCCCAAGCTGCCTTGCCCCTCAGCCAGCTACCCCTCACCCCTCCAGCCCAGATTCCTAGTCCAGAGGAGAAAGCAGTCACAGGGTGCAAGAGAAGAGACCTCGCTTTGTGGGAGGTAGGGTTGGGGGTGGAGAGGGGGTACTTGTTTCAGGGGAGGAGCAGAGTAAGGGGGAAGGGGGGACACTGCATGTTAGAGAGGGGCACTAGCCCAGCCCAAGAGGCTGGTTTCACTGGAGGGGTGAGGAGGAAGGATGAGAGATCCGAATCTTTTTGCAGTCCGATTCTAACCCCTTCACCCTTTCTGGAAAGAGGATGCGTATCCAAAGGGGGCTGGAGGAGTCCTGGGGCTGTAGGGAATTCTACAAAGAACACAGCAGGCATCCAGTAGATCCTGGACGCCTTTTGCTTCATCTGCCCTTTGGAAGTGTTTGAAGATTAAGGCCTGTAAGAAGAGACCTGAAGACAGGGTCTCACAACTCTTGAGACTCTAGAAGCCCCTGGGGCTTGGGGAGGAAAGGTGGGAGGTTATGCCATCTGGGACAGGAAAGTAAAAGGGGACATCAGTGTTCCAAATTACACCCTCAAAGCCAAGGCTGGTGACAAACGCCTGGGTTATGCAACCCCAAGTATTTAATTTGTTTCAATCGTGGGCCTTAAGGGGAAGTTTGTGCCTCAATTTCACTTCTAAGCCTGTCCATGGATGCTACTGGCTCACTGTGTGGGCTAGACTAGCAGAGGGAACAGCCAGCTGCCCCCCCACTCGTGTCCCCAGGGACCCTTAGGTAGTACAAGGTTTTTTTGAAGGCCATGACCATGCCAAACAATCACTGCAGGATGTGGAGAGGCGACTAGTTCCTTGAACCCACCCTGAGAGAGAATCACATAGTAGCTTCTGCCCTAGAGGCTTGAGTAGAAATACCAAGGGGCACAATGTGGCAGTCTAGGGGGCTTCAACCATCAGCTCCCTCATTCCAGATGTCCATTGCTCTCCTCTCCAGCACCTCATTCTCTCCAACTCCTCACCAGCCACTGGAAGCTTCTGGGACTGTCCTTCCTCCAATTCCTCCCAGGCAATTCTGGTGCCTAAGCAGCCGATGCCCAGAGCAATGCACTAGTTCCAGTATGCTTACCCACCCCAGAACCACACTTACCACCAGGACGTGTCTACACGGGCCGGCAGAGTCAGGAGCAGCAGCAGCAGCAGGCAGGCAAGACCCAGGCGGGTGGAAGCTGGGGACACGTCGGGGGCTGTGGGTCTGGGAACTGGGACCGGGACACGGGCACGCCTAGGGGCGAGCTGCGCGGCTTCGTCCTCACCCCGCAGCTTCAGCATAGCTCCCCGCAGACTCCCGCCGCGTAGCCCTCAGGGCAGTGGACGGACACTGTCTGGGTTTCCTCAGGCGTCTCTTAGATCGCCCCACAGAGTGGCCATGGGGACCAGGGGAGACCGGGGACCTCAAGGCACGTGGAGCCCGGGAGCCGGACCCAGGGCTCCCAAGAGCGCGCAAGCTTCAGGGCCAGGAGACCGACGAGCGCTGAGCCGGGTGTGGGCAGTCGGGTGCGGTGTCAGTGGCTCCGGGGCGCGGAGTGCGGCGGGGGCCAGAGCGCGCCGACAGCCCCTGCGGCCGCAGCTCTCATTGGACGGGGCGGGGCGGGGCCGGGGACACGCGCGGCCTTCAGCGCGGCTCCGCCCGCTCCAGCCCGGGTGCTTCGCGGCGTCCTAGGTGTGGCGGCCGCCTCCTCCCCTCCGTTCTACTGAGCGCCACCGCGCCGCGCCCCCACCTGCTCCGGCCACCCGCGACGGGGCTCTTCCCTGCCTGCAGCCCCCTGTCCCTACCGACGCCACGCCACGCCACCGGGTCCTAGCGCCCTTCACTCAGCCACGCGGACCACTGCGTTTGATGGCAAGGCGCACCCGGTGTGTGTGTGGGGGGAGGTGGGAGAGGCGTGGAGGGGGTTGTGGACACTTCCAGTCCTTTAAGTACAGAAGATGCACTTTCTTCTGGTCCTCCCATCCTTGCGCTTCTGGGAAACTGGTAGACACCCGGCCAGTAAGAGTTGCCGGATAGTGGGACTCCCTTGGCCACACTGCTTACAGGGGTACCATGGGCAACCGACCTCGGGCGGGAGATCCTCTCATCAAGGACTCATCGTCCTCCCCGCCCCCCGCTTCTCCCACCCACTGCACCGACACCATCCTCTCGTCCTGTCCGTCGTTGAGAGTCTTGTCCACCTTGGTACTTTCCCCGGCTCAGGGCAGCGCAGTCGCCCAAGAGACACACCTGCGGGCGGGACGCAGCCGCCTGCCGGTGCCCTGACGGCTGGCCAGGGCTCGGCAGAGCTCGGTCTCTCCCAGTATGTCCGTCCCCCACCCCCTCGGGCGGAGCTGCGACTAGGAAAGAATCAGAAACAGCTGGGCTGCTTTCCCGCACCAGAGGCCGGGGTGGGGGTCCTGCGGAGAGGGTGGAAGCCCTGGTGCCTTTTCTCCCACTCCCTTTCCACCCTTCTTCCTCTCCACTGGTCCTCCCTCAGTCCCGCAGTCGGGGGGGTGGTGTAGTTGGAAAGAGGTAGTGAGGTGTTGTGGGCTGGAAGGATACCTTGCTCCCTTATTATGCCCCCCTCACCCCCCCCCACACACACACACAACGGGCTCGCACCTCTCTATGTGTGAAGTAGAAGCCCGTGGGGGCAGAATGATCCTTACTGAAACAAAAATTCTTTCAACTGGAGACTTCTCTGAGGTCTGGCCTAACTCTTTCAGCCTCAGTTTCTCCTGCCTAGCCTCCCATTCCCAGGTGTCTTTCATGCCTCTCCTTGTGATTTTATCTAAACTATAAAGTCCTGATGTAAACATCATGCTGGTGACTGCCCACCCACCTTAACCCCAAACTCACTGTCAGCCCTTGTTTGGTGGGGGTGTTAGAGATGCCAGAGTGTGAAGGACAGGGTACAGCTGGCTGCAGACATCTCAGAGACAGAGAAGAGAGAAAAGTTCAGAAGGACGTTCACCCTCTCTCCCCACGACTCAGTTTCTGTGGCAAGAGGCAAAGTAGATGCGCCAATTCCACAAATATTACTTTCTTTGATCTGATAAGGTTGTGCTGCGTTCCAAGGAGACACACATTCACACACACACACACACACACAAATCAAAAAAGCATTTCTGCCTTTGTGGCACTTACACTTTATTGAGCAAGATAGATAATAAACATTAGAAGTGAAGCTCGTGGAATGTTCCAAAGTGGTAAGTGCAGGGAGGTGGGGGCTGTGGGCGAGTGGGTCAGGGTAAAGAGGCCGCATCCTAGTGATAATGAAGAGAGGGCGTGAGCAGGCAGAAACTAAGCTGTGCAGATTGTGGTGCAGACCCTGTAAGAAGCAGAGTCAGTCAACACCCCCAGACAGGAGTGAGCTGGTGGACAGGGGTCAACAAAAGGGTCAGCTAAATGGAGCCGAGTGCCCTAGGGAGGAAGAGGAGAGTTCAGATAAGTAAATGGAGGGTGATCTAAGGTGGGGAGGAGAGAAGGTGCCCACTATCATTATCACTGGCGGGGCGGGACTGGCTTTGGATGAGAAAAGGGAGGGGGTGAATTCAGGGAGCAAGTAGAACCAGCAGTTAGCCATGGTGAACCTCCTCCACTCCCACCCCCAATTCCTGCAGTCTGGAGACTTCAGGTCTGCTATGGCTTTGGTAAGGAACAGGCTCTAAGGCTGGTTTCCCTGTGTGTGTGGGGGGGGGGGGCATGTAAGGGGCTGTGGGTTAGGCTCGTTCCTGGCTGAAGCTCTCTCCTTGGACCACTCTTACCTCCTCCCAGCCGAGCTCCACCCCTTTGCAGGGCCTAAGTCTTCCAGCTTGGATGCTGCTCCCAGACTCCCCTGTGTGTTTAGACCTGGGTGTGACTCTGGCCCTGTGTTTATTTGTACATATGAGACTGAGGTTGTGGGATGGGAGCTGGAGATGATCACATCTGATTTGGGTGAACTCACCCACATGGGCCCCAGATTCACATCTGAGGCCTCTCTTTGGCTTCAACTATTGTCATAGCTGAGTGGGACCGTGTCTTGGCACGACACAGATGCTCAACTATTGAAGTATATTTCTGATATGAACCCCCACCCCTAAAACATCAGCAGCTCCTAGAAGGGAGGGGACCGAGGAGACAAGACTCCTCACAGCTTACAGGCCACCTCGGTCCTATAGTAGGGAACCCAGGAAGAGACTTTGTTCCTTCTCCCCCTCTCCGCAGTCCCCAGATCCCCGCCTGCAGGGGCCAGCTGAGTACAAGAGCACTCAACCACTTAACTAGAGAACAATTATGGAGCCAGAGAAGAGGTTTTCTGGGATCTGCCACTTTGGAGCTTCAAATCTCAAAATAAACTTCCAGCCTCAAAGTCCTAGACACTACTGGAGAGCTCAACTCCTCACGCAAGGGCCTGTTTGGGACTTCAAGAAGGAGGGTCAAGGCTGGAGGCTCTGTCTTGCTCCCCTAGGCCCCCCCCCCACACACACTGCCTGAATTGTGGGAGCCTGCAGGAGAAGTCTCTGATTTCAGAGTCAGACACTGGTCTGGAGGGCCCTGCATGGTGTCAGTTCACACTTAGTAAGTACCTGCTATGTGCCTACCACTAACAGGGGCATCCAAATAGACACAGAAGGAGAAGGCCTTAAGGTGATGCCTAACCTCTGTGTTCAAGGCTGTATACGGCAGATATAATGAGCAACAGTTTTAGCAGAGACCCAAAGAATCCCAGGCCATCCCCTCCCACCCCAACCCTTCACCACACACGCGAATGCCCACACTCACGAGCTCATGTGCAAGCATGCACACATACACCCATGCACACGCACAATGCCAAATTCCTTGGGACCTTCTGCAGACAGCCTCCAGACCAGTTATCAGCAGTACCCTAGTCTCCTGTCCTTTTCAAAATGGGCATAAAAAGGAGATTCCACATTCAGCTTCGATAGCTCACTTTGCGCTCTGATCTCTACTGAGGCCACATAGGGTTAGATAGGTAGATCTCCCTCTACCTCCTGCTCAGCTTCCTATGGCTAAGTGGCTTAAGATTGTTACTGGCCTCTGGATGAGAGTGGAGATGAGTTAAGGGAAGCCGGTGTGTGTAAACAGCCCTGACTCCACCTGGCCTGTCTTCCTTGGGCCCTAGTTGGCGATGACCTTCTCTTTTCTGGTGGGTGGGAGGTAGTGTGGATGGTAATGAGTGGAGAGAGAAAGGCCAAGAAGGGGCTGGAGGGGGGGGGTGCTGGATGAAAGTCAAGAAATTCCTGAGCTTGCTGCATACAAGGGGCCCCCAGATGCCTTTCCTGGGATTTCTTTGCAAACTAAGGCAGGTCTCTTTTGAATTGGGGCCAGGTTCACACCATGCCTGATGCCCCACTTCCTACCCTAATATACCACCCCAGGTATCTGGGGACAAGAGGGGAGCCTGAGAAGAACCCAAAGATTTTAAAGGAGAACGCCATGGGATCTCGGCTTGTTACACAGCCTAGCTGGCCTCTGCCTGGTATTTATGAGCTTCCAGGCAAGCGTGGAACTGTCTCAAAGAGGCTAGGCCAATAGAGTTTGGGGGTGGCAGGGCACAGGAGAAAGGAACATCCAGCCCCATCAGGGGGCTTCATGGCACAGCATTCCTCTCAGTTAGTAAGTGGCTAAACAGAGCAACCAAAGAGGACCGAAAGGGAGAAGGGACACCAGGAAAGGAGGACAAGGGAGATGGAGCTTCAGGGTGGGCTGGAGCCTTTTAGCACTTGAGCTGTGAGGAGACTGGAGCCAGGCAGTGGACAGGCTGAGGGCCATCCTGGGCAGGTGGCCCAGGGTGTGCTACTGGGATCCTGGGTGGTCACTGACCAGCCTCTCCTCGAAGGAAGGTTCCTGTTTTGCCTTCAACCTTTTCCCCAATGTGCCTGAACTAAGTGGGCTAAGCACTAAGCTCTGTCGTGCCTGATGTTTGTTCTAGGTCCCAGCCCCATCTGGATGTTAGATTGCTCCCAGTGAGCCAGAATCACAGGCCCACTGTCTGCCTCTCTCATGGCCTTCCTCGGCCCTCAGGCTTCCTCCCCATCTCCTCTCTGGGGTCCTCTTCTCTTAAGCTTGAGACTCTAGCCTTAGCCCACTTTCTGGGTTTGTTTCCTGTCTCATGTGTCTGGCTTTTATTTCTGCCTAGATATCTGTCTGTCCCTCTTTCTCAGTTCTGTCATTTGGTTATCTCCTGGTTGGCCTCTGTCTGTCTGTCTCTGTCTCCCTATCCCTCTGTCGGTCTCTCCCTCAGAGAGAGAGAGAGAGAGAGAGAGAGGTGCACAACTGATGCATGTCCTTCTTTCTTTTGTCTCTCTTCTCTATTTCTTTTAAAAAACCAACCAAAGAAGCACAGATATCTTTGTGGCTTTCTGAGCCTCTCTGGGTACCTGCCTACCTGCCTCTTATGTTCTCTGGTGTGTGACTTTATCTGTTGCCTACCCTCAGCTCCTGCAATACAAGGGCCAGAAAAGATTTAAAAACAAAATGTTTTCTACCCTCAACTAATGCAGTACTTAGGCACTATTTACAATATTGTAAGTCACCTTCCCACGTTGGGCCTCACTTTCCCCACTGTGGGACAAGTAGAGTAGATGGAGAGCTACTTTCTGCTATGGAACATTCTCTGTCTTTATCTCTTCTTTCTTTAGCATTCGCCATTCTGTTATGCCCAAGGCCTCTGCCTCTGTTTCCTAAATTTGACCCTGAAACCTGGACTCAAGCATTTTAGGGATGCCAGCGGGGAGAGGTTCCTGTTAGTGTCAGCCAGAAAGGCCCTCAAAGCAAGATACTCACTACTCTATTCCTTTAAACATCAGTGTAGACAGGGTCCCTTTCTGGGGCCATGTCTGGGATACAAACCAGATTAGCTCATCTCTCTAATCCTCTTTGTGCTGGAGCCTTTGCCAGGCAGGGACACCCACAGCGCCGTGTGTGTGTGTGTGTGTGTGTGTGTGTGTGTGAGAGAGAGAGAGAGTGTGTGAGTGTATGTATGTGTGTGTGTGTATGTGTGTGTATTCTTGGAGAGGCAGGGCGCACAAGGTTCTCTCCTCTGGTACTCCCCTTCCCACAAGTAAAGTCCAAGTCAGCAAGCCTCCCTGTGTGAAAAAAAGTCTGAGGTTTGAGCCAAGCTTGCCTCCCACCTCCATTCCAATCTCTTCTGCAGCCTTTCCAGGGCTGGATTATGCATTTCAGCCATCCCCCTGTGCCCGAACAGTCTAGAATCTACCCCTCTTCAACGCATATCTAACGGCCTAATTGTGTGTACTTTTCGGTCATTTTAGGACTTGGCAATCCCTTCTTGAAAAACCCAGAACTTGAAGAAGGACATAGGGATCGTGGGGGAGGGGCGGTGGGGATCAGACTGGCCCTCGGCATTGCACTCCAAATTGGAAGCCTCCAGCCAGTCCCTGAATTTTCCTTGGAGAGATCTCTCTGGGCTGATAAGATCAAAGCATTCCCTCTGCCAAATCATTACCTTATTTTCGAGGCAATTACAGAACTTATTGTATCAATTAGCCAGGTCTCCAGCTGCAGCTGTTTATCGCTGGCTTTTGATGCGCTGGCTAAGGGGCTGCCCTACCGAGAAAGCCAGAGCAAGCGAGAGAGAGAAGGGCGGGGTCTGGGCCGGGAGCGCCCCGCTGCTGTCTGTGGGAATGCGCGGCGGAGGGCGGGAGGGCGCCCAGGGTGGTGGAGCCCGCGGACCACTCTCGCCGCGATCGCTCTGTTCTGGGCGTCACAACGCGCGGACGTGGCCCAGAGAGACGCCGCAGACCCAGGGGTGAGGCAGGTCGCCGGGGTCGGGCCAGGGCCCGGGCTCCGTGGGGACCCGACTAAGTGAGCCCAGACGCCCAGCCTTTTGCGACGCTCGCGGCCGACTGGAATTTACCCCGTGCACAGGGCGCCCCGCCGTGGCGTTTTCTGGAAGGACAGAGGGTCGAGCTTCATTTTGGAGATCCCTGGGTTTCAGATACGGCTGAACACAGAGAAGAAAGACATTCCCAAGAGTGGAAGAGTGAGATTCAGCCAGGACCGCAGCGCCTAGAACTAAACACACCTGGAGCCAGGTTGGGTAAGGGATCTCTGGACGTTCTCAGACTTTTTGATCTTAAAAACACAAATATTACCGAGGTTCCTCCAGAGAGCTTCTTTTGTTTAGGTGGGTCACAGTCACTCATTGGATTTACAGGAACACAGGGACCAACTGATAAAGTTCCTGCTGGCCGAGGCAGCCATGAGCAACAAAATAAAAACATTTTTGGATAGTAATCCAAAGAATAAAACAAATATCCACGAGCCTGAACTAATATAAATAAACAACTGAACAAATAAATAAATGGGGAAAGGACAAATCTCCCATGTAGGAAGGCTTCCAAGTAACTTATGTAGACACTACACACTCAACGACACGAAGTATAATTCTAATCCTTAAGTGTGGACTGCACATTCTGACATCTTTCCAACAAATACAACACAGCTATGGAGTGTGGAAGGGAAATGGGATTTTACCATGGGAGAAACCTGGCAAATACTTCAGCAGGGGCATCAGGCTCAACATTAGTAGAGTCAGGGCCGTAGTTTTCGCCCCGTGACAAAAATAACACTTAAGTCTCTTGTCGCTACAGAGCAACAGGACCACACTTGTTGCTAGAGAGATGGTAAAACGGCCCAGTGAGTTGGGAAGGCAGTTCAGAGATGTCATAGGAAACGCTATACACTCTTACCATGTAATGAAGTAATTGCCTCCACAAAACCCTACACACAGATGCTGATAGCCAATCTCTACATAACTGTCAAGACTGGGGAGCACCTGACATGCCCTTCAGAGATGAATGAACACGTGAGCTGTGCATGCAGAGAACGGAATGTTTTTAGTGATAAAATGAGCTATTAACAGACATGGAGGAGCTTCCCTTGTGTATATATCACTAGCAGAAAGAAGTGGACCTGAAAGGCTGTGGTTCCAACTGCATTTCTGGCAAAAGGCAAAACTATGGAAATGATAATGTCAGGATTTCCTCCTCTGTGATCTCTTTTGTAATCCTAGTGTTATGAGAAATCATGAGAAAAAATATCAGACAAATTCCATCCAAGGATTTTTTTTTTTTTGAGACAGGTTCTTACTGTGCAATCCAGGCTGGCCTTGAATTCTCAGCCCTTCTGTCTCAGTCCATAACGGGCTGGGGTTATTGATATACATCATTACATCCTGCTGAAATAAATTCCTTATTTGTTTCTTTTTGTAATATGCTGGGGAAATTATTTCCAGAATGGAGCCTGGGAAATAACGAGGACATAGAAGGAAATAGAGGAAATAGAGAAAATCTGCTTTATTTATTTTTTATTTATTTGAAATTAGCATGTCGGTGAGATTGCTTAGCAAGCAAAGATATCTGCTACCAAGTTATATGGTAGAAGGAGAGAACTGACTCTCAAAAGTTGTCCTTTGACTGCCACATGTGCCTTATGGCACAGGGACAAGACACGAGAGCACACACACACACAAACATGCACACACGCACTCTGGATAGATAGACAAATGATAGGTCGGTAGATGATAGATAGATAGATAGATAGATAGACAGACAGACAGACAGATAGATAGAAAGAAAGATAGAAACAAAACTAACAATAATAACTGGCTTGAAGCTGGGTGTAGTAGTGCATGAGAGACAGGTGGAGCTCTGTAAGTTCAAGGCCAGTTTTGTCTATAAAGTGAGTTCAAGGGTGTTGTAGAGAGATCCTGTCTCATAAAACCAAAAAAAAAAAAAAAATTAAACCTGCCTTGGTGGTATAGTTCTATAATCCTAGCACTTGGGAGGTAGAGGCAGAAAGGTCAGGAATCCAAGGTCATCCTCAGCTGCATACTGGTTCTTAGTCCAGCCAGGGTTAAATGACACAAGTATGTAGGCATAATGGCTTTGTACATTGTGTAAATTTAACCCTTGTGTTATTCAAATGTGGGTTTCTCTGCCCTCATATCTTCTTTCAGTCCAGACTTGGCATTGTAATGTTTATACCAAGAATCTCCTGCCTCAAGTTTGTGTAAACAGTTCTTACCATTTATTCTCTGCCTTGTCAATAAATGCTGATCACTCAATGGCTGGGCAGAATACAGAATAGGGTGGGATGTCCACCAACCAGAGGGAGGAGAGAAGAGAGAGGGAGATTCAGATCGCAAGGAAGATGGAGTTTGGAGTCATGAGGAAGAGGTACACAGAGAGATCATGGAAACACACCTGAAGACCAAAGAGCCAAATCAATACTAATATGCAAGTATCCTGGGATGGGACTGGGACGTAACCGGATTATCATAGGAGCCTAAGGTTGATCATTTAAATGCTCAGCTATCGAGGTGCATTTTAAAATAAATATTGGCTTCTCTGTGTGGTTATCGGGGACTAATCGTAAAAAAATACAATTGCCAGATTAATTCACTGTTTACATTTATATGAAGAATTTATATATTTCATTTATATATGGCGCTCAAAGTGGAGCATGCTATTTGCTAATCTTAAAATTCATATTCAGGCTTTAAAACAAAACATTTTAGAGGGAAAGTTTAAGTTAACACTCTTAGCAAAGTTCAACAGTTTAGCAAAGCCAGTCTCTCTGAGATTTTCTCTAAGGGACTGGCTGGCCCTGCCACTTGGTAGTGGTCAGGGATCTGATAAAGAACTTGGGCCTCGGTAAACCAAAGGAACAAGATCTTAGGCCAGAGCCAACTGGACCAAGCACTGACTTGAGGCCACAGAGGGAGGAGTCAAACACTGCATAGGAGAGGAAATCCCACCTATTTACATAGGCAAGGTTATTTAACAACTCAGTAGCTTTTCAGGCCATTGCCTGGGGCATGAAAGCCTTAGGAAGCTGACCAAGGTACTGTGGCCGGCCAAGAGTCTACCTCAGTGAGTCAGAGCCAGCCTACTAGACCAAAGGGGCTCCTCTTGGTTAGAAACTGACCTAAGAAGCCAACACTTTTACCCTACAACTTCCCAGAATGGGCGAGGAATTGGGATTGGGTAAAGTATTCTAAGTTACAGGTAAAAGGCAGAAACACACCTCTTTGTGAGCTGAAAGAAATAGACAGAACTGCTGATAACAGTGAAGCAGAAGCCAAAGGAATGGATGTCCCAATTAGGTAAAACTGTTTAAAAAGTCATACTTTTGTGCTAAAAGTGAAAGGAACTAAATATAAAACTTCATAGATAGATATAAATATATTGAAATTGATAATTTTAAAGAAACAAAACATATAAAGAAGAAAAACACAGCAAAGACCTTTTGGATTCTATATATTTCTATTCTAAGTGGTTCAAGGGAGATGGGAGATACAGAGGAAATTAAAACATGGCCCTCATCCTAATAAGCATTTTAGTTTGCTATGTCTTTTTGAAAAACAGGGCCTTAGGGGAAAAATTCACCAGGCTTAGAGGAGACTTTGCTAAAATTAATAAATCATAATAAAGAAGATATTAAAATGTTAGAGATACAAAATAAAGAAAAAATTTGGAAACAAAAATAGAACAGCCGGTACAAAGTTATAGACCAGGTTGAACCAAATGCTAGAATCACAGACATATGAACCCAAAAAAAACATGAAATGTACACAGACCTTAAAATAGGAGTAATAAATAAAGATAAGAAAAGAATTCAAGTAGAGACAGAGGATAAAAATAAAGAAAGCCAAACAAAATTTGTTAGAGCAAACTTTAGCTTATCCAGTTAGTATACAGCAAGGGCCAGAAGATGAAAATCATACACAAATTTATAGTGAATATGAATGGCACCCTATGGATGTGCTGGATTTGAGAAAATGTAAGAAAGGTGTAATAGTTACATCTTTGGTGGAATATATTCATCCTTTGTAAAACAAATCTTGACTTCTTGGGCCAACAAAAATAGAATAATTCCCCTAGACTGGAAAGATATGACAGGAGTAATATTAGAGCCTGGGCCACAGTTACAACGGCTTTCATGGTGGAAAAAAGAGACTAAAGATATAGCACAGAAAAATAGAGTCAGAGATGTCAATATTTCCAAAGACCAACTGCTAGGTGAGTGAAGGCTAAGCTAGAGCTATAAGCTGCATATGACAGAGAAACCTTGACATTATATCACATAGCAGCCTTAAGTGCCTGGGACAAGATTCAAGAAATGGGAATAAGACTTGTGCCACTCACTCAGGTTGACAGGGCCCAAAAGAAACATTAACAAAAATAGAAAGGTATCTAATCCCTTAGTTAAAAAGGCACTAATTGAATATTTGGCTTTTGAAAATGCTAATGTTAAGTCAAAGAGGTGATCAGGCCATTGAGGGCTCAATCCCCATCTGTTGATGAATGGATTATGAATATGATTGGTGCTGGATCTCATTCTCGTAGGATAACCTTAATAAGAAAAGCCGTCTCTAGGGGTTATGAGAAAGGTCAAACTCACAAATGTCTGACTTATGGTGAACAAAGTCATTTCAAAAGAATTACAAAGAAAACCAAATTGAGTCAAAGAGAGCCTATGCCATCTGATATATGTGAAAGACGTGGGTGGCAAAGGCTGACATTGGACTAACGAGTGTAAGTCATCCACAGATAAATGGGGTAACTTATTATCAAAAAAGTCCCAATACCAAATTCAAATTAGCCAATCCAGAGCAACAGTGGAAATATTCATCTGCAGAACTAATGAACAACACTATTCTAAAAACAGACATTAAAACCCCAGATATCAGGGGCTGGAGAGATGTCTCGGTGGTTAAGAGCACTGACTGTTCTTCCTGAGGTCCTGAGTTCAATTCCCAGTAACCACATGGTGGCTGACAACCATCTGTAATGGGATTTGATGCACTCTTCTGGTGTGTGTCTGAAGATAGCTACAGTGTACTCATATAAAAAAAATAAATAATTCTTTAAAAAAATACCCAGTTATCAAGATCAAAAACACTTCAACAGATAAAACAAAACAAAGAAATCAGAAGCCAAAAGCATTTTTTTGGCAAACTTCTATAGATGATCAAAGGCCAAAACTAAAGATGTTAATAAATAATTTTAAAATTGAGTGGTTGATACCAGAGCAGATGTAACCATAATCTCTCCAAAGTCATGACCTCCAGACTGGCCTCTTCAGGAGCTAGATATCCAATTTCAAAGAGTTGAAACTTTATTCCAGGTAAATCAAAGTATACAATGGCTTAAATATATAGGACCAGAGGTCAAATAGGAAAATTAAAACCATATATGGCTGATATAGCCATGGGTTGGGGGTGGGGGACAACAATGGGAGACATGAATTACCATTCTTCCAACTTTAGGGATAAGCCATAAAATAAGAAATGTTCCTGATGAAAATATTAAAGAATTTTATCAAGAATGTCATGGACTGTCCAAGTTTTCCATAAACAGGACACAACAAAGGCTGTCTCCAACTTCTTCATACAGGGGCAACACTGTTGATAAAACACCAAGAGCCCTACCATTAAGATGGTTGATTAAACTATTTAGATTGAACAATAGCCTATGGCAAAAGAAAAATTACAGGCAATAGAACAGTTAGTCCAAGAATAGCTGGAGCCTCAGCATATAGAAGAGTCTATCATCCCTTGGAATTCTCTGGTATTTGTCATTAAAAATAAATCTGGCAAATGGAGGATGTTGACAGATCTCAGAACAATTAATAAAATCATTCAGTCAATGGGTTCCTTACAGCCCAGAATACCATCACCTTGCTTATTACCTAAGGAATGGTCTATCATAGTGATTGACTTAAAAGATTGCTTTTTCACAATTCCTTTACATGAAAATGATAAGGAACATTTTTTTTTCCTTAGTACCTACTTTAATAAAGGTTTTCCAATAAGGAGATACCATTGGAAAGTCCTGCTACAAGGAATGTGAAACAGCTCTACTTTGTGCCAATATTTTGTACAAAGGCCATTGGAGATAATTTGTGAACAATTTCCTCAATTCATAACTTACTATTATATGGATGATTTCTTATTGGCTGATTCAGATACAAATACCTTGAAAAGAATGTTTGATGAAACCAACCAACCAACAAACAAAACCTTGTCTTGTTGGGGATTACAAATGTCCCCTGAAAAATATACAAAGAGGAGAATCTATTAAATCTAGGATATACAATAGGTCTACAAAAGGTTAGACCACAAAAGGTACAAATAGGAGAGACGAATTAAGGATCTTTAATGGTTTTCAGAAATTATTGAGAGATATGAACTGGCTTCAGCCTACAATTGGCTTGGCTACTCAAGAGCTGAGTAATTTATTTAAAACCTTACAAGGTGATAAAGATTTAAATAGTCCAAGACAATTATCAACTGAGACTGAGAAGGAATGGGCTTTGATAGAAAGGGACTACAAGATGTACATCTAGATGGTGTAGATCCAAAGATGGCCCCCATCTTAGTTTCTTGCCTTCTACTCATTCTCCCACAGGAACTCTGATGCAGAGGGAAGATTATATCTTAGGATGGATATTTTTAGAATACAAATAGTAAAAAATTAAAAACCTATATAGAAAACCTATATAGAAAAGGTTTCTGAATTGATTCTAAAGGGAAAAATGAGACTTTGCCAATTAGCTAGAATAGGTTCAGCTGAAATTGTGGTACCTTTTACTAATGCAGAAATTGCAATTATGGGCATAAAGATGAATATTGGCAAAGAGCTTGCAGTAATTTTTTTTGGAGAAATTAACAACAAATACCCCCAAACCAAGCAGCTTCAGTCTATAAAAAGAACTAATTGGGTTCTGCCTCATACAATTAAAACTCCAATTTCTGGAACCCTACATTTTATACTGAGGCAAGTAAGTCAGGAAAGGCAAGGTATAAATGAGAAGATATAAGTAAGTTGGTTTAATGTCCTTATAATTCAATTCAAAAATCAGAATTATATACAATCCATATGGTGTTATTAGATTTTTCAAGAACCTCTTAATTTAGTAACTGACTCTCAATATGCAGAAAGACTGTTTTGCATATAGAAACTGCTGAACTTACCAGGACCTCTAGCATAAGGTAATGGTGAAATTGATCAGCTTTTGACAGGAAATATGCTAGAAGCTTCATAAAAAACACAATATTAATAGCAAAGATTTAAAGAAAGAATTCTATCACTTGGCAACAAGCCAAGGAAATGATAGGACAATGTCTTCCTTGTTCTTTACATAACCAAACTGCATTACTTGCAGGGAGTAACTCTAAAGGTACTAAGAAAAAATGAAACTTAACAAATGGATATGTTTCATTTTACAGAGTTTGGTAAACTGAAATATGTGTACCATACTATAAACACATATTCAGAATTTCAATGGGCAACTGCTTTGAGCTCTGAAATGGCTGATTCTGTTATTACGCATTTATTAGAATTTATGGCAATTATGGGTATACCTAGACAAACTAAGATTGACAATGCTCCAGTTTATGTCTCTAATAAAATAAAATATTACTTATTAAAATATAAAGCATATTATAGGTATGACACACAATCCTACAGGACAGATTAGAAAGATCCAACCATACTTTAAACAGAGAGGGGTATCAAAGACTCCCAAAGATAGATTACATAATGCTTTATTGACTTTAAATTTCTTAAATGCCAATGAACAGAAAACAACAGTTGCCGAGAGAATTTGGATTATTTAAAAAAAATACTGTTGAATTTTATCAGCCTGTTTATTTCAAAGATATATTAATCTCAGAATGGAGAGCAGGAAATATGTTACGATGGGGAAAGGGCTTTGTATATACAGGAGAGGAAAAATTATGGATTCTGTCCAAACTGATAAAAATCAGATTTGATAGAGGAAGACTCCCTGAAGATCTTGGCTGCAGATGGGAAGAAAAAAGTCAAAAAGACCAAACAGGACAGGTAACATGATTTGCTGATCCTGTTACAT
The DNA here is from genome assembly GCA_036184795.1 of Tokudaia tokunoshimensis. Lineage (NCBI taxonomy): Eukaryota > Metazoa > Chordata > Mammalia > Rodentia > Muridae > Tokudaia > Tokudaia tokunoshimensis. The sequence continues at coordinate 55,687,597 of BTHU01000003.1, read as the reverse complement.
GGGAACTGTTTAGAACTTCAGCTATACATAGCCAATGGTTCTTGTTGGCTACAGAGTCCTCATGATTCATCATGCCATTCTTTCATATGATATGAAGATTTATATTGCAGTTTGGTTATATGATCAAACTAACTCCTAAAGAAAGACAGTTGTTTTTCACCTGCTCAAACTAGGAACAACAATTTGTCTTTAACTGATCTGTGCACATTGCACATTCCATACATTTTGCTAATATATATATATATATATATATATATAACTTCTAAAAGCTTTATGTTTGCAGAAAAAAGAAAACAACCTAATACAAATCAATAGATAGTCAAACTCATAGTCATATTAGATAGTAGTTTATTTAATTATAATAAAATGTTTTCAAGGTTAGTCAGAATTCAGCATCCCTTCATGTTAAAAGTCTTAGAGAGATCAGGAATTCAAGGCCCATACCTAAACATAGTAAAAGGAATATATAGCAAACCAGTAGCCAACATCAAAGTAAATGGAGAAAAACTTGAAGCAATCCGACTAAAATTGGGGACCAGACAAGGCTGCTCACTCTCTCTTTATCTATTCAATATAGTACTTGAAGTTCTAGCTAGAGCAATTAGACAACAGAAGGAGGTCAAATGTATTAAAATTGGAAAGGAAGAAGTCAAAATATCACTATTTGCAAATGATATGATCGTATACTTAAGTGACCCCAAAAATTCCACTAGAGAACTCCTAAAGCTGATAAACAACTTCAGCAAAGTGGCTGGATATAAAATTAACTCAAACAAATCAGTAGCTTTCCTCTACTCAAAGGATAAACAAGCTGAGAAAGAAATTAGGGAAATGACACACTTCACACTAGTCACAAATAATATTACATACATTGGTATGATTCTAACCAAGCAAAAAGATCTGTATGACAAGAACTTCAAGCCTCTGAAGAAAGAATTCGAAGAAGATCTGAGAAGGTGGAAAGATTTCTCATGCTCATGGATTGACAAGATTAATATAGTAAATATGGACATCTTGCCGAAAGCAATCTACAGATTCAATGCAATCCCTATCAAAATTCCAAATCAATTCTTCATAGAGCTAGAAAGAGCAATCTGTAAATTCATTTGGAAAAACAAAAAAACGCAGGATAGCAAAAACTATTCTCAACAATAAAAGTACTTCTGGGGGAATCACCATCCCTGACCTGAAGCTCTGCTACAGAGCAATAGTGATAAAAACTGTATGGTATTGGTACAGAGACAGGCAAGAAGATCAATGGAATAGTATTGAAGACCCCCCAGAAATGAACCCACACACCTATGGTCACTTGATATTTGACAAAAACTGCATAGCTTCTGTAAGGCAAAGGACACGGTCAATAGGACAAAATGGCAGCCAACAGAGTGGGAAAAGATCTTTCCCAATCCTACATCTGAGAGAGGGCTAATATCCAATATATACAAAGAACTCAAGAAGTTAGACTCCAGAGAGTCAAATAACCCTATTAAAAAATGGGGTACAGAGCTAAACAAAGAATTCTCAACTGAGGAAACTCGAATGGCTGTGAAACACCTAAAGAAATGTTCAATAGTCTTAGCTATCAGGGAAATGCAAATCAAAACAACCCTGAGATTCCATCTCACACCGGTCAGAATGGCCAAGATGAAAAACTCAGGGGACAGCAGATGCTGGAGAGGATGTGGAGAAAGAGGAACACTCCTCCATTGCTGGTAGGATTGTAAGCTGGTACAACCACTCTGGAAGTCAGTTTGGCAGTTCCTCAGAAAATTAGACATAGTACTACCTGAGGACCCAGCCATACCACTCATGGGCATATACCCAGAAGATGTTCCAACATCTAATAAGGACACATGCTCCACTATGTTCATAGCAGTCTTATTTATAATAGCCAGAAACTGGAAAGAACCTAGGTGTCCTTCAACAGAGGAATGGATACAGAAAATGTGGTATATATACAGAATGGAATACTATTCAGCTATTAAAAACAATGAATTCATGAAATTCTTAGGCAAATGGATGAACTCGAAAGTGTCATCCTAAGTGAGGTAACCCAGTCACAAAAGAACACACATGGTATGCACTCACTGATAAGTGGATGTTAGCCCAAAAACTCAAAATAAACAAGTTACAATTCACAGACCACAGGAAGCTCAAGAAGGAAGACTGAAGTGGGGGTGCTTCGGTTTTTCTGAGAAAGGGGCCAAAATACTCACAGGAGCAATTATGGAGACAAAGTTTAGGGCAGAGACTGAAGGAAAGGCCACCCAGAGACTGTCCTACCTGGGGATTCATCCTGTAAACAGTCACCAAACCCCGACATTATCATGGATGCCAAGAAGTGCTTGCGGAAAGGAGCCTGTTATGGCTGTCTCCTGAGGGGCCCTGCCAGAGCCTTACAGATACAGAGGCAGATGCTAGCAGTCAACCATTGGACTGAGCGCAGGGTCCCCAATGGAGGAGTTGGAGGGAGGACTGGAGGAGCTGAAGGGTTTTGCAGCCTCATGGGAAGAAGGATGATGTAGGCCAACCAGACCTCCCAGGGCTCCCAGGGACTAAGCCAAGGGGTACATGTGATTCCGGTGCAAGTGTGGTGGAGGAATGCCTTGTAGGAAATCGGTGGGAGGGGAGGTTCTTGGTTCTATGAAGGCTCAATAGATGCCTCAGCGTGGGGTAATCGAGGGAGGGTTGGGCGGAGGGGCATCTTCTTGGAGGCAGGGGGAGGGAGGATGGGTTGGGGGTTTTCTGGGAGGTAGGGAACCAGGAAAGGGTATAACATTTGAAATGTAAATGAAGAATATATTTATTGAAAAAAAAAGAAAAAGAGCCTTTTATTAGACAAAACGGTGGAAATGTAGGTATAATGGTTTTGTACATTGTGTAAATTTGACCCTTGTGTTATTCAAATGTTGGTTTCTCTGACCTCATGTCTTGTTTCAATTCAGACATGGCATTGTAACGCTTATACCAAGAATCTCCTGTCTGAAGTTTGGGTAAACAGTTCTTACCATTTATTCTCTGCCTTATCACCCGATAGCTGGGAAGAATAAAGAATAGAGCAGGACTTCCGCCAACCTAAGGAAGGAGAGGGGAGAAAGGAAGATGCAGATCAGAGAGGAGGATGGAGGATTTGGAGCCATGAGGAAGGGGTCTGGAGAGAGATCATGGAAACACACCCAAAGACTAAAGAGCCAGATCAATAACAACATGCAAGTATCCTGGGAGGTACCCAGATTAGCATAGGAGGCTAAGGCCAATCATTTAAATGCTCAGCTATTGAGGTGCATTTTAAAATGAATATTGGTTTCTGTGCGTGGTTATTGGGGCTAGCATAAAGTAAAAAAAATACAATTGCCAGATTAATTCACTGTTTACATTTATATGAAGAATAATTCATTTATAGATATAACCTGGGTTACATGATACAGGTTAAAAACCAATAAAAATTTTGCAATGATAAATCCATTAATATTAATGTCCTATTGTTATGAAAAGAAATATAATTTCCAAAACAAGAGTAAGTTATCTTTATACATTTTTGTAGTTGCCATAAATTCCTAGTTATATAATTATCATACACTGTTCTTCTGGTGATGAATTTCTAGGTTTACCATTGATACTGCATAGATGTTTTGGGGGAAGTAAATGATTGTACCACTTTACACTTTTAATTAGCCTACACAGCTACCAACTGTTGAATGAATAATGAAAATTATCCATTCAGCTGTAAAAAGCAAATCTGAGCACATGCATAAAGATTAGAAGCTCAGATTAACATATGAGTGAAGATCTGATGTACTTCCCTTCTGAGCTGGGGGAATCTTACTTAGCATGGCCTCTTCCCCTTCCACCCATTCTCCTGAAGCTTTCAGTTTTCTTTACTGCAGATATTGACGGAGATGATAAGGCAACCATGGAGAATTCTTACTGATGGAGACTTTAGAATAAAGACCTACTTTTAGCTGGGTGGTGGTGCACACATTTAATCCCAACACCTGAGAGGCAGAGGCAGGAGGATCTCTGTGAGTTCAAGGCTAGTCTGGTCTACAGATGGAGTTTCAGGACAGCCAGAGCTGAATAGAGAAACTCTGCCTTAAAAGACAAAAACAACAAAAACATCCCCTTTCCCCTCCAGAAAAATCAAAGTGAATCTTTTCCTTGTTTCTTGCAAAAAAGAAAAGAAAGCTTATTTATTCATTTTGTTTCTAGAAGCAAAACTGAACCTCAAGAAATGTTCTGTTTCCACCCAGAGCCTGTGTGTACCGGCTGGTGGTCCTGTCGCCTTGGATCAGGCTCAACATTAGTTTACAGTATAAATACTATACTGCCCTAATGATAAGGATGCACTTAGTGGACTCCTTAAGGTTCCGTTTGCTAATGATTAATGCACTGTTCGGGCTGACCAGTCTTCCATGCATGTAACTTGACAATTGAGCACAATCAGGCATTTGTATTAAAATTAAAAAAAAAAAGGAAAAACAAAGTTAAAGCCTGTTTAGGTGGGGTCAGCTTGCTAGTATAAGTTATAATAGCTGCTTTACTGAAAACAAACAGATTTAAAATGTGTTTACCTCAGGAAAATATGCAGAAAAATGGGCCCAGGATAAACTAGGGTGTTGGTTCATTTACCACAGTGAAGTGAATGTCGGGCTGTTACCACCACACAAAGTTTTAATACGTTTGCATCAAGGGATCATCTTTGGACTCTGTTTTTAACACGTGTCAACACTCACTCGGAGCTGGGAGAATACGCGGTGGCTGTGGACCCCAGAAGAGCCGCCAGCTGCTCAGGAACATCCATTCCAGCTTGTAAACGCCAGTCTTCCCTCCCACTCCCAATAAAAAGGTCATTAACTGAAGAAAAAATAAAAAAAGCAAGCATCGTGACTTAAACCACTGAGGCTGCTGCTGCCCGCCTGGTATTGCGGAAGCTTCTGCCCAGGCCCACAGCATAGCTGTAGGCACTTCTGAGTCTAAAAACCCACAGGAGCCACTGGCTTCGTGGAAGGGGAGGAGAAAAGGCTCACCCTCCAAGAGGGGTTGGAGAGATGGCTCTGAAGTTAAGACTCCAGACTGCTCTTGCAGAGGGTCTGAGTTCGTTTCCAGCACCCACGATGTCTAGCTCACAGCTCCCTGCAACGCCTCTAGAGGCTCTCTAGAGGATACTCTCATAGACTCCAGGGGCACTGCATTTACACACAGTCACATGCGTATATACATGTAATTTAAAAGAAAATCTTTAAAACAAAAAGGAACAATGAACTTTTTTTACAATTCCTTCTTTTTATTGACTCACACAACACTTGCGAACAAAAAACTTTTTTTAAAATATTTATTTATTATATGTAAGTACACTATAGCTGTCTTCAGACAAGCCAGAAGACGGCATCAGATCTCATTACAGATGGTTGTGAGCCACCATGTGGTTGCTGGGATTTGAACTCAGGACCTCCAGAAGAACAGTCAGTGCTCTTAACCGCTGAGCTCTCCCTCCAGCCCCCAAAAAACTTTTAGAAAGATATTTTACCATGAGTGGATTTGGCTTCCGTCAAATGTTTTCTCTGTATTGTCCCCCTCTATATAATATTTGTATTAATTAGTTGGGAATTTCGCACAATACATCCCAATGGCACTCGTTTCCCGTTCCTACCAGGTCTACCCTCCCACCCTTGCGCCAAAGAAAACAAAACACCTAGTTCAATTTATGTTGCCCACACACTCATTGGAACGTGGTCAAACTCACAGCTATCAGCCCCTTAAAGAAAACGGAGTCCTCACCCTCCCCACCCTTCATCCCCAGAAACCATTAACTGTGAAGAACTACATTTCAGCATCTTTATCGCAGTTTTTAAAAGACTCTCATCAATAATTTCCTGGCTGGACTGTTTCCCCTTTTCCTTTCCTTTTCCTTTTGTTTAGGGGTGGGGTGGGGGGTAGAATGGGGTGGGGGTAGAATGGGGAGAGTGAGGTGGGGGCGGAAGATGTTGTCATAGAAGCCTTCATGTCTCTCATTCTCAGTTATGAGTCAGTAGTCCTGGATACTACTGCAAAAGAAGTGACTTTTTTTTGTTTGTTTTTGTTTTTTAATTTAATTTAATTTTCTAAGTTTTTTTATTTACATTCCAAATCATTTCCCCTTTCCTGTTTCCTCCCTCCCCGAAAGTCCCATAAGCCCCCTTCCCTCCCTCTTTTCCCCATTCAACCCCCTCTCGCTTCTCTGTCCTGGCGTTCCCCTACATCCAGTCTTTCCAGGACCAGGGGTCTCTCCATCCATCTTCTTGGAAATCTATTGATATGCGAATTGTGTCTAGGGTATTCCGAGATTCTGGGTTAATATCCCCTTATCAGTGACTGCATACCATGTGTGTTCTTTTGTGATTGGGTTACCTCACTAAGGATGATATTTTCAAGTTCTGACCATTTGCCTAGGAATTTCGTGAATTCATTGTTTTTAATTGTAGAGTAGTATTCCATTGTGTGAATATACCACATCTTCTGAATCCATTCCTCCGTTGAGGGACATCTGGGTTCTTTCCAGCTTCTGGCTATTATAAATAAGGCTGCTATGAACATAGTGGAGCATGTGTCCTTATTGCATGCAGGTAAAGTCTCTGGGTATATGCCTAGGAGTGGTATAGCCGAATCCTCCTGGAGTGTCATGCCCAGTTTTCTGAGGAACCGCCAGACTGCTTTCCAGAGTGGTTGTACCAGCTTGCAATTCCACCAGCAGTGGAGGAGTGTTCCTCTTTCTCCACATCCTCGCCAACAACTGCTGTCTCCTGTGTTTTTGATCTTAGCCATTCTGACTGGTGTGAGATGGAATCTCAGGGTTGTTTTGATTTGCATTTCCCTAATGACTAAGGATGATGAACATCTCTTTAGGTGCTTCTCATCCGTTAGATATTCTTCAGGTGAGAACTCTTTGTTTAGCTCTGTACCCCATTTTTTAATAGGGTTACTTGCCTCTCTGGAGTTTAACTTCTTGAGTTCTTTGTATATCTCGGATATTAGCCCTCTGTCGGATGTAGGGTTGGTAAAGATCATTTCCCAGTTAGTTGGTTGCCGCTTTGTCTTTTTGACAGTGTCTTTTGCCTTGCAAAAACTTTGTAATTTAATGAGGTCCCATTTGTCAATTCTCGATCTTAGAGCATAAGCTATTGGAGTTCTATTCAGGAAATTCTCCCCTGTGCCCATATGTTCAAGGTTCTTCTCTACTTTCCTTTCTATTAGTTTCAGTGTGTCTGGTTTTATGTGGAGGTCCTTGATCCACTTGGAACTGAGCTTAGTGCAAGGAGATAAGAATGGGTCAAATTGCATTCTTCTGCATGTTGACCTCCAGTTGAACCAGCACCATTTGTTGAAAAGGCTATCTTTTTTCCACTGGATGGTTTTAGCTCCTTTGTCAAAGATCAAGTGACCATAGGAGTGTGGATTCATTTCTGGGTCTTCAATTCTGTTCCATTGATCTACATGCCTGTCACTGTACCAATACCATGCAGTTTTTAACACTATTGCTCTGTAGTCAATACTTGAGGTCTGAGATATTGATTCCCCCAGAGGTTCTTTTACTCTTGAGAATAGTTTTAGCTATCCTGGGTTTTCTGTTATTCCAGATGAATTTTTTAATTGCTCTTTCTAACTCTATGAAGAATTGAGTTGGGATTTTGATGGGGATTGCATTGAATCTGTATATTGCTTTTTGGCAAGATGGTCATTTTTACTATATTAATCCTGTCAATCCATGAGCATGGCAGATTTTTCCATCTTCTGAGGTATTCTTCAATTTCTTTCTTCAGAGACTTGAAGTTCTTGTTATACAGGTCTTTCACTTGTTTGGTTAGAGTCACACCAAGATACTTTATATGGATTGTGGCTATTGTGAAGGGTATCATTTCTCTTACTTCTTTCTCAGCCTGCTTATCCTTTGAGTATAGGAAGGCTACTGACTTGCTTGAGTTGATTTTATATCTGGCCACTTTGCTGAAGTTGTTTATCAGCTGTAGGAGTTCTCTGGTGGAGTTCTTTGGGTCCCTTAAGTATACTATCATATCGTCTGCAAATAGTGATAGTTTGACTTCTTCCTTTCCAATTTGTATCCCTTTGACCTCCTTTGGTTGTCTAATTGCACTAGCTAGAAATTCAAGTACTATATTGAAAAGATATGGAGAGAGAGGGCAGCCTTGTCTAGTCCCTGATTTTAGTGGGATTGCTTCAAGTTTCTCTCCATTTAGATTGATGTTGGCTACCGGTTTGCTGTAAATTGCTTTTACTATGTTTAGATATGGGCCTCGAATTCCTGATCTTTCCAAGACCTTTAGCATGAAAAGATGCTGAATTTTGTCAAATGCTTTCTCAGCATCTAATGAAATGACCATGTGGTTTTTTCTTTGAGATTGTTTATGTAGTGGATTACATTGATGAACTTCCTTATATTGAACCATCCCTGCATCCCTGGGATGAAGCCTACTTGATCGTGGTGAATGATCGTTTTGATGTGTTCTTCGATTCGGGTGGCAAGAATTTTATTGAGTAGTTTTGCATCGATATTCATAAGAGAGATTGGCCTGAGATTCTCTTTCTTTGTCGGATCTTTGTGTGCTTTTGGTATTAGTGTAATTGTGGCTTCATAGAACGAGTTGGGTAGTGTTCCTTCTGTTTCTATTTTGTGGAATAGTTTGAAGAGTACTGGTGTTAGGTCTTCTCTGAAGGTCTGATAGAATTCTGCACTAAAACCATCTGGACCTGTGCTTTTTTTGGTTGGAAGACTTCCAATGACGACTTCTATTTCTTCAGGGGTTATAGGACAGTTTAGATGGTCTATTTGATCCTGATTTAATTTTTGGTATTTGGTATCTGTCAAGGAAATTGTCCATTTCCTCAAGATTTTCTAGTTGTGTTGAATACAGGCTTTTGTAGTAGGATCTGATGATTTTTTGAATTTCCTCACTTTCTGTTGTTATCTCTCCCTTTTCATTTCTGATTTTGTTAATTTGGATACTGTCTCTGTGCCCTCTGGCTAGACTGGCTAAGGGATTATCTATCTTGTTGATTTTCTCAAAGAACCAACTCCTAGTTTTGTTGATTCTTTGTATGATTTTATTTGTTTCTACTTGATTGATTTCAGCCCTGAGTTTGATGATTTCCTGCCTTCTACTCCTCTTGGGTGTATTTGCTTCTTTTTGTTCCAGGGCTTTCAGGTGTGCCATTAAGCTGCTAGTGTATGCTGTCTCCCATTTCTTTTTGGCGGCACTCAGGGCTATGAATTTTCCTCTTAGCACCGCTTTCATTGTGTCCCATAAATTAGGGTATGTTGTGCCTTCATTTTCATTAAATTTTAAAAAGTCTTTGATTTCTTTATTTCCTCCTTGACCAAGTTATCATTGAGTAGAGCATTGTTCAGCCTCCATGGGTATGTGGGTTTTCTGTTGTTTTTGTTGCCATTGAAGACAACCCTTATTCCATAGTGATCTTATAGGAGGCATGGGATTAGTTCGATCTTCTTATATCTGTTGAGGTCTGATTTGTGACCAATTATATGGTCGATTTTGGAGAAGGTACCATGAGGTGCAGAGAAGAAAGTGTATTCTTTTGCTCTAGGATGAAATGTTCTATATATATCTGTTAGTTCCATTTGGTCCAAGGCTTCAATTAGATTCACTGTGTCCCTGTTTAGTTTCTGCTTTCCTGAATGATTCATTTCAGAGAGCGGGGTGTTGAAGTCACCCACTATTATTGTGTGAGGTGTGATGTGTGCTTTGAGCTTTAGTAAAGTTTCTTTTACAAATGAGGGTGCCCTTGCATTTGGAGCATAGATATTCAGAATTGAGAGTTCTTCTTGGTGGATTTTTCCCTTGATCAGTATGTAGTGTCCTTCTGTGTCTTTTTTGATGACTTTAGATTGAAAGTCAATTTTATCTGACATTAGGATGGCTACTCCGGCTCATTTCCTGGGACCATTTGCTTGTAAAATTGTTTTCCAGCCTTTTACTCAGAGGTAGTGTTTGTCTCTGACACGGAGGTGCATTTCCTGCACGCAGCAAAATGCTGGGTCTTGTTTATGTATCCAGTCTGTTAGTCTATGTCTTTTTATTGGGGAATTGAGACCATTGATATTAAGAGAGATTAAGGAATAGTGATTATTGCCACCTGCTATTCTTGACTCTATCTTTATGTTTGAGTGGTTATCTACTTTTGGGTTTGATGCAATAAGGTTACTATCTTGTTTTTTCCAGGGTGTTGTTTCTCTCCTTGTATTGGCGGTTTCCACCTATTATCCTTTGCAGGGCTGGGTTTGTGGAAAGATATTGTGAAAATTTGGTTTTATCATGGAATATCTTGGTCTCTCCATCTATGGTGATTGAGAGTTTTGCTGGGTATAGTAGTCTAGGCTGGCATTTGTGTTCTCTTAGTGTCTGCATGAGATCTGCCCAGGATCTTCTGGCTTTCATAGTCTCTGGTGAGAAGTTTGATGTGATTCGGATAGGTCTTCCTTTATATGTTACTTGGCCTTTTTCTCTTACTACTTTTAATATTCTTTCTTTGTTTAGTACATTTGATGTTTTGATTATTATGTGACGGGAGGTATTTCTGTTCTGGTCCAGTCTGTTTGGAGTTCTGTAGGCTTCTTGTACGTTCATCGGCATCTCTCTCTTTAGGTTAGGGAAGTTTTCCTCCATAATTTTGTTGAAGATATTTACTGGCCCTTTAAGTTGCAAATCTTCACTCTTATCTATACCTATAATCCTTAGGTTTGGTCTTCTCATTGTGTCCTGGATTTCCTGGATGTTTTGGGTTACACGTTTTTTGCATTTTGCATTTTCTTTAACTGTTGGGTCGATGCTTTCTATGGTATCTTCAGCACCTGAGATTCTTTCTTCCATCTCTTGTATTCTATTATTGATGTTTGCATCTATGACTCCTGATTTCTTCCCAAGGTTTTCTGTCTCCAAAGTTGTCTCCCTTTGTGATTTCTTAGTTGTTTCTACTTCCTTTTTTAGTTCCTGGATGGATTTGCTGAGATCCTTCACTTGTATTTTCCTGTATTTCTTTAAGGTATTTTTGCATTTCCTCTTTCAGGATTTCTGCCTGTTGACCCAAGTTCTCCTGTATTTCTCTAAGCGATTTTTGTGTTTCCTCCTCATGGGCTTCTATCTGTTGGTCCATCGTCTCCTGCATTTCTTTAAGCAATTCTCGTGTTTCCTTTGTAAGGGCATCTATCCGTTGATTCATTTCTTTAAGCAATTTTTGTGTTGCCTCCCTATGGGCCTCCATCTGTTGACCCATATTCTTCTGCATTTCTTTATGTGATTTTTGTGATTCCTTTGAAAGTGCATCTACCTGTTGATTCATTTCTTTAAGCGATTTTTGTGTTGCCTCCTTGTGGGCCTCCATCTGTTGACCCATGTTCTCCTGCATTTCTCTAAGTGATTTTTGTGTTTCCTTTGTAAGGGCTTCTAACCATTGATTCATGATCTCCTGTAATTCTTTATGAGATTTATTTGTGTCCTTCTTGTAATCCTCTAATAGCATCATGAGAAGTGATTTTAAATCCAGATCTTGTCTTTTGGGTGTGTTGGGGTATCCAGGACTTGCTGCTGTTGGAGAGTTGGGTTCAGATGGTGCCATATTACTTTGATTTCTGTTAGTAACGTTCCTATGTTTGCCTTTTGCCATCTGGTTACCTCTGGTGTTAGTTGGTCCTGCTGTCACTGGCTGTTGGTTGGACCTCCTGTGAGCCTGCAAAGCTATTTCTGACCCCCCTGGATTCTGACCCCCCGGGATTGCCCTGGCACTGATTTCTGGGGCCTGCCCTGCTCCTGAGTGACTTTGGAGCCCTGATGTGCCTTGCCCCAAGTGATGTTATATTGGGGAATCCCTGCACATCCAAAGGCTCAACTTAGTGGATTCCCGGAGCAGAGGTCGCCAAAGGGAGGCTGGTAGGCTCCCGCCCTGTGCAGGGGTGTGTGACCTCTCCGGGGGGGGGTGGTGGTGAAGGGGGGGTCCCTCTGCAGGGCAGAAGTCCCACAGCAGAGCTGGCGCGTCGGTTACTGCAGACCTGCCCAGCTCTTGGGAGCCGCATACACACAAGCCGCCCGAGACCCAAGCGATATTATGCCTGTTTGTCCCTGAGCCTGGGGGTCCCAACTGCCCTGATGCTGGAGTAAAGATGGCGGAGTGCACTCTGCACTCTCTCGGCGCAGATCACTCTGCAGGGGAGATGGCCCACAGCAGAGCTGGCGCCCAGACGACTGCAGCGCTGTCCCGCTCTTGGGCGCAGATGGAAGCCCAACAGGCTGTGTCCCAAGCGATGTTATATTGGGGAGAACCTGGGTACCTGTCTTCTCAGTGCAGTTGATCCAGGAACAGAGGTTGCCAAAGGGAAGCTTGTAGGCTCCCGCCCAGTGAGGGGGTATGTGATCTCTCCAGAAGTGGCTGTTTTAATGTCAGTGGTCCGTGCTCCAGCCGGAAGTCATGTTTAAGTTCATGATCTTAACTGTGCTGTCCAGGAAATCCCTGGCTGTCCTGGAACTCATTCTGTAGATCAGAGTGGCCTCGAACTCATGGATCCTCCTGTTTCTGCCTTCTGAGTGCTGGAATTAAAGGTGTGCGCCATCACACCTCGTCAATTTTGGGGGGTGATTTTGTTTTTTTCCTTAGTTTGCTATCGAGGCTGATGTGGAACTCTTGGGCTCTATCTTCCCGGTGCGGTCTCACGAGTAGCTGAGACTATAGGCACCCACTGCTGCACACATTGGGTTTTGCTTTTCTTTTTGCTTTTGTCTTGAGCCTTTTTATGTGTTTGGGTTTTTTGTTGTTGTTGTTGTTTTTTTTTTTTCCTTCTGTGAGACATAACAGAGCCCTGGCTGTCCTGGAACTTGCTTTGTATAACCATTTTACCCTCAAACTCTGCCTCCCAAGTGCTGGAATTAAAGGCTTGCACCACCATGCCTGGCTGTGTGAATTCTTAAAAAACGAATTTTTAATTAGTTTAAGAGGTAGCAGGTTTCCTTAGGACTTTTTCATCCATCCTTAGTGTTCACTGACCTTCCTACTTCCTTCTCACCCCCACACTCTGCTCCCTCCCCCACCTGAACATTTCCACTCTCAGTTCTCCTCAGTCACTTCATATTACATGTGTTCTAGTGCAACATACACACACACACACACACACACACACACACACACACACACACACCCCTACACACCTGTCATGTTCCCATTCTAGTTTCTTGTCCTCTACACATTCTCTCTCCCACTTAAAGGCTCACACATAAAAATTAGAAGCTAGGATCTGCATGAGAGAGAACATTTAGGGTTCATCTTTCTGAGTTTGGGTTACTCAATGCAATATTTCCCTGCAAATTGCATGTTTCTTTATGGCTAGATATAATTCCATTATATAGATTGTCTTAGTTGGGGTTTCTTTCACTGTGATAAAACACCATAACTTAAAGCAACTAAGGAAGGAGGAAGGACTTATTTTACCTTACAACCCTTAACTTGCGTTTTGTCACCAAGAAAAGTCAGGACAAGAACCTGGAGGCAGGGCCCGAAGCAGAAGCCATAGAGGAGTGTTGCTTACTAACTGCTCAGCCTGCTTTCTTGTACAACTCAGGACCACCTGCCCAGGGGCGGCACTGCCCATAAGTGGCCTAGGTCCTCCCGCAAGGACCATTAACTTACTAATCAAGAAACTGCCCTACAGTCTTGCCTACGGGACAATCTGGAGGCATTTTCTTAATTGAAGTTCCTTTTCCCAGATAACTTTAGCTTGTGGGAATCAACAAAAACAAGACAAAACAAAAAACAAACAAAGAACAAAAAACCCAGGATATATATGTATCACATTTTTATTACCCATTCTCCAATTGACAGACATCTGGCTGATTCCACATCTTAGCTATTGTGGCTAGAACAGCACAGGTGGGGAGTGTCTCTGTGGTAGGACAGAGTCCTTTGGGTGTACGCCCAAGAACAGAATAGCTAGGTCATAGAGGTAGTTCTATTTTCAGCATGTCGAGAGACCTCAAGGATTCCCACGGTAGTTATACCAGTTCACATTCCCAGCTGCAGTGAATAAGGGTCCCCTTTCCTCCGCTCCTTGCCGGCACGTGGTGTCATTTGTCCTCTTGTTTGTAGTCATTCTGATTGGGGTGAAATAGAATCTCAATGAAGTTTTAGTTTGCTAGGTTTTGTTTGTAGTTTAGTTTGGTAATTCAGTAAGTTTTCCTTGCTGACTAAGGATATCCAACCATTTAAAAACATTTATTGGTCATTTGTATTTTTTTTTCTTTTGAAAATATGTTTTTCAATCTGGCATGTATTCTTTAGGTTTTAAAAAAGTATTTGTGGGGGCTGGAGAGGGATGGCTCAGTGGTTAGGAGCACTGACTGCTCTTCCAGAGGTCCTGAGTTCAGTTCCCAGCAACCACATGGTGACTCAGAACCATCTGTAATGGGATCAAATGCCTTCTTCTGGTGTGTCTGAAGACAGTGACAGTGTACTCACATACATAAGATAAATAAACAAACAAACAAATATTTGTGTGTTTCTGTGTGAGTTCATGGACATGTATATATAGGCACACCCCTGTGTGCATTTGAGGAGGTCAGAGATGGCACTGGAGGTCTTCCTCTGTCACTTCTGCCTATTCCTTTGAGGCAGGGTCTCTCCCTGATCCTAGGCCTCATGTCTCAGGTAGGCTGAGAGCAAGCAAGCCCCAGAGGTTCTCTTGTCTCTGCCCCCTCCGAGCTAGGGTTACAGGCGTTTGTGGGGGTGCCTGGCTTGCTCGGTGGATCATCAGCATTGCAGAGCAGAGGCTCGTCACTGTTGAAACATCTATCTTTCTCGTTTTGTTTTGCTTTGCTTTAGTTTGTTATATGTTCGACATATTACTCTTTTGACAGACATATAGTTGGCAAAGATTTTCTCCTAGTCTCTAACCTATCTCTTAATAAAATATTAGATATTATATATCAATTAATTGTTTGCTGTACAGAACTTTTTAATCTCAGTGTGGTCATGTTCGTTGATTGTTGACATTACTTCCAAAATGACTGACTGGGCCCTACTCAGAGAGTCAGCACTCATGCTATAACTTTAAGAGTTCCTTTTCCTTGGTTTCTGTGTTTCAGGTCTTGTGTGAAGGTTTTGATCCATTCCAAGTTGTTTTATTGGGTGAAGTAAAAGGCAAGGACTCTCTTTGACTGTTCTACATATAAATATCCATTTTCCCCAGCACCACCGTCTCTGTCTCTCTTTAATGTGTATTTGTCAAAAATCAGGTGGCCATAGCTGTGTGGCCATAACATCTGGGCTTTCACTGATTTTGTTGATCCATGTGTCTGTTTTTATGCCAGCATTATGCTGGTTTTATCACTATGGCTTTGAATTGTAACTCGACATAAGATGATACCTCTAGCATAATTTTTATACACAGTATGTTTATATACATTATTTACTGTAATGGCACATGTACATGTGTATCATGGTGCACACCTGAAGAAGCTCAAAGTTGGTGTCTCCTTCTACCATGTAGATCTGGGGACTGAACTCAGGTCATTTGTCTTGGTAGCAAACATCTACCCACTGAGCAGCCTCACTTGAGACAGACAGACAAAAACAAAACAACAACGAAAAGCAAAACAACAAAAATATATGATAAATAAACACATCTCCCCTCATAACAAATAGTTTCTGATTCAATTTAACTTTAGGTCAATTCCAAAGCTGCATGCGACTGTCACTCCAAGGCAAGCCACCATGGAGTAACGTTGGAAAAAGAGCAAAAAGGTTTTGCATTTTATAATGATGCGCTGACCACTCAGCTTGGGTGCTTTAGGGTTTGGAAGGAGCTGTGCTAGGAAGGGATGGACCTTGAAGCTTAATTTAGCTTTACCAGAAAGGAGCTTGTATTCTGGGTGTCTCCTCAGTTCTGGCTTTCAGTGGCCCGGGAGTCTAAACTCTTTCCCTGGGCAGAGTATGCCGTTCACTGTTACCACGTAATTCTCCAAGTCCACACCACCACCCAAGGCTGCACATACTTACTAGGCTCCTGGTGTGGTGATTAAGTATTGCTCGGCGGTGGGCTGGTGCTGCACCCGGAGCTTCGCCTGACTCTGCTCTTCTTAGGTCCCTTCACTCCTTGTTCACATTGCCTTCAAAACCAGAACAAGCATCATTTCCTCTGCCAGACATTTGTGACTTGACTGGCCAAATGCCTGCAGCCACGGCTTTTTTCCCTTTCTTTTTCTTTTTTTCCTTTTTCTTTCTTTCCTTTTCTTTTTTCTTTTTTTGTATTTGTTTTGCTGTTGTTGTTTGTTTTGTTTTATTTTGTTTTGTCTTTTTGAGACATGGTCTCTCAGTATAACCCTGGCTGTTCTGAAACTCACTTTGTACCAGACCAGACTGGCCTGGAACTCACAGAGATCTGCCTGCCTCTGCCTTTCAAGTGCTAGGATTAAAGGTGTGTGCCATCACTGCCAGGCTCTTGCTGCTTTTTGAGAAAGGGTCTCAATGTGTAGCCTTAAGTGGCCCAGAACTTGCTTTGTAGACCAGGTGTGGGCTATCACGCCTGCAAGTCTAACTAGCACCATGTGTTATGTTTGTCTCACACACTACTGTGAAAAGCCCCAAAGGGCAGAACTTTATTTTTCCAAGTGCCTGTGGCGGTGCCTGGCACCGAGCAGTGACTATGGCATGGACATCTTCACGGATGGATTCTCTGTGTTCCTTCCAGAGTGCTGGTTCCTGGCTATTTGTTTGGCTCATGAAACTGGGCGTGGTGTTTCATGCTTGTAATCCCAGCTCCTGGGAGGTGGGAAAGGAGGATCATTGCAAATCGCAGGCCAGTTGGTGCTACAGAGCAAGAGCTTGTTTCGAAACACAAACGAAACAAACATGGCGGCACATGCCTGTAACCCCAGTTTGTAATCCCACATTTGGGAGGCTGCAGCAGGAGGATTGCTATGAGTTTGAGTCTAGCTTGAGCTACAGAATGAGACCTAGTCTCTCAAACAAACAAACAACAAAACAAAGAGTTGGGGATTTGGCTCAGTGGTAGAGCGGTGGTAATGGTTCAGCCCCTAGCACCAGAAACAAAGCAAAATAAAACAAGACTCCCACTTCATTAAGAGCTCTGTATTTGGGATGTCAGCACAACATTTCTAAGGTATCATTCAGTGTATGGATAAATAATAAATACTGTACTCAACCTGACTCTTCTAGCAGTAATGGATCATCTAAGGTGTTGGTCACTCACTATCCAAGACTTGGTGAGGGCTCATTTGGGCTAGGAACTAGTTTCCTTCTTAAATGTGCTCTATGAGACCCAAGGCTCATAGTGTAGTCAGGCCTGTAAACCCAATTACTTGAAAGGCAGAGGCAGAAGGATCAAAATTCAAGGCCAGCATGTACAACTTAGTGAGATTCTGTCTCACTGGTCCAGTGATTACATTTACCCGGTGAGTGTGAGACTCTAGGTTTAATCCCCAGCACTGAAAAACAAAAACAAAAACCCCAAACATAACAATCCTGTGAGGTGGTTCTATCATTCTCTCCCCTTTTATCATCGTCATCGTCTTTTTATTTTATTTTATTTTATTTCTTAAGGAACCTAGCAGGAGGTTGGTCTTCAAGGAAGTTGAACACAGGCAGCATTACCTGCGGGCGGCTCTGATGCAGCGCCCCCTCCTGGCCGCAGAACCCGTCGCTTTGGATCTCTGAGGTTGATGCGCAGCGGCACCTCATCCCATAGAGGTTGTCCACGTCCGGACACCAGAGGGCGCGAGCAACCTAGCTTTTGAGAGCAGGGAGAGGCTGCCAGCCTGAAGAAGCCTGGTTGGCATTTATGCCCAAGAGTGGCGTCAGAACCAGCGTCCTTTAATCCAGACGTGCAAGTTAGTCTTCCCTACTCTGCAACTCCGATGGGCAAGGGCAGATAACCTACAGAGTAGCTGCTGTATTCTAGGCAGAAAACCCCGATGGGAAGAGGACAAACTACCACTATGTGCTGATAAGCTAGCCCAGATTGTTACTTACCAGGGTTCCATAGAGAATGACATTATTGTTCTTAACATTTCTTTGGTCCAAATTCCTTTTGCACCCCCTCACTGTATCCAGTGCAGCTATACTCCATCTATGTAAACCAAGACCCCTCTACCTTCTGTCTGAATGAATTATTTGCCTTAAGTCTCTAAGCCCTCTGATCCTGCTCTCCTCTTAGGCTCTTGGACAGCCCCCACCCCAACCTGAGACACCTACTATGTCTTAAGACATGCATTATTGTGAGATGTCACTTATGTGAGATTCATTTCCCCATCAAAGTGTAAACTACAGCACTTAGCACTGAATAACTATATGCTGAATAAATGAGGGGCAGACACAAAGTGGTGTGTGTGTTTCTAGATCCAGCTCAGGGTTACATAAGAGCCACCAGCAACAAACAACTGGCTTTCGTCTGTATTTATTTCCTTTTAATACAGAATCTTGCTATGTAACCCAGGCTGTCCTTAACTTGGGATCATAGACTTATGCCAGCACACCAACAGATGTCTATTGGATATGCAAATGAAGATTCACTAATGTATCATTTCTATTTTGTTCTGTGTTCTATATGTCTACAGTCAGCTGGGATTACCCACCTCCCAGAAAGCAAGAGTGAGGAATGTGGACTGATGTGGGTGCTGGGGAGTTGGGGGGGCCCGTAAGGAGGCCTGGGGCAGGGAGCAGAGCTTTCCCATGGTGAGAATAAGGCCCACATAGAGAATGAGGGAAGGAGAGATGCCAAGATCTGAGTTATAGCAGAAGGAAGCTGAGCCCTGAATGGGAGCCTTGTGTGTGGCCCTGTGTTGCTGACTCACCAGGCTGAGAAGAGCAAAAACATGCTAGGGATGATGAAGAAGGGGCCTGTTTATGCCCCGCCACCACCTCCAAACCGCCCTGCCACCCCAGATCCCTTCTGGTCAGGGGCTTCCTGAGGACACCAGCTGCCCTGAGGAACAAACAGTCCCGGAAGGCTGTGATTTAGGTGGGACAGGCAGGGGACAGGAGGGGGAGCACACAGCAGCGAGGGATAAGAGCACACACTATCGAGACTCGGGGAGTTTTGAGACTGCAAAAGGCAGTTTAAGGGAGAGCTTAGGGTTTGAGTTCTGATGGAGAAAGGGGGCCAGGAGGAATCTCTCCTTAAGCATTTGGCGGCGGCCCTTCCCCACAGGCAGGTGTGGCAAGTCAGAGACTTGAGCAAGGAGGAGACAGATGCTTACAGCTTCTGTGGCTTCCTGGCTCTACCTGAGGAGCAAGCTTGCCTGTAAGTACTTCCCAGGGCTGAGGCCAGACAGGGGGCCCCAGGCTGGGAGCAAAAGCCCTCCCATGCTTCTCATTCCTACCCTCACCTGGCTGTCAAGCCTGTTCAGAGACTAGAGGGCAGGATTCTTGTGTGGCAATCAGGGTGATGGGCCGCCTGAGGCAGAGGCAGTCCAGGTGAGCAAGATCAAAGCCAAGCTTTGTGGGGAAGCAGGGGAGAGGAGAGAGAGGGAAGGCCTTAAGGGAGTAGCCAGGGCCAGGCTGCGAACTCCTGGTTCCAGGTCAGCTCAGGAGAAGCTGAGGCAGAGGTGGTGGGTGGGAGACTACAGTTTACTGTGTGGACTGAGCATGGACTGAACTTGGGTAGTCACTTTACTTTTCTAGGATTCATTTTCATTTTTAATATAGGAGACCTACCCAGAGGTTTTCCTGAGTGTCTCTCGTTTGATTCCATGTGAGTAGACAAATTGTCCTCTCTCCTCATCAAAACCCAGGTTGTTTTGTTTTTGTTTTTCCCTGTGTCCTGTTCTCAGCTAAAGAGCTCAAAAGAAAAATAACCAGTGGACTCACTTGGATCTGACTGGCACTCAGCTAATGTCCTAACTCCCCACATGTATTTGCTGGGTTTGCTTGTTCTTGGTGCTGGGGATTTAATATCCTGGGACTTTTTTGTTTGCTTGTTTTCAAGACAGCTTCTTTGTGTAGCCTTGACTGTCCTAGAACTCAATATGTAGCGTACTTTTGCCTCCAACTCAGAGATCCACCTGCCTCTGCCTCCCGAGTGCTGGGGTTAAAGGTGTGAGCCACCATAGGGCTTTCTGAAAGCTGAGTATGCTCTATCTCTGAGCTGTAGCCTCTGACCTGCTCAAAATGGTAGTGTGGCCAGTGGAAGGGATGTATCCTTGAAACCAAATGTCTATGGGTTCGAATTCCAGCTGTAGGACTGGGGATGTAGTTCAGCGGTGGACTAACCACCTAGCGTATGTTGATCCCTAGCACTGCCCAAACACATCCCAACACAACTCACCACACATTAAGCAATGGTTAGTAGCATTTCTCAGCCAGGAGTAGTCCTCTTCAAGACCTTGATTTGTAGCTGTGACTTTACGTCTCAGCCTGGCTCTGCTGTAGAATCTTTGGGCAATTAAGTTATTGTTTCTTAGTCACTGTATTTGTTAGGATGACCATATTCAGTAGCTATGTAGAATTAAAGGAAGTAACCCAAGATGGCTACTTGACAAACATTCTTAAAACTATATTCCCTCCTTGACAGAGCTTAATCAGAACCAAAAGGAAGATCGTGGGCTTGGCTAGAGATTAGCTGGGGATTAGCTGCTTGGAAGCTAATCACACCCAGGAAGCAGAAAGGGAGGTGGAACCGGGTGGATGGAGAAACTGAGTTGCTAAGTATCAAGAAGGCCACAGCCAAGTCTCATGTATCTCTGACAGATGCACTATTTATTGGCTTTTGAATGTGTGCTGAGGTCCAAATCTGACACTTCATGGATGTGAGGCTAAGCACTTTACCACTAAGCTATACCCCACAGCCCTCACATGGTTTTGAAGCTGGAATGACCCTTCGGCTTAGACAGACCTTAGCTGGGACAAGGAGACAAACAGTAAACTGGAGTCAGCAGAGTTGTGATCCCAGCATTTAGCAGGCTGAAGATGGGAAACTGCTAGTTTGAGAACAGAGTATGCATGACATTCAGTATGAACATACATTGAGCACTTGCACACCAATCTTGGTAAGAGCTGAATGCAGGAGAAATGACCTTGGAGAAGTTTTCCCCCCTCCCTAGCAAATGTAGCTCCTATATGAGGATAACAGCCTAACCCAACATTCCCTGTACCTAGGAGGATATTCTAGTTTTCTATCATATTGAGGTAGTAGAAGTCTTTATTTTGCTGTACTGGGGGATTAAGCCCATAGCCTCACATGAGCAATCTTTCCCACTGACCTCTAAACCCAGCCGGTATGACTAAGTAGGTGGCTCTCCAAGATAAGGCCTATCTTAAAATTTCAGGTGGCTGCAGAGATGGCTCAGCAGTTAAGGATGCTTGCTGCTCTTTCAGAGGCCCTGAGCTCAGCATCACAACAGGTAGCTCACCATTACTTCTATCTCCAGCTCCAGGGGATCTGACTGCCCCTATGGGCACCCCACAGCTGTGGCATACACCTCAAACAAAAATTCTAAAAAACTCAAGTTTGCTTGATGGTGGTGGGGCATGCCTTTAATTCCAGCAGAGGCAGGTGGATTATCTATGAGCTCCAGGCCAGCTTGGTCTACAGAGTGAGTTCCAGGACAGCCAGGGCTACACAGAGAAACCCTGTCTCGAAAAAAACAAAACAATTCAGTAACTTCTTGATGTCAGACATTTCCCAGGGATGTGGAGGAAAAATCCCCCCAGGGCTCAGCAATAAGGACCACGGTACCGAAAGGCAGACAGAGCCACTTACAAGGTTCCGGGAGAGTGCACTGGATCCTTTACAACCACTTTTCATTACTCTTGTGCGTGGAGATTTAGTCTGTAGGGAGGGGAATGGGCAAGAGAGGCCACTTCTGGGTGATGCATTTTGTAAAAGAGCCCTTTCTCACCTTGCCACAGGACTGTGCTGTGGATTTGTCCCTTAAGCTGATCCCAACCCTTGCAGAAATTATACACCAGTGTTTGTCATTCTTCCTCAAGCGAAACTGGGCTTTTTGAATCAGGCTGAAACCTGAATCAAACATGGGGAGATGAGGCAGAACCCCAGACAACTGCTTTGGAGACAGAGGAGACTTTACTGGCCTCCTGGTGAACGTTTCTGTTCCTTCTCACCTGAAGATCTGCAGAGCTTTTACTAGAGCACTGCACTACAGGCAAGTACTAGGGGGTGTTCTTCTAAAGCAAGTTCAGTATCTAGGTGCCTTTTATCTTTTCTTTTAAAAGTTGGATGATCTCCTTGTAGCCCGAACTGGCCTACGACTCAAGATCATCCTAGAATCAAGTAAATTTGTGTGTATGTTTTTTTCCAGCTAAATTGAGAGTACCTTGAGGGCTCATAACAGGTTTAAACTTGCGTCTTTAATAGCTACTTTGGTTTCTGGCTTTCCTTGGATCCTTAAGAAACCTGTTGTTTGAGGGGAATTAATTAAGGCCTTTGTTTTGCTTCCTTTATCTGAAGTCTCCAGGCCCTGGTTAGGTCTGATAAGGCACTTGAGTGGAGCCTGACAGGGTTTTCTGACCTCGTTCAATCTTTTTTTTTTTTTTTTTTTTTTTTTTTAATTTAATTTTATTTTATTTTTTTAATTTACATTCCAAATCACTTCCCCTTTCCCGTTTCCTCCCTCCCCGAAAGTCCCATAAGCCCCCTTCCCTCCCTCTTTTCTCCGTTCAACCCCCTCTCATTACTCTGTCCTGGCGTTCCCCTACATCCAGTCTTTCCAGGACCAGGGGTCTCTCCTTCCATCTTTTTAGAAATCTATTGATATGCTGATTGTGTCTAGGGTATTCTGAGATTCTGGGTCAATATCCCCTTATCAGTGACTTCATACCATGTGTGATCTTTTGTGATTGGGTTACCTCACTAAGGATGATATTTTCAAGTTCTGACCATTTGCCTAGGAATTTCGTGAATTCATTGTTTTTAATTGCAGAGTAGTATTCCATTGTGTAAATATACCACATCTTCTGAATCCATTCCTCCGTTGAGGGACATCTGGGTTCTTTCCAGCTTCTGGCTATTATAAATAAGGCTGCTATGAATATAGTGGAGCATGTGTCCTTATTGCATGCAGGTAAAGTCTCTGGGTATATGCCCAGGAGTGGTATAGCCGGATCCTCCGGAAGTGTCATGCCCAGTTTTCTGAGGAGCCGCCAGACTGCTTTCCAGAGTGGTTGTACCAGCCTGCAATTCCACCAGCAGTGGAGGAGTGTTCCTCTTTCTCCACATCCTCGCCAACAACTGCTGTCTCCTGTGTTTTTGATCTTAGCCATCCTGACTGGTGTGAGATGGAATCTCAGGGTTGTTTTGATTTGCATTTCCCTAATGACTAAGGATGATGAACATCTCTTTAGGTGCTTCTCAGCCATTAGATATTCTTCAGGTGAGAACTCTTTGTGGAGCTCTGTACCCCATTTTTTAATAGGGTTACTTGCCTCTCTGGAGTTTAACTTCTTGAGTTCTTTGTATATCTTGGATATTAGCCCTCTGTCGGATGTAAGGTTGGTAAAGATCATTTCCCAGTTAGTTGGTTGCCGCTTTGTCTTTTTGACGGTGTCTTTTGCCTTGCAAAAACTTTGTAATTTAATGAGGTCCCATTTGTCTATTCTTGATCTTAGAGTATAAGCTATTGGAGTTCTGTTCAGGAAATTCTCCCCTGTGCCCATATGTTCAAGGTTCTTCCCTAGTTTCCCTTCTATTAGTTTCAGTGTGTCTGGTTTTATGTGGAGATCTTTGATCCACTTAGAATTGAGCTTAGTGCAAGGAGATAAGGATGGGTCAATTTGCATTCTTCTGCATGTTGACCTCCAGCTGAGCCAGCACCATTTGTTGAAAAGGCTATCTTTTTTCCACTGGATGGTTTTAGCTCCTTTGTCAAAGATCAAGTGACCATAGGAGTGTGGATTCATTTCTGGGTCTTCAATTCTGTTCCATTGATCTACATGTCTGTTACTGTACCAATACCATGCGGTTTTTAACACTATTGCTCTGTAGTACAGCTTGAGGTCCGGGATACTGATTCCCCCAGAGGTTCTTTTACTCTTGAGAATAGTTTTAGCTATTCTGGGTTGACCTCGTTCAATCTTAATCACTTGGTTAGAGAGGCCCATCTTGGCCGAATGAATCAGCAGTGGGACTCTGTAGGTTTCCTCTGTGGTGATGGTGATGGCTTTGTTTGTCCAAGACAGAATCTGCTATGTAGTCTAGGCAGGCTTTGAGTTTGTGGCAATCCTCCTGCCTCTGCTAGGATTATAGGCCACTCACTACACCCCGAATTTGGGAAGCACAGATAATTTGAGAGGGAAACATTTTGATAAAGATTCCAAGTGGCTGTTTTGGACTAGGTTCCTAAACCAGGCCCCAAAAGACCAGATTAAAAATCAAAACCACTCACACAGAAGTTCCCTCATCAAGTCAACCTTATCTGACTCACAGAGGAGCAGAGACAACAACCACACTCTTAGTCTGTCTGAATCTACCAGTGTGGCTCCTTTTGGCTCTAGGCTGATCTGATTTTGTTTTGTGGTAGTTCCTACCTTACAAGTAACTTTGAAATGACCAAACTTACAACTTTGTAACCCCCACAAAGTCTTTGTCTGGTGTATTCCAATAACTTATTCTAACTTATGCTTGATTCCCCCAGGGCTCAGCAATAACGACCACGGTATCGAAAGGCAGACTTCACTTTTCCATCCTCCGACGGAGCTACTTACAAGGTTCCGGGAGAGTACACTGGATCCTTTACAACCACTTTTCATTACTCTTGTGCGTGGAGATTTAGTCTGTAGGGAGGGGAATGGGCAAGAGAGGCCACTTCTGGGTGATACATTTTGTAAAAGAGCCCTTTCTCACCTTGCCCTCACAGATAGGGCCAATGAAGATCTTTAAATTGTTATAATTTTGACTTTGAAGTTTGGGGGTGGTGCTGGGAATTCTATTTAAGAGCCCATGCATGCTAAGCAGACTGCCTTTTAAAAAATGCATTCTTTACAGGCATTGGCATTTTGCCTGCATAAAAATCTGTGTAAGAGTGTCAGGTCCTTCGAAATGAGGTTACAGATAAGCTGTGAGCTGCCATGTGGGTATTGGAAATTGAACCCAGGTCTTCTGGAAGAGTAGCCAGTGCTCTTAACTGCTGAGCCATCTCTCCGGTATCCCCCTCTCTGCCCCCCTTTTAAAAAGCTCTATGTAGGTCAACCTGGGACTCACTATATAGACCCTCCCAGGCATTTTGAGGGAGTTAAACCCAAACTCCTGGGATTGACTCAAGTTCTACAATAAGCAGTTTAGGGAGCTATTACAGATGCTGGCAGGGAAATAACCCACGTTAGGGCAGAGAAAAGAGTGACCACGAGACCCAGGGCTGAGGGGGTCTTTACAGAGTATGCTTATCCACTATCCTTTTTTGCAGGGGGAGGGGGGATTAGGTTTCTCTCTCTCTCTGTGTGTGTGTGTGTGTGTGTGTGTGTGTGTGTGTGTCCTCAGATATGGGTGTCCTCAGAGGCCTCACCAGATCCTTTGGAGCTGGAGTTACAGGAAGACCTGGACCCCTGTAGGAGCAGCAAGCACTTTTAACCATCTCTTTTCTAGACAGGTTTCAAAAGGCCCAGGCTAGCCTCAAACTCTTTATGTAGCTGAAGTGACCTAGAAGTCTGGATCCTTCTATTTGACCTCCCAAGTTACGAGATTGCAGATGTATGCAAGCTTGCACAACTAAAGAGTGCTTTTATGAACAGTGTTTCCATTGAAACGGCATGGCTATTAAGGGAGAACTGATTATATGCAGCAGATTTTGTTGGAAGGCAGTCCATAGGTGAAACTGTTGGTTCTGGACTGATTGTACTTAATAGTTCTAAAAGTCTATGTACACCAGGGTGTCACTCTGCTAGTGAGTCATGGGACCTTAACATACCTTCAAAGACACAGAAGACGGTTTGAGGCCAGCCTAGTCTACATAGTGAGCTCCAGGTCAGTCAAATCTGTGTAGGGAGACCTGTTTTCAGCCTGTAGAGGTTTTTAAGATTGTTTTCTATGTGTATGAGGGTTTTGCCCTCATGTATGTAAGTATATCATATGCATGCAGTGCCTGCACAGGTTAGGAGAGGGCACTGGAACCTTTGGCTTGCTAGCCACACTGTGTGCTAGGGACTGAACCTGAGTCCCCTGCAAGAGCACCAAGTGCTCCTAATCACAAGCCATTTCTCCAGACACAAGCTCAGTTTTAGATTAACTGACTCTTCTCCCTGCCCACGGCCCTGCACTTGGTCGTCGTATTTGGGGCGCCCGACTTTTTCAGCAACAGGGGTGCAATCCTGGTTGTCGTGTCATTTAACCTTGAGTTTTGGTACAGATCTCTTGTCCTCAGTCACTTTTATCAGCTCACTAGTGATAACAGGCCACAGGAAGATCAATAACATGGCATTCATGTCAACTCCTTGCCATGGGGCTTGGTACCCACAGGTACTTCTCTCAACGTAACTGACATTCTGGTGAAGATTTCCAGAAGCTAAGACATCTATCTCCTTACACATGGGCGAGAAAGTCACAAAAGAACGGTGGGGGGGGGGGAGATGAAGCATTGCCTACCAAAATGTAGTCCTTAGACCTCACCAGTCATCATTTTTAGCAGGCTTCCCAGGTTATACACAAGCACAGTAAGTTTGAGGAGCCCCAACCCAGTTTGTTTCTGCCTTCTAGTAACGATGTGTCCATTGATAGCAAACAGATAGATGGACTCTCAAATTTTCTCAAATAGTTTAAATATTAGTTAAAATTTAAAAACTACTCCCATGGAATACTGCTCATTGCCTGACTGATTCAGTTTTGAAAATGTGCCTTATCCCACCCTAGAGCTGTGGATGGTACCCAGGGCTTAGCATGTGCTAGGTAAGTATGTCACCATAGAGCCAGTCCTAGCTCCATACCCCCTAATCCAAAACCAGCATTTCAAGACACTGAAAGTTGTTTCAAGGACTACCTAGTCATTAGAAAAACTCTAACTGCTCTCCCTCCCTCCTTTCTCTCACACAGACACACAGACCCAGACATACACACAAACACAGAGAGAAAGGGGGGGGGGGAGAGAGAGAGAGAGAGAGAGAGAGAGAGAGAGAGAGAGAGAGAGAAGAGAGAGAAGAGAGAAGAGAGAAGCAGCAGTAGCAGCAGGTGCCAGAGGCTGTCATGGGAAACTGGATATAGTTAGTGTTTGTTGAATGGATTATTAATGAGCTTAAGATACGTAAACATCCACACTGTTTGAACATCTTTTGTACATCAAAGGGTTTTCAAGTACTTTCGTCTGGCTGCAACTTACAATTGCAAACATGGAGTAGCAGTGAAGGCATGGACTAGTAAACTTTAAGGGAAGCATTAGTCATTTGTGAAATGAAAGGGTAAGGCAAGATGAGACATTAAAGCTGGAACCCATGAGTCACTGGTGGCTTCTGGTCTGGTTCCAGTGAAACCATCAACTAACTTTTGCATATAGGCACATCTACTTTTCTGAGACTACAATATATAGCTTTTCTAAGATTTTCAAAAGGCCCAGAACCCCCAAAGGGTTGTAAAATCATTAGTAACTGGCCCAGCAAGATATGCCCATGGTACATCAATGGCAAAAATGTTATAGTGGTAACTATTGCTTTCTGATTGGATTTAGGACCTGTCTTCGAAGGAGAAAATTCCATGCAAGGTACTGTAAACCTGGCCAAGAACACATGACTAGGGAGCTCATAGGCCCCAGGGGTGATTTGCTAAGAGGACATAGTGCTAGCATGCTGAATGCATTATTCTTGTGTGTGGGTCAGTGGTTATCACAGGAACTAACAACCAGTGAGAGGACAGTGGATAAGCGAATACTTCCAAGTAGAGTGCTCAGTGGGACGTCTGTATTGACCTTCTCCCAAGGCTGAGGGGACAACTTAGAAGAGGAGAAAAGCTTCTATGAGCCAGAGGTTAGGAAGGATGGGGACAAGACTGTCTTCTGGACCAATGCACTCGTGAACTCACAGTAGCTGCTGTTGCTGCCTGCATGAGATGAAGGCAGCCACACTGCAGCGTGGCCTCCCAAGTTCCTGCCCCCAGCTGAGAGGTAATGGCAGCTGATGGCTACTAGAGAGGAAGTGGTGACAGTTTTCCTTAGGGGGTAGCCTCTGGCAGGCAGACCATGCTCCAGTGGATGTCCCTATATCTGCATGCATGTGTGAGATTCCCAGTGAGTAAAAATACATTACAAGTTATTAAAGACTAGCCCCAGCTCTATGCTTCCCAAGAAAGTCAATGTCTTAATTTTTTTGGAGTTCTAACCTGGACGCCACCATCGAGGTCGAGTTTTTCAAACATTCAGTCAAGTGCTCCTTATATCACACACTCCCCTTTCTAATAAAACAAGCCCAAGACAAGACTTTTCTCCCACACAGTTATGATTTAACTTGTTTTAATGTAGTCTGCTATAAAAACGAAGACTTCTGTATGGTACACTTGGTCTTGCAAATGTTAATGACTAGTTGATGCTTGGGTTACACCAAGCACATCATTAGATTCTGCTTACCAAGACCAGCTTCTCTGACATGGTTAATACCCAAACTGTGAATCATGGAACTTTCACTTAGCGTACACACTCACAATCTACTGCAAACTGAAATGCTAATCTATAATATCTAGCTGAATTATTGGATCCATTTCAGGATTGTGCTTATTATCTCAGAAGATAGGAACTAGCAAAAATACACATTCTTTTGCATATCCCACCCATGTATTATATTGTAAAAGAAATATTGTTCAGTGCACCCCCTAAGCAATAAACTTCCTTATAGTATTTCTCTCTCTCTCTCTCTATATATATATATATATCTATATATATATATATATAGATATATATAGATATATATGTATCCAAACAGAGGAAGAGCACAATGCAACTTTTAAGATTACCATTTAAAGCAAGAGAGGTAAGAACACTCAGGCACTGCAGTCTCTCCTGATGAGAAGGTTCAGCTTTTGATCATCATTGGTCCGTTTTGGCTCCACAATGGGAATAAATTCAATGCAGGATGGCTCTGGAGAGTTTCACATCCTCCATCGTTTCAGTAGACACCCTAGGACATCAGCCACACTTCCACATGCCATGCATTTACCTTAATCACTTCAACTGTAAGCTGTAGAGTTAACAGTATACTCTGTTGTTGACTTGCCCACCAAGATTTTAATCACCTGCCTCTTGCCCGCTGACTCAATGGGTTAATAAAAATATAACTAAAAGTTATTAACTAAATCATTAGGAAGACTTTTTGTTTTCAGCTCCGTGGTTCAAGAAGAAAAATCAATGTCTAATTCCTTGTGAGTTATCTGGATGAGTCCACTGAATCCTTTGGTTTTGCAAACACATGGTCAGGTGTTTGGTGTTTTCACATGATCACCCATTCTCCTTCCCAAAACGGCTACAGCAGGCCAGGGGCTTCTGGGTAGATGCTGACCAGAACAATGTATGTAAAGACACCAAGGCCTTCCTCTCTCCCACTCTGGATACAACACTGTGCAACCAGTGTCCTGAGCTGGTCTGTCGGGAGTTCCGCTTGCCAAGAGCAAGACTGTTCTGTGGACTTGGTCAGATGTAGCTGACCCAGTGGAGAAGCCTGGGGGTTTCTGTCTAAACAAACTCACTACAAGGGAAACAGCACAGGTTCTAGGAAGGGAGAGACTGCAGCTTGGGAGCTTGCAAGCCAGTCAGCTGCAGCCATGTTTGTCTAATCAGCGGCGTTAAAAACATTTAAAATCAGTTCCTGGTATTTAAAAAACCGAAATGTTTTGAATGAGATCTTCTTGTGGGAATCTCAATTCCATGAAAGTTTAGAGAACTGGTAACCTTGATCTGCAATTTTTGCAAGGCAGGAGCTGGGGGCTCAAAGGGGTGGCCCTATCCCACGGGGCTGGGATGCTGTTGCTTGCTACAGCCTCCTCTGCAGAGCACTTGAGGGACTGAGTTGCCTCCCTCCCTCCCTTGGCTAGCTGAGGTCTGTGGCACTAGGACTATTGATGATGCTTTCCTAGGATGCTGACACGGTGAGCTTCATTTGGGATTGCCCACTTCCCTGTCAAATGGATTCCTCTGCTGACTGAACTGGCTCCAAGTCACGTCTGATTGCTTTGGTAGGTAATCTTAACATGCGATTCTACTTTATGCTACACTGCAAACTCCAGAGGTACAATCACACTACTACTTATGTGCTTGAGTGTGAGAATACTGAACATGTAAAGGGGGCATGTATCTATACAGATGTAGGT
Source organism: Tokudaia tokunoshimensis (assembly GCA_036184795.1). Lineage (NCBI taxonomy): Eukaryota > Metazoa > Chordata > Mammalia > Rodentia > Muridae > Tokudaia > Tokudaia tokunoshimensis. Next base: position 55,657,302 of record BTHU01000003.1, on the reverse strand, counting down.
ATACTTCCATTTGGGCAAAAGTTAATTTGGTTCCATAGACAGAAGTGCTGGCAGCATGGAGAGTAAATGTAACAATTTGGTAAAATCTGTATAATTCTGACTTACAGTATTACAAAGAGTGACTTTTAAGTTATTGCTTTTTGATCACAGAATAAAGAGTTCATTATGTCATTTCCTATTCAAGTAAAAGCAATCAGAATCAGAAGTTCCCATGGCCGATGCTTGAGGGTGGTTTTGAATGGAGATGTGATCTCACTATTCAAGAACTGATGCAGGAAACTTAGAATGACTTAATTTTTCAAAAGCACAAGAAAATCAGCACCCCAACTGCTAAGTGCCCTGGATGGTTTCTCAAGGGCTTTACAGAGCTCAGCTTGACAGAGTTCCCGACCTTCAGAAGGATTTCCACCCTACTTATGCAAACCTCGGTTCAGAACACAAAGCTGGCATTAAACAGTCAGAGAGGATTAAAAGCAGTGTTGGTTTTTTGACATTCAGATTCACAGAGGACCTCATGTGCTGTAAGAAATGCTCTGTCTTTTATTTCTGCCACAGATTTGCATTCCCGCGGCAGTCGATTTCAGGCACTTTTAAAATATGTTCATCTGGAATAAAAATCTGCATGAACCACTTCTGCATAATTTGAAATGAGTGCTGAGTAATTCTAGCTCCCAAATTGACAGCAGACCTCCACCTGGTCCTCAGTCAGCTTCCCATCGTAGTGTGCTGGTGACTGGTGAGCTGGAGATGTCCGATGTCGATGAGGTCCCCTTCTAGCTTAGTACAAAGAGGTGAGTCATAAAAATCCAAAGGACTCAATTTCTACTTAAAAAAAATACAAAAAGGTAAATACACTGAATGTATTATACAGATGGCTGTAGCTACTATCAAATAAATAACATGATCTGACTCCAGGGTTTAGTTCTGAACTCTTGGACAAAGTCTGATGGAATGTCAAATGTGGAGACTCACTCCTAGGGACTGACTAGCTGCTGGTAGGCAAAAGTACCTCAACATCTTTGCCATTGGCCACCACGGCACCGGGAGGGCAGCTGCTGGTGAGGTCTTCTGTGGTGGAGGAGGAGGCCTGGGGATGAGTCTTGGTCACTGGAGTGGTGGCAGATTGCGAAGGGGTGAGGCCAGGCTTTTTGGGTGGGATTGGTGGAGGGTTTCCTCTCTCAGCTCTGGGGATGGTTGGGGACTTGATTCCTGGAGAGAGGGGGCTCAGAGGGCTGGACACTTTCCCTGGAGTAGGTGAATGGCTGGTGTCGCCTCTTGGGTTGGCAGTGCTGGCCAGATTTCGGTAGTCTGTCCCAAAGGGAGAACTGTTGGGAGAGACCGGCTTGATCGGCCCTTGGCCGGTGAATCTGGAGAGCACCTGAGTGACGGTGTTGCGGGCCAGCTGCTTGGCGGCGGAGTTGTCTAACAGGGTAGGGGACAGGTCCCTGGATGGAGGGCTCTGGACGCCGCTGGCTTGCTGATCCTGATCTGCCTGGGACTGGAATTTGTGCCGAGCTGCATGGAAGCGCTGGTTGATCCCTACTTGGTAGGAAGACTGGTAGCCTGGGCTGCTCACTGATGACCCCAGGAGACGCTTGCTTAGAACTGGTGAAGAGCACGGAGATGACGTCAGAGAGGAAGAAGCAGTGCTGCTGGGAGACAGTGAGCTGCCGCTGGAAGGGAGGTGACTGGGCATTGGGACTGGCGTCTCAGTTCCTACAGGACACCCACCATTCTCCACTGGTTTCTCCTGGGCCGATACTGCAGATTTCTCCCGTGGAGGCCCTGGGTTTTCTGTGCTGCTGTCTGAGGACAACTCCCTGGTGGTCTGTATCTCTGGGTCACAGTGGCCATTAGCTTTTGCATATGAGTAAGTAGCAGAGGCGGGGCCTGGAAGACCAGTGTCTGTCAGCTTGGTTGTGACGCTCCCGTGGCTTCTTTCTGTCTGAACACTCTCTGTTTGGCAGAACACAGACACTCGCACGGGAGGCTCGGGGCCTGTGCCTCTGGACGTGCTCACTGGCTCCCTGCCCTGCACACTGGTGGTGCTGCGCTGCTGGGCCGCCTCTAAGTCTTTGACAAGCTTCTTCAAGCTCTCCACTTCCTCCTTCAGGGCGCGGGTCCGGTTCTCCTCTCGGTTCAGTTTGGCTCTCAGCTGCTCCCGTTCGATATCAAACTCAGACAACTGCTTCTCCACCTGGGCCTCTGTCTGCAGGCCTCGCTTCCTCTCGGCGGCCAGCTCTTCCTCCAGCTTACTCGCCCGGCTCTTCTCCTTCTCCAGTTTCAGGCTCAGCTCTCCAGCCTTCTGCCCTTCCTCGGCTGCCTTGCTGGTGGCCTTCCTGCACTCAAGCACCAGCATGGAAGAGAGCTGCTTGTGGCGGGAGCGCTCCTCTTCCAGCTGACCGGACAGCTTCTTTTGTTCTTTTTCAAACTTTTTCACTTGGGACTTTTCAAATTCCAACTAGAAAAAAAATGCCACCACACCTCTTGATTAGAAAGGAAAACAACAGGATGTCCTGATAATCACTATCACATAGAGCGCCCTCACTGGTTGCTCTCTGGTGCACAGTATTAGTTTGTACGCCATGGTACTCAGGTTAATTAGTATTTTTGAAGTATGAGAACACCCCACACAGAACCACACACACTATGATTTAATCTTTTCTTGATGACTTGGGAGGCATTTGAGCTCCTAACTGCCTCAGGGTGAAGAGCGGGAATATGACGCACCGCTGTGTTTTAGGTATGCGGAGAGGCCGTAGAATCAGCCAAAACAAATAAGAGAACACCATGTAAGCTGGATCTGGGCATGGATGCTGTTGAAAATCAAACTTAAAGTGACAGCAATCATTCTGTCTGATCTTAAAAAAGTAAGGAACCTAAATAGCAGCACTGAGACCCTACTCTCATTGTTTCGTTAGACGTCTGAGATTCGCTTTGAACTTGCAATCCTCCAACTGGCAGGACGAGAGGCATGAACCACCATCCTTTGCTCTACACAAATGTAGTTTGTTTTATTGTCTGACATTATCAATTAGAGACACATTGATAAGTGGGGAAACCCTTCAGTGGGCCATGATCGTGAGCTCTGTGTTGTGGAAATTATTTAATCCCAAACTGGGGTTTCTACCCTATCTTTATCATTTAGTTCCCAGATAAAAGACACACAACCTTTATATTTACAATAAGGCTTAAACAGCACAAGTGCTTGGCAGACACCTACCCTCTATGCTCTTAGAATCTACTTTCCTATGGATAACTACGACTTATTCCTTACTATGTTTCATCTGGACTGCTCTTAACTCCAATTGGCCAGCCCTCAGGGCCATGTTTTCTTTCTTTTTTTTTTTTTCTTTTCTTTTTGTGTAGCCCTGGCTGTCCTGGAACTCTCTCTGTAGACCAGGCTGGCTTCCAACTCAGAAATCCACCTGCCTCTGAATCCCAAGTGCAGAGATTAAAGGTATGTGTCACCACTGCCCGGCAGGACTACGTTTTCATGGCTCACCTAACCCATGGTGGCTCCTCCTCCATCCTTTTCACCTTCTTCTCTTTTTCTTGGTTCTCCTCCCACCCCCAAGCCTGGGAACTGTAAACCTTGCCCAGCTATTGGCTACCGGCATCTTTATTCACCCATCAAAAAACAACTTGGGGCAAGATCACACAGTGTCACTTGGGTCTACATGTAGACTGTCTCATCTCTGGAAAAACCAGATCTTGGGGGCCCAATATTAGCATTAAAATACAAGCAAGACCAAACCTCAACACTTTGTTTCAGACATACTGGTTTGTGACAGGCCATACTGTTACGGCAGGTCGTGCAACAACAGAGGGCCTGAAATCAGAGCCCTCTAAAGGATGTTCTAGATTAACAGTTGTCATATCTTTAAAATTATGTGTCCTTGTGTGTGTGGGTGTGGGCTGTGTGTATGTGATGCAGGTGTCACTGTAGATGGGAGGAGAATGTCAGATCCTCTGAGTTGGAGTTACAGGCAAGTGTAAGATACCCGATGTGGATGTAGGAACCAAACGTGGGTCCTCTGCAAGAGTGCTTGCTCTTAACCCCTGAGCCATCTTTTCAACCCCAAGTTACCTGTGTTGAAAAAACAAAACAAAAAAAAAACCCAGACGTTTTGGAAATAGACATGATAAACATGGAACGTTCTATCTTCTCTGTAAAGGCTTATGATGCAATTCTGTACACTGAAATAAACCTAAGAAGAGTCACTCTAGGCAATGTCATCACACTCCTTCTTCCTGAGTTACCTGCTGTGTCAGTCTCTCCCTCTCCTTCTCCAGCATGTAGGTGACATCATCTCCTTCAGCGGTGTCCTGTGCATGCCGCTGTCTTTCTTCTTCAAGGTCGAGGATCACCTGTAAAGGATTTTAAAGTATTAACTTCCAAATATCAACTCAACACTTACACTACTCAAGACTTGAGGGTTCCAGATTAAATAAGCAAACAAATAAAATCCAGCCAGGGCCGTCAAGGCACATGCCCTCTTAGCAGGGTGAAAGACATGTAAGCTATGTGCTAGAGAACAAGATATTTACTTTGTTGAAATATGTGAAGAATGCAAACAGAGACAAGAGAAACTAATTAGCTGTGGAGCTTGGGAAGGCATGAGAACCAGCAGAATTCTGGGTAATCACAGGCAGTTTGGTACAACTAGGGATTTGCTGGGGCGAGCCCTGTGGGGGTGGGCGGCACCACACAGGCTGAGGTGTTCCTCTCAATGCTGTCACAGGAGGACCGAAGCCCAAGCTTGAAACTAAAGATCAAATTAAACAGAACATCCAGTGATTTTCTTAACTAATAACACACGTCTGTACACCCAGATCAGCTGTGAAAGACTCCTACTTCATCCTATGTGCGGAAGGCTCAGTTATTGGGATCCTCCGACCTGGTGATTTTTCACAAGAATTTAACAACTTGACCACTTATCGTATTCCATTTATCCTTGTGCTGAAAGATCTAAACCAGTTTTCAGGAACATACAAGCAGAAATGGACATTTCCCATGTATTCTGCCCAAACCACACAGCATCTGACATGCAAATCCGACATGCGAATGTATCGTTTGGTAGCTTCTGTTTCAGAGCGGCTTGGTCCAGGCCTCCAGGACTGTCAGTTACCTCAATGGCCAACTCTCATGATGTCTCATAACAATTTTAGGAATGAAGAAAGAACATTTTCTATAACACGGAACCCCACTTTAAAGTGAAAACAAACATGGTGACACATGCCTATCCTCTAAGTATTCAGAAGGCAGAGGCAGGAGGATTTCCATGACTGTGAAGTTAGCCTCGCCTACGCAATGAGTTTGAAGCCAGCCAGAACTATACAGATACAGGGAGATTATAGCCTCAAAAAAATTAAATATAGATAAAACTAAAATTAAGATGTATTAGTGTACTTCCTGTTGAGCTAAAAATCTAGTTTTTAAATTTAATAGAAAGCCTTTTGGTTAAATGTACTGTCTAGTTTGAGAGAGAGCCCTTTAAAATTACAGAAAGAACTAAAAATACTATAGTCTCAGAGATGAGAAACTTTAGTAGGGGAGAAAGGTTTTTAAAGGATTTATTGCATTTATTTATGTGTGAGTGTGCACACCACATGAGCATATGCCCACGGAGGCCAGAGGCACTGGATTCGATGGAGCTGGAGTTACAGGTGGTTGTGAGCTGCCTGATGTGGGTGTGTTAGCAACTGAACGCCTTTGGAAGAGCAATTAGTGCTCTTCACTGCTAAGCCATCGCCCCAGGCCCCAGACAGGAAGTTTTAAGAACATTCTGAAATGGAAAACAAGCTTGGGGAGAGGCAGGGCTTCAGTATCAGGGAGTGAGCCCTCTGGCCCTGCAGGCTCCAAAGAGCTGGAACCTTGCTGGTAGCAGGTGCTTCAGGGAGTCCAGTTTAGTCTGGATTTTCAAAAGATTAGATAAAGACTCTACTGGGCATGGGAAGCAGCTTCTTCAATCCCAGTGCTTGAGAGGTAAAGTCAAAAGGTCATCTTTAGCTACCCAGTGATTTAAAACCTGAGGAGGGTGGATGGTGTGTGTGTGTGTGTGTGTGTGTGTGAGAGAGAGAGAGAGAGAGAGAGAGAGAGAGAGAGAGAGAGAGAGAGAGAGAGAAATCCATGTTTTAAAATAACAAAGATAAAGCTACTTTTGAACGCTGGGGGCATTGGGAAAGGGGAAGAAGGTGCACCCGAGGAGCTCCTTCCACTGCAAGCAGCCAGACCAGACCATCTGCTGTTCAGATCCTAGCCTTTCTGAGAGGACAAGGGCTTACAGTCAATAGCCACGGCACAGCAAAGGGGGTAGACACAGAAAATCTTCAGCAAACTTGGATTATAAGCTTACTTTATACATACAGACCTCTAACTGATTACTGGCAGTTTTAGTACCCAGCTTGGGTAAAACACCCAAGAGCAGCTAGGTACTTTGTTGGCATAGTAATGCCCATGTTCCCATGTAGCAAAGGTCATCCTTGGTGACACAGCAAGAGCGTAAGGTCACCCTGGGCTACAAGAGACTCTGTCACAAGAAACCAACCAACCAAAACAGGTAATTTACTTAGTTTAAAAAATTTAATGCTACTTAAAACAAATTGAAACAGAATATATTAAGGAATTTTCAATTATTTTTAAGTTTCTCCTCTCTAGTCACGTAGATCTGCGAACTATACTCCGCCTTCCAGGACACCTATGCTACAGCACAGCTCAATTACTTCCTGTGTGAACTTTGAAGAAGACAGCCCACCATGAAGGGTCTGTTGAAGATTTTCTTAGTTACTGTGAAAGCTCCAACTTAGGCCATGTTTCACCACACTGCCACGGATGTTCTAGGTGACACACTTTAGGTTAGAAACGCTGCCATGGATATTCTAGATGGCACATTCTGGGTTAGACACACTGCCATGGATGTTCTAGATAATACATCGTGGGCTAGACACACTGCCATGGATATTATAGATGGCACATTCTGGGTTAGACACACTGCCATGGATGTTCTAGATAATACATCCTGGGTTAGACACACTGCCATGGATGTTCTAGATGGCACATTCTGGGCTAGACACACTGCCATGGATGTTCTAGGTAATACATCCTGGGTTAGACACACTGCCATGGATGTTCTAGATAATACATCCTGGGTTAGACACACTGCCATGGATGTTCTAAATAATACATCCTGGGTTAGACACACTGCCATGGATGTTCTAGATGGCACATTCTGGGCTAGACACACTGCCACGGATGTTCTAGATAATACATCCTGGGTTAGACACATGCCACAAATGACACATTCGTGCTAGATTCTTTTTGGCCATAGGCAACTTTTAGATTTTGACTAAAAGTATAAAAAAAAAACTTTCCATAAAAATGTATACACTTCTGATATTTTATATATTTCAGGGGCCTTGTGGGTCATGCGTGACCTACCCATGGTTAAGGACTTATCCTTGACTCAGTGAAGAGAAACAAAGGCTGACAGGCAAGAAGACCCAGCTCAGGGGCAACTTACCAGATGTGGCTTTAGCAGAGCTTTCCCGTGGAGATAACCATGAGAACAAACTAATGTCTACTAAGTTTGCTTAAGTCATTTTCCTGATTAAAATGTCTCCTACAAGCCATGGTCGATGCCTATCTTATAGGTCCAAATCTAAATAGCTAGTTTTTTAAAATGCAGATTCTTCTCAAACCTCGCCTGTAGGCAAGAACAACTGGAGAATGAATGCACACACTGGAATTCTCAAACATGAGACTGCTGGGAGTACAGGTCTGCCCTCCTACACTGCCCCGCACTCCCAATCCAGTATAGAAAAGACTTAAAAGCAGGCCAACCCAGAAGCTGTTTATAGCCCTATACCTCGTAATGAAACGAGAAACCAGAATGGATGGAAACAATCTCCATGCTTGCATGGTTAGTATCAAGTGGATTTATTCTTTCTCTCCCCTAAACATCTGTTAATCTTTTTATTTATCACTTAAATAAGCAAACAGTGAATGCTCTGTTTAGCTACAAGCTTGGTTAAACACGAGCTTGCTGCTAAAGTTTGGAAGACTGAGATTTAAAAAAAAAAAGCACCATGTATTTTGGAGTGACACATCACGAATGATCAAATGAATGCTTCAATGTTTCTTTAGTAAGTTCCGGGCCCGTGTGATGACCCATTTCCCAACTCCTGTGTAACTGAAGAGTCTGATAATACCCACGAGCTCCCCAGCCCCCTCCGATGCCCGTGAACAGTGGTGGCTGCCGCGAGCCCTCGGTGGGTTTCTGAAGCACAGCCTGCCGGGGGCAAGCCTACCTTGCGGTGCCGGCTCTCGGCAGCGGCCAGCTGGAACAGCATGCGCTCCTGCATGTTCTTGCACTGCTTCATCACCGCCTTGAGGATAGAGAGGGGGTTTGTGCACACTGGCTGCTTCTCACTATCATTTTTCTCCTTCAGTGTTTCAAAATCTCTCTGAAGAGCCATTAGAGGGTCACTGATGTTGTATTTTCCATAGCGTTCTTCAATGAAAGTATCTCTGTGTTGGGCCTGAGAATAAGAAAAAACAAACAAAGACCATCAGGAGGTGGTGCTGTGCAGTAATGGGACACTGACCCAGTATTAGACATTATCCAGAGCGGGTATAGCCATATTAACTTGGGTGATCTGATAGCCTTATAAAGTAGTACTAATCATCTCCACTTTGCAAATGAAAAAAAAATCATTAACAAGAGTCTAGTTACTCATCCAGCCGACTGTCAGAACAGGCACTTAAACCCAGCTTGCACAGCTCTGGAAGCCCCAAGTCTTGAAGCAGCAAACCCACTGCCTCCACACGTCTGCCTGTGTTTGCCTTCAGGTTTATCTTATCTTTCTTCTGTGTGACATTTGCATTCCTAAAGTGTTAAGTGAAATGATTTTATCAGTTTATATACTTAGAGACAAACAAGGGGCAGCAGGTATGCAAGTGTGGACAGAGGAGAATTCAGGACTCCTTGTGATCTGTACAGAGAGAACTTGATTTCACAGTTGATGGGTCAAGAGCAGGTAGATACATATATCGACAGCCACACACAAAAACCCCTTCTACCTCAGCCAAATTCTAGCCCCCTTTTCAATCTCTGATCACCCTCTACGTTCCTTAGTCTTTTCTGCTCCCCCTGGCAGCCAGGTATCTAAGGATCAGCAAATGTTTGAAAAGATACTTCAGTTTCCTTCTTGTCTTACCTCAGCTCAGGAAAGCTTTAGAAATTACATGATATGAGCAACAAGTACCTCCTGTACATAAACAGCGTGGCACTAGCAGATTCTACACAGGCTGGGCATGGGGGCACATGCTTTTATGCTCCAGCACGCAGAAGGCAGAGGCAGGTGATCTCTGTGAGCCTGAGGCCAGTCTGAGCAACATTCTAAGACCCTGTCTCAAAACAACTAACAACCGCTGGGCGGTGGTGGCACACGCCTTTAATCCTAGCACTTGGGAGGCAGAGGCAGGAGGATTTCTGAGTTCGAGGCCAGCCTGGTCTACAGAGCGAGTTCCAGGACAGCCAGGGCTATACAGAGAAACCCTGTCTCGAAAAACAAACAAACAAACAAAACAACAAACAACCAATTGATGAAAACCCCAACACTTGCCATGGTGGTGCAAGCCCACAAGTCCTGCATGAGAGGCTGAGATGGGGAGATCCTAAACTGAGGTCAGTGTGGGCTATCCAGTGAGACCCTGCCTCAAAGCAAACACGCTTTCTGTCTCATTTCTGGTTTGACCCATAGGCATCCTATCATCAGATGACTGGCGCAGTTTTATTTACACAGGAGACACAGACAATCAAAGGGCAGATATTCTTTCTTTTTAAAAATCCCTGTGTGTACTAGAGTATGGAGGAAGCTCTTGGCTGGGAAGGAGGCTGGTCTTAGATTCTGGCAGGACTGAAAGCCATGAGCCACTACACTTGGTTTCTTTCTTGGAGTCTCCTATAGCCCCTGCCCTTCTTATAAAGCCAAGTCAGCACCAGTAGGGTAGTAAATGAATGCTACTATCACTGAGAGAGGGAGAGAGAGAGAGCGCGAGCGAGCTGGAGTCTTTTTTTAAATTTTATGTTAATGACCTTTTCAAAACACTGTGGAGAGTTGGGACAGGTGAGCAGAAGTTGGGACGTGGGACTCTGGTCATGGAACAACTGGTGACATGGATGCTAGTTTTGCCAAGAAGCTGCCTGTCGGGTTTGAGTGTAGAGTTAACTAATCCTAAAGCTCGACTTTGAAAACCCACACGGCGATTATCTTGTGTGATCAGTAAACATCAGAGTCACAAGTAGCCTTAGCCTGAGAACAGTTGTTAGGCTGTCTGTTTCTCTGATACTTGGGAGCGATTCCACAGTCACCTGCATGGTTAATTACAATCCACACCAACACACGATTTCACCTGCAAATGAAAAGGAGCTGTGGACAGACTTCTAAAAGGCTCTGGTCACACAGCAATTCTACCACAGGACCAAACACAGAAAAGGTCAGCTCGAAGGCTGTATTTATGATACTAAACACCAGAAAAATGGGAGAAATTCATTTTTTAACCAATTTATGGACCACACGTTTAACTGTAATAACAGTAATAAGCAAAGCCAAATGCTAAAATGTAATGAAAATAGCTTTTATGGGGATGCTGGCTCCCTGATGCTGCATAACAAGCAGCAACTGCAGCAGCTTAAATAATACTTATCTCACGTGGTATCTGGTGGTCAGGAATGGAGGATTCGGGGCTAGCTGGGCAGTTCTAGATTGGGATCTCATGAGGTTCTAGTCACCATGGCTTAAGTGCTGGCTTCCCACAGTGTACAGTGTTCAGGTTATCAAGACCAACATCTCAGGTGTGTAGCCCAACCTTAGAACGTTCCAGAAGGGACCACCCAGAGCATGAGTATCAGGAGGCAGCTCACTGAGGCTGGCCACAGTCGAGGAATGAGATATGCTGCCATATATTACAGGGTAAAATATCGTTAATATTTTAATAATTTGTAGCTATTAAAAATGTACAAGAGGACCAGGTGTTATCCTGGGTTTGAGCTTTGGAGAAATTTAGTAATAAAGCTAAAACCAATCAATTTCCTATTTCAACATTTTTGCCTCAGTGACAATATAAATAGAAATTCCTACGTTGTCAGATAACATGTTGGTCTTTAATTTTAGAGAAAAATACTGGCTTGCTAGACAGACTGACAACAGAGGTACTATCAACAGCCAGAACACTGGCCACCTATTACTCCTTCATTTTCACTTCACAGGCTGGAGGAAACACATCACTAGGGAAAGCTTAAAATAACAACACAGCCTAACCCTGGAGCCACCATGCTTAGTCTCCCAAGCTCCAGCTATGCTATCACTGCCTTCAAAAAGGAGTGAGCCAGGCACTCAGACCACTGCAGGAGAACTGAGAGGTTCGAGCCAGTCACACAGGAGGATTTTGTTTCAAGTAGTTCCCCTCCCCCACAACAAAATAAAGCAGTTTCCTTTTCTGCCTTCCTAGTGTAATGTGTGTAACAACACAGGAGTGTGCATATTCCACTCTCGGCAGAGTATCAGCCACTATATTCTTTGGATGAGAAGTGGTTCTGAACCTAAAGGTAAAGAATTATGGGCTGGAGAAATGGCTCAGAGGTTAAGAGCACTGACTGCTCTTCCAAAGGCCCTGAGTTCAAACCCCAGCAACCATATGGTGGCTCACAACCATCTGTAATGGGATCTGACGCCCTATTCTGGTGTGTCTGAAGACAGCAACAGTGTACTTACATACATAAAATAAGTAAATAATTATTTAAAAAAGAAAGAAAGAATTAGTGTAGGATAGCTCAGTTGGTAGAGTGCTTGCCTAGCATCATGGAGCCCTGTGTTTCGTCCACAGCATAGCATAAAACTGGGAGTGGTGGTACATGTCTGCAGTTTCAGTGCTTATGAGGTGAAGGTGGTGGATCAGAAGCTCAAGGCCATTTCCAGCTAAATATTAAGTTTGGGGCCAACCTGGGCTACATGAGATCCTGTCTTAAAGCAAAGCAAAACAAAGCAATAACTCGAAAGATGGCTTAACTGATAAAGGTACTTGTTGCCAAGCTTAATGACCTCGTTTGATCTTTGAGTCCGGTACTGTGGGAGAGTCAACTCCTGTAAGTTGTCCTCTAACTTCTACAAGTGTGAGGTGGCATGTACCGCCCCCCAATAAAAAAAAGTATTTCAACTACCTTTGAAATAGGATGAACTTCAAACACTCCCTTCAAAGTAATCTTCAGGTACAGATATTTATAAAAGCAATTATTTACATAAGATTAGACAATTATTTATTATTTATTATTTGGCCAGAGTGTCCTAAATAATTCTATTCCGTACTGAGAGTGGATTTAGTCCAAGTAGTTCTGAGTGTGGCCACAAGGAGTGGTATCAACACCCTAATTCCAAAGTCTGTGACAGGTTTTGATGAAACCAAAGGAATATGGAGCATGTCTGTCCTTCTGTCCAATCCCTTCCCTCCAGGAATGAGGCTCTGGGGACTATGGTACTTTCTGCCTGGATCCATATGTTTACCTTTTTGATGTGGGGAAGAAAGTGTGTATGGGGATTCAACAGGAAAGACAAACAGATAAAGGGCAAATACTACTGAACATAAATTAAGGATTTCAATGTACATAAGTACCAAAGAAATCCTTTACCTTTCCCAGTAGTTTTAGGTTGATAACAAAAGTAAGTGAGTTAGAGATTTCCTATATATTTCCACTGACGAAGGCTCTCCCCTGACTACCACCTCTCATTAGAATGGGTCATGGAACCCAGGACCTCCTAGGTAAGTAGTCAGGCTACAACTCCAGTTCTTCATCTTCCTGCTAGGTAATCACACATCCCTTAAGTCACAGCGAAAGTTTAAAAACAGACCCTGGAGCTGGGTGGTGGTTGTGATGAATTTAATCCCAGCACTTGGGAGGCAGAAGGCAGGTGGGTCTTTTGAGTTTGGGACCAAATATGGTGAACAGAACGAGTTCCATCCAGGACAGCCAGGGCCACACAGAGAAACTGTCTTGAAAAACCAAAGCCAATCAACTAAGTAACCAACCAACCCAACCAACCAACCCAACCAACCAACCTACCAACCAACCAACCAACCAGCTAACCAACCAAATAACCAACCAACCAAAAAAGCAAAAACAAAAACAACCAAACCAAACCAAAAGTCAGATACTGACTGTAAATGGAAAGAGAAAATCCAAACGGCCAAGGAGTATACATTAGAGTTCAGTTCAGGGCTGGAGAGACAGCTCAGTAGGTAATAGTTCTTTCTGTGCAAGCATGAAGACGACTTGGGTCCAAATTCCCAATACTTATGTAAAAAAAAAAAAAAAAAACTGGGAGTGGCTTCCCATGGCCTGTAACCCCAGCACTGAGTGTGTGTGTGTGTGTGTGTGTGTGTGTGTGTGTGTGTGGAGGCAGGGGTCTCTGAAGCTTGCCGACTGCCAGCTAACCCCAGGTTTAGGGAGAGATCCTGTCCTGGGGAATAAGGTGAAGAGTGATCCATTTCCCTGTCCCCACGTGTGCAGACACCATATACATATACATCTTGTTACCCATATCCCAGTTAAAGCACAGAATATTCTTAATCTCAACAGACAATTACTGCGTGCCCCTTTCCAACCAGAAGTTTCCGTCTTCCCAGGGACAATCCCGTGCTGAATTCTTGTTTTCCCCAGTTTAGTTTTGCCTGTTCCACAGCTTCATCAAAACAGTTTTGAACAGACTACATGCTTTTGTACCTGGCCCGTTCTGTTCTCAGTATAATGCCGTTCATGCTCATAGGCGGCATGTCTGTAATCTATCCTCTTTATTGCTATACTGTATGCTACTATGTGAACGTACTGCATTTATTTATTCTCTTAGCTGCTGTGGTCAGGCTGTGTTTCAGCAGCAGCTATAGGAGGATCTCATTGTCCTGACTGGTACCCATCGGATTTAGCACCTTCTCCATTTTGTTATGTCTATATATACATGAACATGTGTGAGTACTCATTCATATGCCACATAGAGCATATATGGAGGTCAGAGGACAACCCGCAGGAGTCAGTTCTCTCTATCTTTTTACCATGTGGGCCCCAAGATTTGAACTGGGTTCATCAGGATTGGTGACAAGCACCTTTACTCACTGAGCTACTTTGCTGGGTCCCCAAATTAATTTTAACAACGGCAGCAGAAACAACAGGGATGCTAACATTCAAATGTTTATTACCTGAAAGCAGTATGCTGAGTTTTCATACTGCCAAACTAATACTAACAATCTCTCTTTTTTGTTTGCTTAAGACAGGTCTGGCTATACAGCTGGTCTAGAGCTGAGATCCTTGTGCCTTGGTCTCCTAAGTGCTAGGAATACAGGATCGCACCAACCATGCCCAGCACAATATTCCTCTTCAGTTAGACATCATTATCGTCTCCATTTCTTTTAGAAGAGATAAAATGGTAGCATCAAACTTTCTCAAAGCCACTGGCTAGCCCAGTGAGTAAGAAGAGGAAGCTGATGCTCTCAGTCCTTAGCAGGGATGAGCTCCCAATTAGGCCTAACTGGAGAGTAAGGGCGCTAGAAGTCTGCATAGCAGAGAGTAACCCTGGGTTCTTCTCGGCTTCCTTCCTGCCTCAAACCCAGAAGAGAAGCTGCTGAAGAGCACTGTGAGGAGCGAGGTTATTTCAAGCAAGTTCCTCCTGGGTTGCCCCAGAAGTGTATTGTGTCCCCTTTGTCACAAAGCAAAATCTACTTTGTATTATGTCTCAATGATAAATGACACTGGAACCGAAGGAAGACTCTATGAAGTCTGACTGCTAACTCTGTTTTCTCATTTAAGGTAAAAGAAATATATAAATTCTAATATGACAAATGTTACAAAAGTCTACAACTAAAAGAGATTTGGTTATAGAACAAATATACAATATACAAAAGAAACAAACAAACAAAAAAAGCACATAACCAAAATATCCAGGAGCACACAAACTTTGCATGCATTTATTTAGTACTTTATGTTTTCAGGGCAGTGCATATGGTGTGATGTGGGTGGTGACAGAACGAGGCCGACTTGAACACGTGAGACGGTTCTCAGTCTTCAAGAAGATGAAAGCCTGCGACATTTCTAAGGGTAAACATCAGCAAGGGCAGGCAGCCTCTGTGTATTTAAAGGTTTCTAAACTGCATCACGCATGTTTAGGGAACACCAAGTAGAGTTTATTTGATAGGAGTTTTCTAAGACACAGACTTTAAACTCCTAAAGGAATAGGAAGGAAACGGCCAACCCTGGAAGTGGGTGGGTTCTGGCAGATAAATGGTACAATCAGTGACTTAATGAATCACAGGAAATAAGTATGGTGGTGGTGATGGTGGGGAGGCACTTGACCCCAAACTCCTGGAGTGCTCTACAGTGGGACTAACCCACAGGCCGTGTGACAGACACTGTAAGTTACTCCTCTGAACCTGAAAGCCTCTCTCTCCACTGGAAAGAGCTCAGGCTCTTTTACTCACTGTGGACTGACACTGACAGCCTGGGTTTGATCCTGGGACCTACACACGGGAGGGAAAGAACTGACTCCCAAAAGTTGTCCTCTGACCTCGGCCAAGCTGTGTGAGCACTTGTGCATGATTTAGGAGTCAGCTCAGACAAATGGCAGAGCCAGGCGTGCTGGCACACACCTTGGCACTAGAGAGCCAGAGGCAGGTGGGTTTTAATGAGTTCCATGCCAGCCAACAATACATACTGAGACCCTGCCTCAAGACAAACAAAGTGGGGACCCATTTCACAGTTGCAGTTTCCGTCGTCCCTCCTAGAGTCACCCTAGAAGAGGGCTCCTCCTCAATCACATTTAAAGAGCTCCTTTCCAGCACCACTGCTGACTGAGTGTGCCTAGTGTACTCCACCACTAAGCAAAAGCCCATGTGAGCCCCATCTAAAGCTAAGAATTTTTAAAAAATTACTTATGTTTTTACTATGTGTATGCACTCACGAGGGCATGTTCCAGGAGGCATATGAAACCCTGGAACTGGAGTTACAGGCAGTTGAGAGCTACCTGATGTGGATGCTGGGAATTGAACCTGAGTCCTCTGGAAGGCTAGCATGTGTACACTCTTAACTGCTGAGCTATCTCTCTAGCCTGAAGTTAGTTTGTACTAACTTTCTGTTTAAGATTTATTTGTGTGTATGTATACACATAAATTTGAAATAAATTTAATAAAAGATTTAAAGTAGTGTTAATTTGGAAAATAGAGAAAAAAGATGATGATGAGCATTTTCTAAAAGATACAAAAACAAACAACAACAACAAAACCCAAAACAAAAAACCCCAAACCCTAAAAAATAAATTTCCAGTTGGATGTGGTGACACAAACCTTTGATCCCAGTACTGGGAGGCAGAGGCTGAAGGATCTCTGAGGGCTTAAGGGTAGCCTGGTCTATAAAGAGGGTTCCAGGACAAATAGTTACAAAGTGAGAGCCTGTCTCAAACAACCTCCCACCCATCAGAAGGAAGGAAGAAAGGAAGAAAGAAAGGAAGAAAGGAAGGAAGGAAGGAAGGAAGGAAGGAAGGAAGGAAGGAAGGAAAAAAAAACCAAGCTGTAATAAATACAAACCCCACTGAACTAGGATAAGTAAATGCATTCTGAAAGTCAGTATCTGTAATTCAGATACTCATAAAATACTCATAAAAGCCTCAGCTGGACAGTGTGGGAAATACACTTTCTTTAAGTACCTAGACGGTAAGGACAAAGAACACTGCAGGGTTTAATCCTGTACAGCTTGAGTAGCTTCAGTGGGAGAAGGTCTTGCCTAGCATTTGTAAGGTCCAGGGTTTGGGGGTGAGGGTACGATCATGAGGAACTTGCGGGTGTTTTGTTTTTCTTCGGAAACAAAGCTCCCATTATTACCCATTGGGGGAGGGGTGTAGATGACTACACCTCGACAAGAAAGGATACTAAGACAAAATGTTCACTGAAAGTTAAAATGGAGTGGGGGCTGGAGAGAAGGCCCAGTCATTAAGGGTACTGGCTACTCTTCCAGCGGACCTGAACTGTACTCCCAGCATCCATGTGACAGCTTACAACTGCCTGTGACTCCAGTTCCAAAAGACCTGACACCTTCTTCTGTCCTCCACTGCTACTGCATGCATGTGGTGCACAGATATATATGTAGGGAAAACACCCATATACATAACATAAAAATAATCTTTATTTTAAAAAATTAAAATGAGAAAACCTGTTTCACTACATGGATACAACCAGTGGACAGAGAGGTGCAGAGCAGTCATCTGCAGCCTTTACACAGAGATGAAACAAACACCAAGCCATGACTTCCTGTCTGAAGAACAAGCTGTTCCCAGAGATGTAAATAACGTGACTGGATGGGAATTATCAACAGTGGAAGTTATGAAACTATTTTATTAGAGTTATGCCTCCCTTCTAAAAAGCACTAATAAATGCTATCTATTTTTGAGAACTGAAATATTCATGTAAAGACTTAAAGGGTCCCAACTCTTTTTTCATGTGACACATAGTTGTGAGTACTACAGAGGCTCTGGATACTGGGCTCCCAGAGTTAGAGGAGATTAAGTACCAGTTCCTCATGGAATTGACACTTGATGGAGGTAGGGGAACATGGATTTACACACAAAATAGAAAGATCCTTGTAATATCCAATGCTTATGAGAATTAACAGATTTTTGACATTATTATAATGCTCAGTGAGGAAAACCAGAAAAGAGAAATCACATGAAGTGAATACAGGTTTTATAAAAAATGCACTGAGGTGCTCAGTGGCTAAGCACACTTCCTGTCAGCTCCCAGCACACACACCAGGCAATTTACTTGAAACTTCAGTTCCAAGACAAACACAGACATGACAGGTAAATAGGTAGATAGATGGATAAATGTAATTTTATAAAATAAACAAACAAAAGCACCAAACACAACCAACCAACAAAACTAAACCATCCCCAAAGTCTAAGTAGCAAGATAAAACACTATCACAATACAATCGTGAGATGTGCCAGATCAGCTTCTGAACATATACCATGGGAATCACAAAGAATTATATTTTAAACAGCCATGGAGGGCATTTCATTTAAAAGTCATAGGGAAGAAAAAAAATGATGAGAAATATTAAGACAAGAATGCCAATGACACCAAAGAAAGAAGTTTAAAGTAAGATGAGGGGCTGGAGAGATGGCTCAGTGGTTAAGAGCACTGGCTGCTCTTCCAAAGGACCCACGTTCAATTCCTAGTACCCACATGGTGGTTCACAATTGTCTTATTACTTCAGTTCCAGGGGAATCCAATGCTGTCTTTTAGCTTACACTAGCACTAGGAATGCATGCAAGTGGTATACAGACATATATACAGGTGAAAAACTTATACACATTAAAAAAAAAACTATGATGGCCTGAGGTGTCTGGGTGCCTGTCAACTACACAGCAACACCCTGTCTCAAGAACTGACCCCACCCACCCCCACCAAAAGTAAGATGCTTAGGTAATTTAACTGGAAGAGGCCATTAGGGGCTGGGGGCTCGGGGGTGGAATGTTTGCCTTATGAAGTTACATGTGCTTTCAGCAGGCAGAATTTAAATCAAGTGATGGAGGTAAAAAGTAAATTAGAGATACAGGCACAGGAGGCAGAAGACAAGCAACACTGAAATACTGAGTGTACCAAGGAGACGAAGGATCGAAGGCAGGTCATAAGGAAGAGACTGGTCCAAATGGGCCTTACAGCAGGGGCAAGAAATAATATAAGGGAAGAAATCGGAGGACCAAGAGACGGCTGAGAACTGACGAGTACAAGGAAGCAAGGGAAAGAAGGCTGGGGAGATGCTCAGTTGAGGAGTGCTTGCCCAATGTGCAGGGAACCCCGAGCCCAAGCCACAGTCCCATAGAAACTGGGCGTGACTGGGCACGGCAGTGCACACCTATCCACCCAGCACTCATTAAATCTGGTTAGTTTGCTCAAGTCCTTCTTGACTGCAACCCAATCTATTTCTGAATCTGTGAATTCTCCTGGGCCACTTCATCTATCTTTTCTCTTGGAAAGTCTTCCTGAATTCTGTTCCTGGGCCACATCTACGCAAACACATATATTTAGGTGCTTATATTTAAAACCCAACAACACAGCTAAACTGCAGGGCTCTGCTGTGTCTTTCTAATCACTGTCTTAGTTTTCTTCTTAAAAATATAACCAGTAGGGCATATGGGCACATGCCTAAAACAGCTTCACTGGAGAGACTGAGGCAGGGAGACTGCTACAAGCTCGAGGTCAGCCTAGGTATGGGCTGCACAGTGGATTCAAGGCCAGCTTGGCGTGCACAGTGAAAACCTGACATCCAGGAACATTCCACAGTGAGATGCACCAGGCTATGCAGCTTTACCGACAGGAGGTTTACAGTTCCCTGGTGTTAAACAATGGTGCAAAGAACATCCCTGTAAATGTAACAACAGTTTTGTAGAAGAGATACTTCTTCCCTTCCTTTCTTTAAAAGGAATTTCATACTTCTATACACATGTACATGTGTGTGCCTGCATGAGTATATGCCACTCATATATGCACGCCATTAGTGTTCAGAAGAGGGTGCTGATCTCTGGAGCTGTAGTTACAAGTGAAGCTGCCTAATGTGTGTCCTGGGAACTGATCTCAGGTCCAATGGGATTGCAGCAGGTACTCTGAACCACTAAGCCATCTCTCTAGTCCCTGGGAGAACGTATAGCGTTTCCTTTTATTTACTTACTACTGTGTGAGCGTGGCCATGCCACGCTGTGTGTGGAGGTCGGAACAACTTTGGGAGTTGGCTTATTCCTTCCACCTTGACATGGGTTCTGAGCACTGAACTCAGGTCAGCAGACTTTCATCACTGGGCAATAGCATCCTTACCTGCTGAGAGCCATTGGCCTTGGCAGTCCTATGTTTTCCATTTAATAAAACTCCCAGCCGGGCAGTGGTGGCGCACACCTTTAATCCCAGCACTTGGAAGACAGAGGCAGGCGGATTTCTGAGTTCGAGACCAGCCTGGTCTACAGAGTAAGTTCCAGGACAGCTAGGGCTACACAGAGAAACCCAGTCTCAAAAAAAGAAAAAAAAAGTCTCCCAATACATTCTGTGTATCTTTTCTACACATACTGTCAGCAAGCTGACAAGATGGCTTCCTCTAGTCTTAATTATTTCTATACCTGACAGGCCACAGATTTTACTTTAAACTAAAACTTTCATAGTCTCCCTTCCTTATTTCTATAGGAACTGCTAGAAATAACCTCTGATTAAACCTAAATCACGAGGCCAACACATGCCAGGAGACACAATGACAGGAAGTCAAAATAACAGGAATAAGCTGCTTCCCTTTTCTGTCTGTCTTAGTTTCAGGCTGAGTGACTGTAAAAGTACCGAGCGCACTGTCAGCACCACACAGATCCCAGAGTTCACAGGAAGATGTCAGCCAAATGAGAAATTCACTGGCACCTGTTATTATCTCTCACACCATTCACAGCAAGGTCACTCACAGAAAGCTGACCCCCACATGATTACTTTATGAGCTAGCCGATATATATGAGGTTCCATGTTTTCAGGAATGCAATTCAGATGTTTTCTCACTTAGGAATATAAGCTTCTTCTAAATATCCAGTTTATGAACACTCATCTATACAAAAGGCCTTTCCCCTTCTAGTGGCTCTTTCCCTCCAGCCAGGGCATCCCATTGGTACTTACCTCCCTCTAACTCAACACTTCCCCCTCCCCGCTCCCCTGTAGATGGCATTAGGAGGTCCTACCATCTTCAGGGAACAAGCTGAGGGGGAGAAGGGAGAGGCTTTAGGAGGTTTCCCCTACCAGGCTACAACTTAGTATTTTTTCGTGTTATGGCTTTATGTGTCCACATACCACATTGTGGACAGTATCCCTAGGACACACAAAGACCATTCCTAGTCTGGAGGTACTCCACTCTGATTCCATCATAAATGTTGTAAAAAATTTTAATCCCAATCTGGGGTTTCTACCAGTCTTTAATCATTCAGTTCCCAGATAAAAGACACACAACTTTTGTTATTTACAATATAGTTTAAACAGCACAAGAGCTGGGCAGACACCTACCCTCTATGCTCTTAGAATCTACCTCCCTATGGATAACCCTGCGTCAGTATGTTTCATCTGGGCTGCTCTTAACTCCAGTTAGCCAGCCCTCGGGGCCATGTTTTCATGACTCACCTAACTAACCCCTGGCAGCTTTCTCTCCCTCCTCACCTCTTCTCTTCCTGGCGGTTCTCTGACCCTCCTCCCACCCCTCTCCGACCCACCTCCCATCCCTTTCCGGCCCAAGGCTCTGGAACCTAAACCCTGCCTATGTCTCTTCTATGTTTGCTGCCCAATGATGAAAGTCTGCTGACCTGAGTTCAGTTCTCAGAACCCAGGTCAAGGTGGAAGGAATAAACCAAATCACAAAGTTGTCCCGACCTCCTCACAGAGCGTGGCATGGCCACTCTCACCCAGTAATAAGTAAATATTCTTAAAGGGAAATGCTATACATTTCTCCTAGTGGTTCAGAGTACTGCTGCTCTGTTGGCATCTTTATTCACCAAAAATAACTTAGGGGCAAGGTCACATAGGGTCATCTGGGTCTATGTGAGGACCCTCTCGTCCTGGGGCAACCAGGTCTTGGGGTTCCCCCCACCCCCTCCCACACTTAGCATTATAATACATAGCAAAAGACCAAACCTCTACAGGGGCTTTCTTGACCAGACCCTACTGTGAGGTGCTAGGCCTCTCCCAGCACTTAACTCTGCTGCAGGACAGTCTCCTCCCGTGCAGCTTCACTCAGGAGGTTGAGGCAGGAGGAGGGTGAACGGCAGTCAAGTTTGGGCTGCATAGTGAGACTGTCTCAAGAAACTAAGGAAGTAAATACTGAAGACAGTTAAATACTTAAGGTCGTTAGTCAATAAGAAATGAAAAATTAAAATTAAAATGAGAAGCTGGGTGGTGGTACCTTTAATCCTAGCACCCAGGAGGCAGAAGTAGGCAGATCTCTGAGTCTGGGGCCAACCTGGTCTATAGAGTGAGTTCCAGGACAGTCAGGACTACACAGTGAGATCCTGTCTTAAACACCACCACCCCCACCACCACCCCCACCCCAATCAAACAAACCAAAACCCCCAAACCAAATTAAACTGAAAAAACAGAGAAATAAGTAAATAAATAGATGAGAAAACTGGTGTTGGGGCTAAAACCTGTAGCCCAGGCAGGACTGCTCTGAGTTCTAAGACAGCTTGGGTTACAGGGTCTCATACAACAACACTATGAAATTCAAGTGAATTATGGCACACCTGTTAGAATGGCTAAAATCAAAAGGGGGGGGGACTATAGTAAATGCTGGTGAAGCTTAACTCATGGTGGGGAATATGAAATGGTTTATCACGCTGGAAAACTACTTTGACAGTTTCTTAAAAATTAAACATGATTTTGGTATGGCAGCTGATGTAATCCTAACACAATGCGTGTTCTCTCTCTCTCTCCCTCCCCTCCTCTCCCTCCCCTCCTCTCCCTCCCTCCCTCCCTTACACACACACACACAAATAAATATATACCTATTATTTGTCATTCCATTCCTAAGTATTTAACCAAAAGAACTTAAAACACATATCCACACAAAGCTTTGTACAGGTAAATGTTCACAGTAGCTTTATTTACCATAACATGGAGCTAGAAATAGTGCAGAAACTAGTATGAATAGATAAACCAAACTGTGTTATATGTATACAGGTAGTGGAATACCATTCAGTCTTAAAAGAAATCAACTATCAATACATATATAATAATAACATACATAATAAACAATCATGCATAGTAGTAGTCTGTCCCTAACTTATCTTTTTTAAAAGATTTATTTATTTATTTATTTAAATGTATGAGTGCTTTATCTGCATGCGCACCTGCATGCCAGAAGAGGACATCACATCCTATTATAGATGGCTGTGAGCCACCATGTGGGTGCTGGGAATTGAACCAGGACCTCTGGAAGAGCAGCCATTAGCCACTGAGCCATTTCCCCAGCCCCAACTTCTTATCTTTTTACACATGGATTAGGGCATCTTGCAGCCATCATCAGAGAAGCTTCTTTTTGC
Source organism: Tokudaia tokunoshimensis (assembly GCA_036184795.1). Taxonomy (NCBI): domain Eukaryota; kingdom Metazoa; phylum Chordata; class Mammalia; order Rodentia; family Muridae; genus Tokudaia; species Tokudaia tokunoshimensis. The sequence goes on along the minus strand of BTHU01000003.1, from coordinate 55,634,160 downwards.
AGTAGACAGCAATAAATACAGAGCCCTACTCTAGTCAACAGGTACACTGTGAGGTGCTCAGCTGAATGAGAGAGATCTATAACACATTCCCTTTCCCCAAGGCTCAGGGAGCATTGAAAAGGAGGGGCTACAAAGTCTTTATAAGAGCAGAAGTAGTGGATGTGTGCAGAGAAACACAAGTTGCTGGGCATGACAGAGCACCTGATATACACATGACCTCACAGTGCCAGAGGCTGCATGCTTAAGACCCACACAAGGTTAAACTAGCCAAAATCCAAGTGTGGATGGGTGAGAGGCTCATCAATCCCACCCCTAGCTGAGAAGTTACTGGCAACTGATGGCTGATGGAATATGGGAGATGTCTGGTTTTTCCTGGGATGTGGCCTAGGCTCCTGTGGATGGTCCTGGGGCCATGCACATACAGTCAGCACTATGTGGACTCAGTGGGTTTAAAACAAAGCTCGTGAAGTTGAGAAGAAAAGTGGTAGGGAGCAGATAAGGGGGAGACTGGAGAGGAGGGAATCAGGTGGACTTGATCGAAACATGCCATTTGTATATAGAAAACTCTCAGACATTAAAAACAGTCATGTAGAGCTGAAGAAGTCCACCTTCCCAGAACTAAGAGAATATGTTTTGTATGATTCCATAAAGTCATAATGTAACATGTCTGGGGACAGAAAGCAGACCAGGGATTCAGGAGCACAGGGTGGGGGGTAGGGGTCGGGGTGGAGGAGTAGGCAGAGTGGATTAAAAAGGCACAAAGAAGATCCTTGTGCCATGGTCCCATGGGATACATACATCAAAACAGTCCCGAGCACACTTGAGACCCCAGGCTCTGGCAGAGTCCCGAGCACACTTAAGACGCCAGCACTCAGCAGAGGCAAATAGATCTTGAGCTCAAGGCCAGCTTGGGCTGAATGGCAAGACTGTCTCAAAAACAAAAAACATGGAGGGGTTTGGGTGGGGGAGTTCTAACAGACCATCTGTTCTAAGCCACAAAGTCAACCTTAATGTTTGTCAGCTGTTTCAAAAGTCATACATTTGGTTATCAGGGTAGGGATGGAGTAATTCCAAACCAGCACTGCTGGTGACAACAGAGAATGGCACAAGTAAGTGTTGTATCTTCCTTGCAGAGGACAGTGTCCCATCAGCACGGTTTGCTCTATGAACCTAATTCTGTCCTAAACCCATGAACTCTGTAATGATAGTAAAGACTGCAATGATTGGTAAAGCTGTAAAAACCCTGTCTAGTATCTCATCCAGCCGAGATCAATTAACATTTGTGTTTGTGTACATATGTGCTTGTGTGGTCAGGTACATATGTGTGCTAATGATGGCAGCAGATGTCTTCCTTGATTACCCTCCATCTTGTTTTGAGACAGAGTCTGTTGATACAGCTAAGTGTGGTTCTGAACCAGAGGGAGACATGCAGGTGGAATGTAGAACATGCCTAGCATGAGGAGGAAAGCAAGGCATGTGCTCTAAAGTTGATGGCAGTCAGTTCTGTCTCCAGAGTTTAAATGGCTCTCGATTCCAGTCCCTCGGCCTCCCCTGCAGCAGGCTCACAGTCCTCAGCAGGCCATTTTCTACATCCGCATGGAATTACTTAACTGGGGCCTTCCTGCTGGACTGTGTAGCTCCACCCTGGGCTTCCGAGCAATGCAATTCTCCTTTTCTGTTGAAGGGATTTATAGTGCCCTCGATCAGGAAAATAAGTTTACTTTTGACTTTCATGAAGACTGTTTTTCCTTGGCACATGCTTCCAACATCAAAAATCATGTTTATATAAGGTTCAATTAGGACCAAATACAATATAAGTGTTCTCTTTAACAACTAGAGTTCACACATACAGGAAGGCTGGATATTACTTATAGAAACACTGCCTTTCATGGGCTTATTGCAAACACGCTTTGGTTGCAACAGAGCAGAGCAGAGCAGCTTGCATGAGTAGGAGAAGCACCCTACGTGGAGACGACAGGAGGTGTGGTGTACTGGCAACAATTCCAGAGAATGAATAAAGTTCTTTTCCAATCCCAGCTCGGTGGTCAGGTCCACTTTACAAACTGTAGGACATTTATAATCTTTCCCTAAAGAAACAAAACCTGCCAATGTGACATTCACTGAGAAGCAACAGGTAGCCATATGGTTTTGTTCAGAGAACAAAAACTTAAATGGAAGTAGAAAAAGAGATTTCCCATTCTCTTTGAAAGCAAATGGGAAAGACCATTCAAAGTTGTTTAAGACAAAGACAAAACTGAACACATCTGGAACACAACTATACTCTCAGAACTTGGGAGACAGAGACAGAAAGATCTCTTGGAGGCCTGAGGTCCAGGATAGCCAGTGAGACCCTGTGTCAAAAAGCAGGGGTAGGGGTGGGGAGGAATGGCCTGGAGAGATAATGAGATGGCTCAGTAGTTAACTAGGCATATTGATCTTGCAAAGGACCCCAATCTGGCTCCCAGCATCCACTTCAGACAGCTCACAACAACTGTATTCTGGCTGAAAGGGATCCAATGCTTCTGGCCTCTCAGAGAACCGCCACTCACTTCTATGTGCTCATGCACACAAGTACATAATTAAAATAAACAAATCTTAAGAAAAAAAAAACCCAAAAACCAAAGCCTTTCAACTCACTGAAGTACGAAATATGAACTAATACAAAGAAAATCATTGTTAGCACAAAAACTCCAACAGGTATTTGTTGTTAAGAAAAAGTGCTGTAAGGCAGTAACATCTTGGTATTGCTACAGAATCAGCCAACAACCAACCGACCAACCAACCAACCAACCAACCATCTTATCCATCCATCCAACCAACCAACCAACCAACCATCCATCCATCCAACCAACCAACCACTACCCCACAAAATAAATGAGATTTCTTCTTAACATAAATAATCTGGTGGCGAGATGGTTTAAGAATAAGAGCAAGGTGGCTCAGCAGGGCAGTAGTGGCCCACACTTTAATCTCAGTGCTCGAGGCAGAGGCAGAGGCAGAGGCAGAGGCAGAGGCAGAGGTAGAGGCAGATCTCTGAGTTAGGGACTAGCCTGGTGTATAGAGTGAGTTCCAGGATGTCCATGGCTACACAGAAAAACCCTTTCTGGAGGTTAAAAAAAATGCATGGTTTGTAACTCTAGTTTCAGGGAACTTGGCTCTTTCCTCTGGCTTCATAGGCACCAAGTATACACACAGTACACATACAAACATGAAGGTAAACCCTCATACACATAAATACAAATAAATCCAAAAGCACAACAATGAACCTTGCTGACACCTGGGTCAACTCTAACCACAGCTGTGAACAGCTGCGTCCCAGCAGATGTTTAAAGGTGCGCATCTGTGGCAGAACTAAACTGGCTAGAGGCTGAGCTCAGTTCTAGCACCCACAGGCCACACACAGGCCCAATGCTGAATGCCACTGGCTATCAAAACAGAACCCTACAGAGCCTCCCTCTGCTTCTCTGACTCCGTTCAACTTCTCAGACTATGATACAGAGAAGTAGCTGCATACAGACAACCATTAGGAAACATACACCAAGCAGCCAAGGCTGCCTGTGGCAGAGCAGAGACCAGTCCTTACTAACTCCAAATACTTGCCCTGAAGTGCTGTGGCAGTCTTAGGGCAACGCATCACCAGCAGTCATTTTATTTGTTTGACAAGTATTTGGTACTAGGGATGTGGCTTAGTGATTAAACATGTATTCATTGTGGTCACGACCCTGAGTTAATCTTCAACAACAAAAATTACTACAACAAATATTTACCAACTCTCTACATCAGGCTCTGTCAGGCTTATGGGAGAGTAAATGGCGGAGTGACACATGCAGCAGGTGCCCTTCTGTGACCTCTCAGGCTGGGGAAACCACCAGAGCACAACTCAGGGCATGCCCTGATTCTTTCCACTCCAGGTATCATCTCCCCATCAGTTCTGGGGAGATGAAGGCAGATGGTAAGGGGCAGGAAGACCAAGCAACAGCAGGTACCAGGAGGGTTTAGAATGGGCTCAAACCTTCCCTGACACTTCTGTTCTCCTCATTATCAGACGAGAACAAGAAATGGGAAAGTGTCCTGAGGCAAATCTTACACCACGTCGGTCATTCTAGTCAGCAAAATAAATAAATAAACCAATGAGCATAATAAAGAAATAAACCAGCATCACTCTAAACTTATGTATAGAAATGGTAGGTTCTGATGTTTTATTTAATTGCACTTTACAGGGATGAATTTGTCATTGGCAGACTGAAATCTCACCTTCTTTGCCTCTGGGGAGTATCATCTGTACAGATTCAACAGATACTCTGAGAAGTCTTTTCTCATCCTATTTAAGTATGTGGTGACAGAAAGGGGGAGTCCCCATGCATGTGCAATGAGCTCTTACCTGAAAGGGATTGATCTGCGTGGACTTAAGGTTCTGCAGCTTTTTCCACAGACCGCCTGTCCTACTAACACATCCCTCTCATCCTTTGCATTTCAATAGGTAGCAAATTAAGTAACAACAGATTTTTGTTTGTTTCTGAAACAGGGTTTCTCTGTGTAGCCTTGGCTGTCCTGGAACTCCATAGACCAGGCTGGCCTCGAACTCTGAGATCCATCTACCTCTGTCTTTCGAGTTCTGGGATTAAAGGTGTGTGCCACCACCTGGCTGAACAAAACATTTTTTAATTGTGTTGGTAGCACAGATAGGTTTATGAAAACTTTAACATACTGAACATTAGACCCTGAACTTTGGTATATGAAAATAAGTTCTTTTGAATTTTGAGAGCAGAAAGGTTTCATCATTTCTTTCCCTCTTGGTTTATGTGAGACTGGGTCAGCCTTGGCTGACTTGTAAATCGCTCTGTAGACCAAGATGGCCTCAAACTCAGTGAGATCTGCCTGCCTCTGCCTTCCAAGTACCAGAAGCAAAGGTGTGCGCTACCACATTAAGCCTAAAATTCTTGACACAAATTACACCAATATCCACATAAACTAGAGAAACGACTCGCAACATAGGATAAGCACTCAATCTCAATCAATATTTCCCTCTCCCTCCCCCCCCCCTCTCTCCATACCTTTAAAGCTTCTATAACAAGGTCTCTTGCTTCAAGTTCTCCTTCAAGAATACTGAACAGTGTCAGGAGTTCAGGCTTGCTGAGTTTTTCCAGATTCATCCTGAAAGTCTTAAAAAAAGGCAAAAATACAGAAGAGGAACTTGATCAGAGTGAAGGAAAAAGAAGACACAAGAGCAAAATGCACAGTATGATATCCTTTAGACCTGTGATTCAAAACAGCACCAAAGATCCCTGATGTTAATCATAAACTGAGCAGGAAGAGAAAAATAAAATCCACTGTAAATTATTGATTCCATCACCAAGATCAATTATTCATCACCTTTTCCAGGCTGGTTTGCAACCTGGGTCTCAGAAAGGATCAGGAACTAATTCTGTCTGCTAGAAACTGAGGTAGAATTTTCACTGAAGAATCACTGGATCCCAGAAAGATCCCCTAGTTTTAGAGAACCAAGCTTGAATACTGCACACAGAACATTCTAGGATTTCTCTTCATTTGGCTTAAAGTTCAAGCAAAGGTACGGTTGCTCAAAGTGTGGGAGTAGCTGAGAGTGTAGCAGAGACTTTAAATTGTTTCTGACAGGAAGCAGGGATCACCATGTTTACATGGGCTTCAGTAACACAGACTTAAACACGAGTATATGCAAATAGACATCTATCTTCATCTTTTAAAAAAGTTTTTTGAAAATGATGTTTCTGTGTGTAGGTTTGTGCATGAGGACAGGTCCATGGAGGCCTGAAGAGGGCACTGGATAGCTCTGAACTGGAGTTACAGTAGGCTGTGAACCATCAGACGTAGGCGCTCAGAACTGAATTTGGGCACCCAGCAAGAGCATCCAGTGTTCTGAAACACCAATCCACCTCTCCCACTCTGTAGTCTCCTAAGTGGTACAGGCTGGCCTAAAGCTCACTAAGTAGTTTTGGTTCACCTTGCCTTCTCAAGCCTGCTACCTCAGGCTCCAGAGTGCCAGGTGTGAGTCAGTATATCCAGTTATAAATATGCTTCTAAGTGATATGTCAAATTACATTGTTTAAACATCTCAATTAGCCAGGCTACTACAAATTTAACTTATTATGACCATCATTTTGTTTTCCTGAGAGGGTCTAAGTAGTGTAGCCTGGCTAACCTCCTGTGTAGATTAGGCTGGCCTTAAGCTTCTAGTGAGCCCAGCCTTTACTTCCCAAGGCCAGGGTTGTGGCAGGTACTCCTTGTACACAGCGATGGCTTTCTTAGAGACATATCCATTCAACTCTATCACATACTTTGACTACATCACCTCCTCAATCATTCTCCTTTCTTCCCCCCCCACCCCTTTGACACCAGTTCTCTCCCTCTCCCAATCTAGTTTCTACTCCCATGTCACATGTGTGTGGTCTTAGGTATCTATGGAAAAACCTACAAGTGGGAAAATAATTGTAATTTTTGTTTATTGTGCTTGATATGATCTCTAGTTGCATCCATTTATTCTGCAAATGGGAGAAATTTATTCTTTAAGGATGGATAAAATGCCACTGTGCAGATATACATTTTCTTGACCCTCTCAGATGTTAGTAGAAAGATCTCAGCTCATTATTATTTGGCTATTATGAATACTGCTACAGTGAACATGAGTCCTCTGGGTGTTTATCCAGGAGTGGTGTAGCAGGGGTCTGAGAAAACATTAATATTGACTTCCATACCTGCAGAGTATATCTCAGTGCCCTGGACCACCTGGAGAGTATAACTCTTTTAGGCAATCTTTCTTAGGTTTGTCTCCTTCCCCTGCCCACCCTCTTCCTTCCGTGTCTCCATACAGTTATGGCTGGCCTTGAATTTGCACCATCTTCCTGCTTCTGCTCCTCAAGTCCTGGAGCCACAGGTATGCACCGGCACCACCACAGGTATGCACCGTCACCACCACAGGTATGCACCGTCACCACCACAGGTATGCACCGTCACCACCACAGGTATGCACCGTCACCACCACAGGTATGCACCGTCACCACCACAGGTATGCACCGTCACCACACCTGGCCCTATTACTGTCCTAAAACGGCTGACAGCTGAGATGAAATCTCAGCGCATTTATCTGTCAGCTGAGGACGTCAACTTTCTTTTCCATGTTCGCTGGTCGTCTGCACTTCTTCATTTGAAAAGTGTCTGTTTCACAGCTCATTTATTGCTGAGGTTGTTTTACTTTTTTGTCATTTTTACTTATTTTACATATGTTTATTTTTGTGTGTTGAATATGTGTGCACACCCGTGTGCCATGGCATATGTGTGGGGGTTGGGTCTCATTCCATCATTTGGGTTACATTAACCCACTTCAGCACGTCAGGCTTGAAAGGAAGCTCTTTTTTTTTCCCCTCTGAGCTGTCCCAGCAGACATGTAACAGCAGTAATGTAGTAAAACATTACTCTCCAGTCACGTGTAACTGGTTAAGTTTCCATCTGGTTCTGTAGCTGTCTCTTTCCTTGATGGTTTCTTTTGCTGCGCAACCTTTCCAATTTCATGCCATCCCATTTGCCAGTTACTTCCTGAGCTAACTAGAGTCCTTCTCAGAAACATCCATATCTTGAAATGTCCCCCTAATGGTCTCAGGTCTTACACTGAAGTCTTTGACCCACCGCCTTCAGCTGATTTCTGTCCAGGCCTGTCCAGTCCACCTAGCACCACTTGTTGAGGATCATGTCTTTTCTCCAGTGTATGTCTTTGGCATTAAGTGGCCATAGCTGTGTGGGATTATATCAAGGCCCTCTATTCTGTTCCACTCAACCGTATTTGGAGCTGGTGGCATGCTACTTTTGTTCTGTGTCCCTACAGTATAACTTCAGACCTGTAGTGTGGGTACACAGTGTAAGTGTAGCTTACCTGGAGGCACTGTGACACCTCCAGCCATACTCTTTCGCTCTGGGTGGCTTGGGCTGTTCTGGGTCTTCTGCGATTCTTTGTTTTAGGCTTGTTCTTTGGATTTATATAGTGAGGAATGTTAATGCAGTTTTGATGGGGATTGCACTGATTCTGTAGATTGCTTTTGATGAGTGTTATTTTCATTGTATCAATTCCGCTGACCTATGAACATAGAAGATCTTTCTATCTTCTAGAGTCTTCCTCAATTATTCTTCAGGGATCTGAAGTTCTCACTGTAGAAAGCTTTTACTTCCTGGTTAGGCTCACTCCTCTGTGTTTTAGTTCTTTCTTCTTCCTGAAGCTGTTGTGAACAGTGCTGCTCTCCCAAATCCGTTCTCACCGTGCCTGCCGCTGGCACGCAGGAAAGGGACTGATTTCTATGTTGATTTTGTATTCGGCTGCTTTGCTCAGTGTTTACCAGTTCTAAGAGCTGTTTTCAGTCACTCTGTCTAACAAGCTCACGTTTCTACAAGGATCTGTTAAAGAGTGTGGCACCTACTCAGTCTCCTGTCTCAGAACACACGCAGGCAGAGGGACCTAAGAAGGGTCTCTGGCAGAGGGACCTAAGAAGGGTCTCTGGCAGAGAGCACAGAACCGGAGTTTATAGCTTCCAAGGGAGTACAGATACTATTTTCCTTCCACTCTTTCTTCCCAAATTGTAACTGTCAGAGTTTTCTTCATAAAGAAAGCAATATGATGAGTTCATGTACTCTCCAGCACTCAAGGAAGCCACTGCGCCTCCAGGCCCACTGCACTGAAGGGAGAACACGCGCAGATGTGCACACGTACAGATGTGCACTTTGATTCATCAGCAGACCGTGTTCTAGCATGGAATCTGGAAATCCTTTACCACACAGAAAAATGTCCCTAATGTATGTAACTTTGGCTCTAGCTGCTAACTTCCCCCTGAGTGAATTCCAGCCTCTGGTGGGTCTCACAGTAGTAAAGATTATGTGCTATAACGTATTGTGAAAAGAAAAAAAGAAAACAATCCCAATTAGAAGCCCCAACAAACAACAGAGCTGTCTGCTTCTCAGAGCTGTGTCGGCACAACCCAGAGCGCAGGCTCAGCAGCCACGGCAAGGCCTGACTCTTCCTGTCTGAGTGGCTGGAGACTTCCTCTTACAGACCGTTTCAGGAAGACAGGGCTTTAGAAATCTTTACTTAGATGTCCAGTGCTGTTTAAGGACTGACCTCCTTCCTTGTTCGGTTTGTTTGTTTTATTTCTGAGACAGGGTCTTACTCTGTGGTCTCACACTAAGACTAGACATGCACTTACAGCAATCTTCCTGCCTCAGCCTCTCTTGTGCTGAAATCACATGCACAGGCCATCACACCCGGCTCAATAACTTTAAATTTTGTTTAACTTATGTACTTGTTGCTCTGTGCAGATGTGGGTGTGAGGAATGTGTGCCCGGTGTGCCTGTGGAGGTTAGAGGACAGCTTGCGAGTCACTTCTCTCCTTTAGCTTGGGTCCCAAGGATCCGAACTTAGGTCATCAGGCCTGGACGACAAATCATTTTATCCAACGAGCCAGGTGGATAAAATCACTGATTCTGATTTAATTATCATTATATATTTTAAGATTCTATCATGTATTTATGTGTTATGTACATCTGTGAGTGTGTACATGAATATAGGCGCCCACAGAGGTCAGAGGACTGCGACAATCCCCTGAAGCAGGAGGTGCAGGGAGTCGCGAGCCACCCTACATGGATGCTGGGAACTGAACTCAGGCTCCTTAAAGAGGTAACTAGTTCTCTCTCTTTTTCTTTTTCTTTTTTGGGCAGGGCAGGGGGTGAGTTTCAAGACAGGGTTACTCTGTGTAGCGCTGACTGCCCTGGAATTAGTTCTATAGACCAGGCTGCTTTGAACTCACAGAGATCTACCTGCTTCTGCCTCCTGAGTGTTGGGATTAAAGGCATGAGCCATCACACCAACACCAGGCTGTGGAACAAGCACTCTTAACCACTGAGCTATCTCCCAGCTCCCTGCTTTAGTAATTAATAACTACTATTCTTTCATTTTCTCCAAGGAGGGCATTAGGAATGCTGCCCCTCTGCAGTTAGGACCACGCCCAAAGGCCACAGCACCGGGAGTGTCGAATGGGAGGAATTAAACGCCTGGTGCGTGGTGCTGGTCCTTACTTTTACTTTCCTCACCAAGACCACAGGTAGAGGGGATGTCCTAGTATGCACTTCCTCTCTCTTCCCATTAATAATGGGCAGATGGGAAAGCACTCCCCAAACACCAACGGAGCCGAGTAAAGCCACTGGACCTATAAGCACCAGGGCGAGATGGCAGAAGCAATACTAAAAACGGCTACTCATATTCTTTCTTTTCTCCAATATTTTTAAAGTCTTCCAACATTTTTGTTTAGAGGTTCAAATATGACCAAAAGCAGCAGTGCCATTTACAGAGCGCTCCTGAGAAGTGCAGAACGCCAGTCCTCGGTTGGACAGAAACAGCTAGATGGCCTTGAGGAATACAGACTTAGTTGCTCTGGCCCTTGGTTTCTTAACAGGTAAAATGAAACAAATTCGGAGCTCTCCAGAGTCCCTCTTAGCTCTGCTTGAAATAAGCTTAATGACTGGAGGTGAGGTCAGCGGAGACTGTCATCCTAGAAGGGGCTGGGTTTCACCCCTACTATACAAATTTGATTATAGCCAAACCAAGTCTCTGACCTGTTATGAAAAATAGACGTATCCATCAAAGAATACAATTATCATCATCTTCAGAGTCATTTAAATTAGAAAGCAGTCTAGCCTACACAAGAAAAAAGTCAATTCTTTATCAATGATATGAAGAACAATATTCTTGGGCTGGAAAGAAAGCAGCTCACTGGGTAAACCGCTTGTTGTGCAAGCATGAGGAGGACCCAAGGTCAGACTCTCAGCACCACCTACAAAAGTGGGATATGGCAGCATGCACCTGCAACCCCAGTCAGGACTGGAGAGGGAAGAGACAGGCAGCAGATCCCTAGAGCCCACTGATCAGCTAATCTAGCCAACTAGAGAGGACTAGGTTCAGTGAGATACCATGTCTCAAGAAATACGGTGAAGAATAGAAAGACATCCTTTGGCCTCGTACATTCATGCACAGGGATATGTACCATACATACCACACACACACACACACACACACACACGTCCTACCTGTATAAAATAACTTCTATACATAATTTTTAATACCTGGAACATTTTATTAATAATATCAATGCATTTTACTTACTGATTATAATGCTATACAAACAGTATACAGGAGGGGGAAAGCCACAGCTGTGTAATGAGACCAACATATTCTAGTAATCTTTCTTTATAGATATTAAAACTTAGCAATTCTTTGCTATTCTATACATTTGAATGTACTCTAGATGCACACTGTAACACTTCTTACAATAAGACACATCCAAACTGCATTATGATTCAACATGGCAGTGGTGGCGTTCATGTGGGTGGTGTGGAGGTGACACTGACCTGATAATTGGTGGCTGCACTTTGATCCTCAGGTACGAAGTCTTAGAGGTTTCCTTCAGTTAAACTTTGAGAAAGCTGACAGATATTTAAAATGTCGTCGGCATGATGGGAAAGTGTCCAACACTGCAAAAAAATAAGAAATCCATTGTCCATGTGACCACACTATGAGGAATGCGGTGAGCCCCACTGGTGTCGACTAGAAGCTCAGCTGGTAAAGCCCGACAGCCGTAGATTGCTAAGGACAGGAAAATCACCTGGTCCTGCGGCTGAAGCTGAATGTGTACATGAAACACTGGGCTGACTTCCCTTTTGCAGGGGTAATTAGTGAGGGTGGGAGCTACTGAAAATTTTTTTTCATTTTCTTTTAAGACAGAGCCTAGAATGGCCTTAAGCTCAAATGGTGATCCTCCTGCCTTAGCATCAGAAATCTCTTCTGACGTCCAGTGCCATTTCAACGACTAGCTTGTCAAGGTCACTAGGCACAAACTTTCCCTGAATTGCCAAAAGCCTGTCTGCAAGAAACATGACTCACACACAATGCCACAATGCACCTCAGAACATCATTGGAACCAAAACGTTCTACCTGCCAAATCTGGGTAAGGAAATGTCTGATCTTACTCCCCGATAACCACAAGGAAACAAACCAACGTGTGCCCATTTCCACTGTTTATAAGGATGGCCAAACACTGCCGACTTCTATTTTTCCCATCATGTCTGCACATCAAAGGTTGGCTTATAAACAAATGATTTTGCTTATATTTTCTCAATAGTATTAAGCTTCTATAAAAAAGAAAAGACACATATACAACCCACAACATGAAAGACATGAAATTGACAAGAGAAAAAAGGAGGCATGGGGAAAGAAGTGGGTGGAGGAAAGGGAGAGTGGAGGGGTGGGGGAGCATGCTCAGAACACAGTATACATGTATGAGAACTGGTAAGGATGAAATGACAAAAACAAAAGGAAAAACGAAGTGGGGGGCTTTAATGTTATTTATTTCAATTTATTTATCAAGTCAACATTAAACTCTGAATCTTCCAATTTAGGAGAGGAAGTGTGGGTCTATCCCACAGTCAAGAGTAAAGACCCAGCAGCATGCGGGCCGACCACTAAATAAGCAATCTCGCCAGCACTCGGGCAGAATTGTATAGCTCAAGGCTTTCAGGAGAAGGCTGTTCTTAGCCCTCACTCATTATCAGAGCCATCGCTGCCAGGTCTCAGGCACACACGGCAGGCTGTCGACTCCTGTTTTCTGAGTGAGCTGTTACTTGTCACTGACAGCATCCATTAAGTGACTTTGAAAGACGGGATCATTCCAACCAGATGGCCAGCTCACTCTTTCTAGAAGAACCCTCCAAGACCCTGTTTGCCTCACAGTTTACACCCAGACACTTCTGTGTAAGGAATGCTATAGTCTATAAATCTGAAAGAAAAACCACTTGTGGACAAGTTGTCTGTGTATGTTCTCATTGCCAGCTGACAGTGCTTTAAACTTTAGAGTCCTCCCCTCCCCCCATGTAGTCCTGGCACTCACTCTGAAGACCAGGCTGGCATAGAACTCACAGAGATCTACCTGCTTCTGCCTCCCAAGTGCTGGGATTAAAGGTGTGTACTACTACTACCTGTTCAGCTTTCTTTAAAAAATACATATAAACACATACAATAAAAAATGACACATGTATTGCAAATGTCCTGAAAAGCTAAGGCTATGTGAAGGGTAAGCACGAGGCGTTGTTCCCACTACGGTATGTGACTCCAGCCAAGCTCGAGAAGCACCATTTAGTCTGTCCCTGCCTCCTCACCCCACTTCTCCATCTGACAGCAGGAGACCGAGTCTTCACTAAACACACATCTCTCTGCCCCCACCTCCCTTCTGTTCTGTCTTTTTTAAAAGATTTATTTATTTATTTAACATATGTGAGTAGATGTTGCTGTCATCAGCCACTCCAGAAGAGGGCATTGAATCCCATTGCAGATGGTTGTGAGCCGCCATGTGGTTGCTGGGAATTGAACTCAGGACCTCTGGAAGAGCAACCAGGGCTCTTAACCACTGAGCCATCTCTCTAGCTCCCTGTCTGTCTTTTGAGGCAGTTTTACTATGCAGCCTTTGCTGGCCTGGAATAGTCTTGAACTCAGAGAAATCCACTTGCCTCTGCCTTCTGAGTGCATAAAGTCCTCTTTTTCTTTTTTGAGACAGGGTTTTGCTAAGTAGCCCAGGCTACCCTTTAATTTATCTCTCTGCTTCAGTCCCTCAAGTACTGATCTTATAGGTGTAATCTACCATGCCTAGCCTAAGAGTGACAACACCCAGAAGTTCCGGGTGTCCAGCAGGGATGCACACGCAGGCCACACCCCTCCCCTCGTGTACACACCCACACTGCACCTCCTTAGCTGCCTTGCTGCCTTTGCCTGGGAAATGTGTGGCTGAGCCCGACTCACTTTGTTCTCACCCTTCCCGTCTCTGAGTAACACCCAAGCTCCACTCCTCCGGGTCCTCACTGGGCTGCTTGTTTCTCCACACAGACTGCGCTCTGGGACTGAACTAATCCTGTGGCAACAGGCACAGCTGTGTTTTCACCAGAGCCAAGGTGGCAGAAAAAGAAAACACCCCAAACAGCTTCTCCAGCCATGTAAGCAATAGGGCAGGGCAGGGAGGGGCGGGCAGGGCGGGGCACAGGTAAAGTGTTTGTGTCTAGTATCTGGGTGTGAGTATCTGGGTGCTAGTAAAGGTTTACTTTCTAAGTAGTCAGTAATAAGAAACATGTAGAAAAAAAAAATCAACATTTTAGATGAGTCTTAGTTCCTGACAGGGTAACTTCAAAAACAAAAACAAAAATCCCACTTAAAAAGTCAAGTCAATTAAAAAAATAATTTAGTCATTTTACTATGAGATCATTTTATTACACACTCAGATACTGAACTTGTCTTAGAATCAGTAATTAGATATGACTGGAAAGATAAACTGAATTTGCTCCAATCATGTAGCCTGACATAAATCTGTATAAAACCAATATGGGTTGTAACTTAAAACTCAGAGATAATGCACAAAATAGGTATTTTGACATCTGTTCACAAAATAGTGCATTATCTTAAAAACCCGGTATATACCTGGGTATGCTGGTGCATACCTATTATCCTAGTGCTTGGGAGGTGGGAGGCAGGAGGATAAAAAGTTCAAAGTCAGCCTGGACGTAAATACCTAGTGGATTAAGCCTGCCTGGGTTATATGAGACCTTTACTAAAAAACAAAAACAAAAACAAAATCAGACCAAGCCAAATGAAAGAAAACCAGCATATGTGAGATAAACAGGGACCACTGTGCTTTAAGCCACTAAGTCTAAATACGGAGACAAATGCACTGTTTCAAATGAATCCAGGGCCCCCTTTTAGGTGGAAAGTATAGACTATCTCAAAAGACCAAACACTCTCCACCCTGGCACTTCTGGGCAGAAGGGCTATTTGTCTGTCTGTGGAGAGACGGCAACGCTCCGAATGGCCCCACCCGCTCTCAGTGCTTTGCTTTCTTATCTTTTTCTTTTTGGATCAGGCTAGGGAAGAAAGCGATGCTAACATTCTGTAACAAAATGATTTTCTGATTTTAAAAAGCAGTTTTTAGCCAAGTATGCTGGTGCACACCTGCGAGCCGGCTGCACAGCACGGTAATACTCGGGGAACCGCTTTTTACTACTAATTCCTTAAAAAAAAATCCTTAAGTCAGGGTACAAAACACAATTTCATTTTATGGAATTTTAAAATATTAAGTAATTTAAACTTAATTAGCAGTATTTTAAATCAAGCTTTTCTCAGCTGAAGATACTCTAAGACTACTTGCATTTCTATAGTATATGCTAATGGGCTGAGCCTTCACCCCAAGTTCATGTGGAATCTTAATTCCTAGAATTTCAGAATGTGACCGACTCTGAACACACACACAGCCCCCTGACCCACCTTCTGTTTTCGAAGTATTGGTGACTGAACTCAGGGCCTTGAACTTGTCAAGCAAGTGCTCAACCCCTGAGCTAACTCCCAGCCCCAGAGACTTTTCAGTGGCAATTAAGTTAAAATGAGGTCATTGCGCACTGTGCATTGAGTGAGAGGCTTTGGAAAACTCAGTCATAAATGAGATGTCTATCAAACCTCTCCCCTCAAGGCTCAGGGATCTGTGTGAGAGCGGAGGTGGGAAGGGCAGAGGTGGTGAGTGAGCAACTCCAAGGAAACAGGGTCATCCAGATCCAGTGGCACTGATGAGCGTAAGAACTATCGGACTATGAGAGCACCCGAGAAACCTGCATGGGTTCAAACAGGACAGGAATCCAGCGCGGAGAGGAAAGGGAGGTGAGCACAGGAGTGAGAGGTCACACTCCTCCCCAGGACTCAATCTTAACCTTCTCAACTATTAGGAACAGATACCGGTGGGACAAGGAAAATCAAGCTTCTCTAACCAAGTGCCATGGGCTACATAACAGGGTAGGCCCAGTGTCCAAGAGAAGTCAGCCAATGCAAAATGGACTCCATGTTGTTTTTGGTTTTTTTCTTGAGTTTATTTTTGTTCTGCTTTTTAGGGTTTTGATTCCTTTTTTTTTTTTGAGAGAGAGAAGAGAGAATGAACAAGAAGTTGGATGGTGGGGTGGTGGGAAAGGGAAACAATATGATCAGAATACGCACATGAAAAATCTTAATTAAACAAAATGGTCAATACAATCCAATAACACTGGTATCCTTATGAGAGAAAATTAGAATACAGACCAGTCAGGGAAAGTGCAAGGCGAGAATCCACTCTGACCAGAACAGTGCTCTAAGCTTTTAACCAACGACAATAATATGTGAAAAAAAATACCTTCTTTTTATTTAAATCACCCAGACTGTGGTGGCAAAATAAAACAACATACTAACTACTAACTCTCCTTTTGTCTGTTTGTTGGCCTGGACCTTGCTGTGTAAGCAGGCTGACTTCACACTCACCATCTGCCTGCTCTGCTCCCCAGCGCTCGTGTGCCACAGACCCTACTTTCTAGTCTTTTCGGGGGGTGGGGTGGGGTGGGGGGTGTCATAGGCTTTGTCTGCATGCATGTCTGCCTACCAGAAGAGGGCATCAGACTGTGTGCTGCTGTGTGGGGCTCTTAAATGCTGAGCCACCTCTCCAGTCCCACTTTCTACTCTTAAAGTACATCTGGACAACTAGATCTGAGCTTTCCCGCTACCATGTGAGGACTTACCGTAACACACCCTTCCTCAGACAGCTTTACCTTTTCTCCTAGTCATGCGATAAACAGCATTACAATAAAAAGAATGCTTTGGAAATTTGTTTTAGAGATTGTGTATTTCAGGACCCTGTGAATTATCCTGAAAGACGATCTGAATAATGCAGTTAGGGAAAAGTAATGAAGGTGCTGAGGGATCTCGACATTTATTTACCCAGCACTGAGGGTGCCTTCTAGCGACCAGCTCTGCAGTTACAACAAAACTCAAGGTCAGCATTGAAACACTGGAGCACTCAATGCAAGGCAGACTCAAGGACCCCAGACTCTCAAGGCTTATGCTTACTATAAAAATGCTTACTGTGAACAAGGAAAACATTCATCACCAGCGCACCAGCAGTCTACAGCATAACTTTCTAAGAATTCAAACAAGAAGTAATGAAAAAAGATAAGCATTTGAGCTAAACATGAATATATGCCAGGCATTTCTAAGCACTTGACATAGGTTATCACAATCCTGGGTGAGAGATTGACACAGTCCAGGTTAAAAATGGCAAAGTTGAGGCACAGAGCTGAACAACCTGCTTAGTCTTGTAGCTAGAATGTGGAAGAACCGAATTTGACTCCAGAGGCTTCCTTGGAAACTGCTGCTCATGGACCTCACTTTACCAGCCTTAGGTGATGGAACAGCCTCAGAAATAATCAAGTTTGGCCTCTTTTACAGATGAGGGTTATATGAGCAGTTAGCAAGATCCAGGTCTAGCACTGACCACTTAAAATTTGAATTCTTTCCTTCCACCCACCCACTTATTTTTGTGTGTGTGCATCTGTGCACACAAGCCATGGCTTTTGTATAGAGTTCAGAAGACAACTTGCCAGAGCTGGTTCTCTTTTATCAAGTGGTTCCCAGGTCTGAACATAGGTCATCAGGCTTGGCAGCGAATGTCCCTAACTGCCGAGCCATTCTGCCGGCTCCACCTCTCATTTCTAAGATCTAGTCTAACTTGCTGTTTCGGACACCACGTCACGCTCCGGTTTGGTCGGTTCTTAGGGTCTTCTGTGTATGAATCTGTTCATCTCTTGTTCTCACTCTTACATGCTGTTAGCTAGCTTTACATGTATACTGAAGAACAATGGAAGTAGCCTCATGTCCATAAACACACAAGTGTCCCACCCTGTGTATAAGGATTCCAGGGCAAAGCTATTGAAAACCAGCTCTGTTAACCAGGCATGGTGGTGCATACCCGTAATGCCAGCACTCAGGAGGCCGAGGCAAGAGGATTACCACAAGATCAAGGCAAGCCAGGACTATACAGTAAGACCCAGCTTCAAAAATGAAACAAAAAGAAAACCATGTCTGTCTACCTGAGTAGCTGACTACACCCTTTCACTATTCTTACTGACATAAGACCACACCAGAAGAACCACATAGTTTTAGCTTCTGGAATGAGTGTGAATGAAAATTAGTAATAGTTTTTAAAAGACATTTTTCATTGAAATTTTAAGAAATGACATATATCTTTAAACACCAGATTATCAGAAAGTTTGAGCTAATTTAGTACTTGCTAGTTAGCTTAAATGAAATTAGATTTCAGCCTAACACATCCGTCTGTCTTTCAATTTTACCCATCGAGTTCCAGAAAACTCTGCTTTTCTGAAACCAGAGCAAGGGAACAATGGTTGTGTAGGTTGATTTTATTTTCAGTAAAATGCTTCATGGGTCACCATTCTTGAGGCCGCCTGAATGGAAAAAGCCTTCAACTGCTACACTGGATGAAGTCACTGGCTCCATAGGGACTGCAAAGACAAGATCCCAGGCTGAAGGATGAACCACAACAGTCAAGATTATCTGGGTCTCAACTATGCTCACAGCCTTTTCCCTGAACTGCAAAAACCTTCACACAAGCCTCTAAGGCAGTGATTCTCAACGTTCCTAATGCTATTAATGTTTAATACAATTCTTCATGTTATGACCCCCAGCCATAAAATTATTTCGTTGCTACTTCATAACTATAATTTTGGTACTGTTATGAATTGTAATATAAATATCTGTGTTTTTTGATGGTCTTAGGCGACTCCTGTGAAAGGGTAGTTTGACCCCCAAAGGGTTGAGACCTACAGGTTGAGAAACACTGCTCTAACTTAAGGATAGTTTTAACAAGTTGTTGCTAGCTGCACACTACCAACAAACAGAAATGTCCTCTGTTCCAGGTCCCTCAGGTGAGCCATTCTCATGGGAGACTCCATGTGGTATTGGCAAGTGCATGCATGGACTGTGGAGCCTGAGATCTCGGTTTTAAAGCTGCCCCCGGTCCATCTGACGCCTGAGCTTTAGATCCATGCCCATAAATGGCATGACCCATACTCTAGCAGGACGCTGTGGACTCTATGAGGTAGTGACTGACTGCCAGCTCTCACTCTGCATCTGAGGAGCATCCATTTGAGTCCACCTCCAAGGACAGGGTGTTATTTGTTGTTTATTTTCTTTACAATGGAGCATAACCGTCTATCATTCACACGTCTAATTTACAAGTCAAAATAAATAAATAAACATATTCCTTCTAGACCCCAACCCCATAGGTTGACCTGATCCGAGGGGGAGAAGGCATCTCCAGTTCCCCCAAAAGTCACTTTACGGATATGTTCAACACATATCCAAGCCAATGATAGCTGCCTCCTTAGGAACATAAAAGGACACTCTTCTGCCTGGGTCAGCCCTTTGCAACAAAAATGAAAGGTATGTTTCTGCTTCTAGTGAAAAGAAATTTTTTTACAGTTTTTCATCAAGTTACAACCTTTAACTTGTACTAGGGTTGCTAAAAATATCACGGCTAATGCTGACATCAGACATGCAATAGAAATGAACGCAGCTCCGAACTCAGGAGCCGCTATCCCATTCTAGTCTATCACACATCTGCTTAGTGTTTCACAAGACTGGGAACTCCGTGGACAGCTATTCTGTCTGGCAGAAAGAGGAGGAGGAAGTGGGAGGGAGTTACTTACAGCAACTTGGAGACTGATTCCATTTACGGGGGTAAATAGGGGAAATAATCCAAACTCAGCAGAGGTTTGGAGACTCAGTGACGAACGACAATGTGGTCAATAGAGACAGGGATGTCAGAACAGGAACTGGCTTTAGTGGGGAAATGATGACTTCGAGATGAGACAGGCTGAGTAAGAACTAAGTACCCCAAGAGGAACCAGTGGGAATCAGCTAGTGTGCTGTGGCCCAAGGGCTTAGGACATGGAGTCTTTAAAAAATCTAAATCAAAAGACATGGGGCAAGGCTGATGTACAGGACCAGATTTGTACCCTCAAATATTAAGCCAGTCAAAAAGCAGACTATATAGCCTGGCCTGGTAGCACAGACCCATGATCCCAGCTACCTGGGAGTCTGAGGCAGGAGGATCTCAATTTCAAGGCTTGTCTGGACTACAGAATGAGTTCAAGCTTGGGCAATTATTTAGTGAGACCCAGTCTCAATTTTTAAAAAAAGGAAGAAAGAAAAAGACACATCGTCCCTCATAGCCCACACTCTCCTCCCACATCTCTGTCATTTTTCCTATATCCTCCTTTCCTTAGCATCTGCAATCCCTGTCGCCTTTTTTTCCCTTTTCTGGTGTGTGTGTGTGCGCGCGCGCGCTGTTTGGATGTGTGCAAATGTGCATGCATGTGGAGGCCAAAGATCAGCAGTAGGTTTCTCCTAAGTCAATCTTCACCTCCCTTTTTGAGACAGTCTGTCACTGAATCTGGAACTTCCTGGCTGGCAAGGCTAGCCAGTCACATGCCCCAGGGATCTCTGGTCTCTGGCTCCCCAGGGTTGAGCCCACAAGCTTGCAGCTGCACTGGCTCTTAGTGAGGGCGCTGCAGAGCAAAACTCTGGTCTCCACACTGGCTAACTGAGCCAACTCTCCAGCCCCTTGTGCCTCCTTAAAGCAATATATCCGCATCCTGGACTCACCAGGGCCCCACGAATTCCGATGCTCACTAGCCTGGGTCAGGAGTCTTAGTTTTTGTGCTCACTAATTTTCCTCTCTAGTTTCTATAAAAGTTACTCACAATTATGGGTTATATTCTTTGCCACTGTAACAGGTAGAATTCCTTTAGCAGCAAAGACACATCGAGATGGAATGTGTCAATGCACTCGATACACTGAGTTTGGACAGATTTTGCATTCTTCAAAGCAACGTGAAGTCCCCAAACCCTTGTCATTCTCCACCTCCATTCTCAATTCCCCATCCCTATTTCTTTCCCATCCATTCTGGATTGGTTTTCAACTTATTCCTTTCTTTTAGACTAACAGGGAAGGTAGTTTTCAAAAGTTAAGAAAAAATGCTTTAAATGAAAATTATCATTGAAAATTTCTTAAATCTTATAAACATACTACACACAAAATCATTCATAAAAGCTGCAGGATGGCAGCATCTGGAGAGGAACAACTGATAACTTGAATTTCTTGCCTTCGTTTTACACACACACGGGATCTGAATGCACAACTATATGCTCTCAAAAAAAAAAAAATCACTGGCTCAGATGTTTTACATTATGATGTTTTCCTCAATCTAGGAACCTCAGCTATTTCGATTTATCTTATTTTATGATGTGTATGAGTGCTTTGCCTACTGTGTACAGAAGTGCTAGTGGACGTCAGAAGGTGTTGGATCCTCTGGAACTGGAGTGAAGGATGGTTATAAACTTCCACGTGGGTGCTGCGACTGAAGCCGGGTCCTCCGTAAGAGCACCAAGTGCTCTTAACCACTGAGCGTTTCTCCAGCAGAAACTATAGCTATTTACAGACAAATTTAAAACAAAACCGACCAACAAACACTACTTCACTTTTGCTAAAGTAGACTATTTTAGTATCTTTTCTCTTCTTTCTCTCTTTCATTTGGACTAGGGTAGTCTCAAAGGAGAGACTCTTGCCTCACCTCCAGAGAGCAGAAAGGGGTGTGTACGTTAACTTCCATAACTCGCACACCAAGTGCTAATAGCAACAGTGTCAATAACAGTATCTCTCAATGACTGTTTCCTATGAGGCACCTTGCTTAGTAGACCTATACAAACATGCCCACAGTAGGTTCACACAATCTTTAAAGCCAGAAAAGTCTTCTGTTTCTAGCTCACAACTGAAGGGCTTTGAACTAGAAATAGCCTTTCTTCACCTCACACCTCTAAACATCAGTCCAATGGCAATCTCTAAGAAACACTGCAGAAAAGCTGAGAATTCAAATTCTTGTAAGAAAACCAAGCAGTAGCCCCACCAATGTGATTCTGACTTGGCATGGATCTGTAACAAACCAGGGATATGGCACTCACCACGGAGTCTGAATGGTTACTGTTAGGGACCTATGAAGTCCTGTGTACTGTTAATACACAGAAATTGGGGTTGGAGGTATAGCTCAGGTGGAAGGTTTGAAGTTCATGCCCCACCCAGCACAGGGTTACAAAATCCCCCCAAAACCTTAAAGGAGACCAGTTGTCTTAGTTTGGGATTCTATTAATATAATAAAACACAATCAAAATCAACTTGGAAGGAAAGGGTTTACTTCATCTTACAACTCTCAGTTCACACTCTATCACTGATGGAAGTTGAGGCAGGAACTCAAGGTAGGACCCTGGACTGAGAAAATGGCACAAGTCATGGAGGATTAGGAACACTGCTTACTGGCTTGCTCAGCCAGCTTACAGCACTCAGGCCCCAAGCCTAGGGGAGCGATGCCCAGAGTGCCTATTACAAACACTGAATTTAGTTTAAAGCTCTCACCTAAGAGTCAAACTAGACAGATAACAAACTGATGAAGTACGGCAAGTCTTGTTAGTTTACATCATCAATTAAGAACTTGCCCTACAGGCTTGCTCACAGGCCAACCTGGGGGCATTTTCTCAACTGAGTTTCCTTCTTCCCAGATGAATCTAGCTTGTGTGAAACTGACATAAATTAGCCAGCACACTAGGGTCAAACCAAATACTCAGAAACTAAAATAAAAATTAACCAACTGTTCCTAGCATGTTCTCCAGAACTCACTCCATCCCTATTAGGTCAGATTCTTAAAATGACTACAATAAATCATGTTTGTAAGTCTGGCTCAGAATTCATGACAGTAAAAACAAACAAACAAACAAACAAACAAACCACACAGTACCTAACCAGAGATATTTTCTCATAGGAAAGGCAGTATTTCAGCCACTTCAGATATTGCCAATTCCTGTCATGTCAGATAAGGAAAAACCAAATTACATAAAGACAAGAAGGCAGACGGTGTAAACTAACAAGACGTGCCGTACTTCATCAGTTTATCTGTTTAGTTTGACTCTTAGGTGAGAGCGTTAAACTAAATTCAGTGTTTGTAATAGGCACTGCAGAAGCTAAGACTTTATGAAATCTAAGAATAATGTAATGAAATGCACTAAACACACACACACACACAAACTGTCTGCACACAATGCTTTTTCTTCAGCAAACATGACCAAAAATGACAATGAAAAGGTTAGAGGAAAGAATTCTACCAGAGTTGAACATCAGAGTACACGCTGTAATCCCAACAGGAGGGGGAAGCTACCCTGGGCTACATAGTTTTCAGAAACATAGCGAGACACAGTGCTCCACTTCTGACTAAACACAACAAAACCCTCCAGATCCAAAGGTCTATCAAACAGGTCTTGTTTATTGTGCCAAAACATCAATGACATTATTCTGTCTTTCCTCTGTTTGTCAAGGCCCTGGAAATCACTACTCCTTTGGTTTCCTGGCGTCTCCTACCTTAGTTTATTTCCGTTCTCTACTCATGTAATAAAATACATCTTTTGGGGCTTTCCTGTTCTACTTCTAGTTTTTTTTTTTTAAACTCCTGCTGCTATTTCTGGGATAATGTTATCTCCCCCTCCTATGGCAATAAACTTTGTGTTTGCTGGAGAGACCCTGCACACAGTTTCTTCTTTGTGCTTCCTTTCACTACATATCTGGAAACAATCACGGAGCAGATCTGCAGGCCCCCAGAGTGGCTCTGAAACCTTGGAGCCTGACTATTCAAAACTAATTACCTTCAGGAAGTCTACTCAGGAAGGCTGCAGACAACAGCCACTCCAATCACCCTCTGTGATTGCAACTCTGCACCTCGCCTCTATCGGCTATAAATAACCAATAGGAAAATGAGCTTGAGATGAAAACTAAAAATGCTAAAAATATGGAAAAATTAATAGGTGTTACTGCTAGTCATAGATGATGACTGGAGATTCAATGACATTAACGTCAGGACAAAGTCATTTGTACTTTGCAACTGCTAAAATGCCAAAGACTTTAGTAGATCTTTACAGGAACTCTACAGAGAAAACAGAATTCACAAGGCCTTTACCTGCCCTTCTCTCTGAAATTGAATACTACCTTTTAATGCTTTAAATTTTAGTTGATGATGCTGGTGTGCTAGATACAATTCCATCACATGTATATTCACTTCCTTTGAGGGTAAACTCCCACTATAAAAGAGGGATGAGACAGTACTCAGAGGCCACAGGACCAGATTAATTATAAACCTAGCCAACTCAACCTGAGTTTTGTTCAAATACTTCCTGTCTTTTGTTTCAACCTGCCATACACCTTCAAGGTTAACGGCAGTCTCCCTGAGCAACGGACTGGCCCACTCCAAATTGGGAGATGGGGATTCCTACTGCAAAGGCATTTACTGACTTCTCGACACCATTTCATTTGAAAATACGGGATTATTCAGTGACTGTCAAACAATACACACTGAATTCCTACCCACACAAGGCCAACTCTGCTGAAAGCTAACACACCCACCTTGCTATGAAATATGCGGATGCTTTCCTATTAAGTTCTCAGGGAAGAAACCGGGTAGAAAGCAAAACCGAACGGCAACTCAAACCTAAAAAGCCCCTAAAAGCTGGCTTCTCCCACAAGACTCAGAAAGGGCGAGGGAGGTACAAACGGCGATGGGAAGAAGATAATGGTCTGATTTAAGCCGGGGAGCTCTCAACACTCCACAAGAGAATACAGGATCTGGGGGGCTGTAGGAGCAATCAGAGGCTGGGGGATGGGAAGGTCTAAAGAGAAGGAAAGGCCGCTTTGGCTGTTAGAGGTGTCTGTCTGGGTCTGGTCTTTTTTCTCCCGCTCGCCCATCCCTCATAAGGAAAATTCTGGTTTTTTTATTTTGTTTTGTTATTGTTTTGTTTTCTTTTTTACCTTTACAGAACCCTAGTTCTGGACCCAGCGTTGCCAACAAGGACAGATGTGGGAAGGGATGCCTGGATTCGCCGGGGTCCAATATAGGGGTGGGGGCTGCAGCCTAGAAGACTGTACCCACCAGTCCCACTCCGTGGCTAGGGCTGGGCAAAAGGCGACGTGGAGTGAGACAGGTCAGGAGGAGACCCCTGCAGAGGGGCGGAGGCTGGCGAGAGACAATGAACAGTCGCAAGGACCCCGGAGGATGCCGCGACGCCTCCTCGGGGAATCCCGGGATCTGGAGGCGGCGGCCCCGCCCCCTAGGGGGACCAGCCCTACCCCGACTGGGACTTGTGCTGAAAGCCACTCACTCTCCGGGCCAGGAGGCTATCTCGGAGACCCGGCCCCCCAGCACCGCACAGCCCCGAGCCCGCGCTCCGTACCTGGCCTCGGCGCTCCGGGATCCTTCCCCGCCGCCGCCTCCGCCGCCCGCTCCCCATCCCAGCCTCCCAGGACCCGCCCCTTACCCGCCGGCGGCAGTGACAGGCAGACACCATGACCAATCACACCCTTGCCCTTACAGCTCTGAAACCAATCCTCGCCGCTTGAAGGCGGGGCTTCTCCAAAGTCATCCCGGTTCCTCCTGGGGCCGCAATATCCCTTTTGTTTGGGAGAGCCAGGCTGGGATTGAGCTGGCGTCACTTCCGGGAGGAAGTACCCTCCTCCGGTCCTCTGGAGTCTGGGTTCGCTCTGGTCTCCGCCCGGGTCCTGTAACTTTTCAGGACCTGGGAACACCTTGTGGCGGCTTAATTGGGGGTGTATCTAAAATGTGAATAAAAGAAGTGAGTTTTAGCGTTTGTTTTAGAATTAGTTATTGAAAACCTAGTAACGTGTCTTCTTTGCCTCTCTCTCTCTCTCTCTCTCCTCTCTCTCTCTCTCTCTCTCTCTCTCTCTCTCTCTCTCTCTCTCTCTCTCTCTCTCTCTCTCTCTCTCTCCCTTCTGCACCGGCTTCTGGGTGTGATGCTGGAAAGCAAGGCGCAAGACCATCTTCTTTACCACATCACACTAGGTACACAAAGGGGTGGAACAAACAGGATAGCATCTGGGAGAGGAGATCAAAACCTATACCGACCTGCCTTTCAGAGCGAAGCCAAATAATTGCAAACGTGGTGCTGTTTTCCATTCATGTGTGGGGGCCGCTATGTTTGGGCCCCGCAATACCGTGGACAATGCATTTGTAACGAAGCCGAGACAGAACAGTTGGATGAGGGGGAATGGCTGTCCTCGTGAACACAGAAATGCAGATCTTAGTGATAGAAACAAGAGCAGATAACCTGGAGGGAAGAGAATGGACTCTACTATAGCCTGCACTTTAACTCACAAGTGATTGAGCTGGAATAACCACAGTGTTTTAAAGAACTTGTAACAAGTACCTATAAGAAGCCAAGTATTTAAGTGCACAAGTAACATATTACTCTGCATACATTATTCTTCATCCTCACAAATTATCAGCAAGAGAATATTAGGGAGTTAATACGCCCTCTGCCCGTGGTTCTCAACCTGTGGGTCACGACCCCTTGGATAATCATTATCTATAAAAATATCTACATTACAATCTATAACAGCAAAATTATAGTTATGAAGTAGCAGCGAAATTATGGTTGAGGGGTCACCACAGCACCAGGAACTGTATTAAAGGACAGCAGCACTAGGAAGGTTGAGAACCACTGCCCTAGGCAAACAGTCCTCGAGACAGGTGCAGTTTACAGTCTGGGTAGAGAGATACCCAGCCCCGGTAATCATGGTTTAGAGGAAGTAAAACAGTATTTCTTGTCAACAAAGTGCTATGTTCATCCATATAATATCTGTGTCAGTGCTGTGTGAGAGAAGACCAGCTAACCCTGTAATGTGGACATCACTGTCAGTAATTATGATGAGAAGACAGAGAGTCAAAGAAACCAAGAGAACCGGAGGAAGGTTATAGAGTTAATAACCAGGAAAGAAAAATTACAATAGCTCCAAATCTGTGCCATAGACTGCTAACCAGCCACCAGTTCCCACCAGGGGGACCTGTTCAGAGGGAAGGATGGTGATTAACGCGGCAGCAGAGCAAAGCCAACAACTCCATACCTTCCCCTGGCCATTACAGGCTTGGAGATGGCATGCGGAGATGCTCTGGTACAGCCCAGGTGCTTTTGGAACAATGACCTAGAGCAGGAAGAATTTCTCGAAGATATCATGTGCTGTATTCAGAAAGACAGCCTGGTTAGATAGGGTGTGAACACCTGTAAATCCCATCATCTGGGAGGTGGAGGCAGAGGAGAAACAGGAATTCAAGATCCTCCTTGGCTACGCAGTGCGCTGCAGACCACCATGGGCTACAGGAGACCTCTCAGAAGAGAACACAATGTTCGAAGTAATCTAAAGACACAGTATTAGGTGCAGGAATAGTACCACAAGCTAGAGGAGAATCCATTTCCTCCTCCTTCCTTTGCTTTGCCTGTGGGTGTGCATGGAGGAAGTGTCTCATTACCAGACAATGAGGCAGATGTGGGACGACAGGCTATTTTTCTGCTGGATTCTGACTCACTCCAAGATTTGCTCCAATGAATCAGCTCGCCCAGCCTTCCTCTCCCTCCCTTTGTAGCTATTAATCCACCACCACCCATTCTACTCCAAAGCTGACCTAATGGAAACAGTACCATGTGACCCACATCCTTTACAGCAGCGAGCAGCTCCGGATGCCCCGGGTTCCTTTAAGCCCATTCCTGAGCAAGGGTAGAAAGGCTCAACGGGATGAGATCATCAGAGTCCTAAGAATGTTCAGATGGCTTTCAACTTATCCCCCCTGAGGTAGTGAACAGGCAGGGCTTCTGAGACTCAGATAACCTTCAGCCTTCAACAGCGGCAGTGAGTCCTGGAACCTTGTTATTTAATGTGGAATAACTTACTTACTTACTTGTAAGTAAGTTTAGGGTCCTTGGCACATAGAGAGAGAAGATAGGTTCATGATGTCTTGAACAGGTAAACACAATCCACTGTGTTCTGGTGTATTTGGTGTAATCAACTTGCCCATTAATATTTATTAAATGGCTCCCGTGTGTTCTACAACAACTTTGTGTCATTTAAATGCTAAAAGATTGCAGTTTGGGTGAAGGTTTTGTTTTGTTTTGTTTTGTTTCTCAAATGGCAAATGTAGGTAGATGTCCTAAGTGTTTGTTGCTGACTTGGAAGGCAATGGTAGAGTCAAAGAGGTTAGACTGGAAATGAAGACAACAAATCCGGGTCTGATCACCACCCTGTCATAAACTGTTGTTAACAAATCACCGCCGAGTGGGCGGCTTAGAACAACACACCATGTTCTCTCTGTCTCGAGGCCAGAGGTCTGCAAGCAAGTTGTTGACAGGTTGTGTTCTTCTGGGGGCTATGAAGACACCCATTTCATGACTGTCTCCTGATCTGTGGCTCCAGGTGCTCCCCGGCACTTCTTGGCTTCTTACATCACCCCAGTTCCTGGCTATATCACGACCTGGCTGCTTTCCCTTTTGTCTCAGTATTTCTATATGTCCTCCTCTTTCATAAAGACACTAGACATATGGGATTTAGAGAGTACTGTGACTTTTTATTTTAGAGTTGGAGTCTCTTTATAAAGACCATGCTGGCCTGGAACTCACAAGTAGCTGGATTTATAAGCGTGAACTCCTGGGCTTGGCTTACCTTCATCTTAACTCACGACATTTACGAAGACCCTATTTCCAAACTAGCCCACAGTCTACAGACCTGGGAGACAGTAACTTTTAGAGGACCAGCTCAGTGAAAATCTAGTTGACAATCTCCTCACTTAATCCTAACTCCACTGTGGAAAATGGCACAAAAGAAATGGACAGATTCCTGAATATCACTGCAGGCTGTGATAGTAAAGCTAGTATATATATGTGTTTATGTATGTATGTATATATGTTCATGTATATGTAATATACATACACATGTGCATCTCTTATATATATTTATATATGATATATATAATGTATAATGGCTTATAGTATATATTATACCAATTAGATATTGAATTATGTCCCAGGTATGGTGGGAGTTAATTTATGTAAAGCACCTAGGAAGAATATTAATATTCCCATTTTTCCAGATTTGGAAATTGAGTACAGAGAGGTCCACAACTGAAGAATTGGGTCAAGTTTTTTTCTAAACTGGAGAACTTCGTAGGTAGCCATTTTAAGTGTTCCGGAGGCGATGATAGAGCCAAGGAGGTTACACTGGATACATACAGAGCACATCCTCATAACTGCTACTTTGTATCACCTCTCCACTATGCTCAGTGGGTTAGGACAATAGAGAATGCAGCAATATCTTCTCAGCTTGTGGGGCCAGCAGGATGGCACCTACAGCCAAGTCTGAGGCCTGGAGCTCTGTTCTTGAAACCCATGTGGTGGAGGACAGAGTGAACTGCTACAGACTGTCCATTAACTTCTTTTTTAAACTTTGTGTGCATTGGTGTTTTGCCCACATCTACATACACGTGAGGGCACCAGATCCCCTGGAACTGTAGTTACACGGTTATGAGCTGCCATGTTGTACTGGGAATTGAACCTGGGTCCTCCTGAAGAGCAGCCACTGCTCTTAACCACTGACCCATCTCCAGCCCATTATTTAACTTCTACACTCAAGTCATGGCAATGCGCATGCACACACACAAATACATGAATAAACATGACGAAAACTTTTTTTCTTTATGGAACTTGGTGAGATGGCTCAGTAGCTAAGAACACCGACTTCTCCACTAGGATTCCATTCCTAGTACCCACATTTCAACTCACAGCATCAGTTCCAGGGTTCTAGTTCCGCCCTCTTCTGGCCTCCCAGTACACCAGGCATGCATAGAGGGCACAGATATACACGAAGGGAAAATATTCATGGACATAAAAAGTAAATTAAAATAAAAATGTAAAAGTGATACAGAGAATGTTTGGAGCTGAGTAGTTTTCTTGCAGTTATGCAAGTGGTTTGAATTAATTTTAAAATGGGGGTGGAGTGGGGGGCGGGAGGGGGGAGAAGGGCCTGAGTTAGATTCCCAGCAGCACATAAAAGCAAAACAAGAGCAACAAGAGAAGAACAAATTGCGCAGTGACTCCCTGTAACCCCAGTTCCAAGGGAACTGGCCCCATCATATGTGTACATGTGGGCAAAAGACCAATGCACATAGAACTTAAAAAAAAAACAAAAACAAAAACAAACAAACGTTAAAGGACAACTGCCCAGAGTGTGGACAGTTACCTGAGCCTCGGGTTCCTCACTGTTAAAACGAGATGATCATCTCTGTCTCAAACTCCAGGCTATGAATATCAGTAAGATGGCATACATTAAAGTAGTCATCAAGTTCCCCGTGGGATTTTGTAAACAACCTGGAGACCTTTCTGAAGCTCTTTCTCCCTGTGAGTTTCTGCTCTCCAACTAAACACCGGAGACTATTGTATTCTGGAGTAGTCTTTTAGCTGTGACCCAGGGCACACTGGACGATACTGGGTGAACTAGATGAAGAAGCAGGAGGAACTGGGCTGTGTTCTACCCACTCTCAAAGACCAGACGCCAGAGGCTCTCTAGTCCGGTGCCAGGCCGAAGCCGAAGGGAAGGTGTTTCATTCCTGCTTGCTGCATTTTCCTCGCGTCTTTTGTCCCCACGAAGGCCTTTCTGAGCAACTCTTAATCTTTCTTGCTTGGACCTGAGCGATCGGGAACAGGCGCATTCCTGGATTTTTGGGTGTGGCCTTCACTGCTTTCCTGAGCTTATTGCGCCCTCTAGTGTTGACTGGTGAGTCCTGCAATTGTCGGCTTCTTTCCAGGCAGTCCCCTTGGTGTGCTGATATCTTTTCCTTTTATGGGTGTAGGCAGAAAGCCCATCAGGTAGGGGATTCCAAAGACTGGCAGGCAGCTCAAAAAGCAAACTCCAGGAACAGATTGGTTTTTAGCTGAACGTGGGGCCAGCGTGGTTATGACGGAGCCACAAAATCTTTATTCTGGATTGCAGTGGAGGTAGTTCTCAGATGAGAAAGGAAAGAAACCTGATATAGAGTGCTTACTATCTATGAGACACTGAGCCAGACACTTTGCATATACATTTTGTAATCTTCACATATATAATTCTCATAACCACCTGACAGGTAATTATTACTACTTCTAGCTTTTCAAGAGAAGAAACAAGTTCAGAGAGGCTGTTTGGCTCAAGATCATGAGATAACGATGCCAACACTGTACCAGTTACTAAGTGTTGACTTCACACCGGGTACAATGTGTTGGTTATCACCACAAGAAAGCTTTAAAGTCCATTCTGCTGATAAGGTAACAGATTTCAATGCTTTTAAAGAAGAACAGCTAAGCAGTTTGCCTGGAGTCATGGAGTGGGGTCTCCCAATCTTTTACTTCAGTGCTGGTGGGTGATATAAGTGAGTCCCTACCCAGCACTTGGGAGGCAGAGGCAGGCGGATTTCTGAGTTCGAGGCCAGCCTGGTCTACAAAGTGAGTTCCAGGATAGCCAGGGCTACACAGAGAAACCCTGTCTCGAAAAACCAAAAAAAAAAAAAAAAAAAAAAAAAAAAAAAAAAAAAAAAAAAAAAACTGAGTCCCTAGACTAGGCCAAGGTGACTTGGAAGACTTTTGCATCACTTACTAAAGTTCTTTCTGAGGACCAGATAATTAGGGTCATGCGTTTTCCTTGATGGCAATGAGAAAGTCAGACGGAAGTCTATGGGACCCTGAGAATTCACTCAATATTGCTGTCAGAAAAAGCGTCCACAGGGCTCTGACTCCCGTCTCCCTTGATGCACTCTGTGTGAAACCCACATGTTCCCCCAAGGTTGATGTGCCAGGGTGCAGAATTCAAACCTCACAGGACCTGAAAGAAATGTTAGAGGGGAAATTGCTGGAAATCAATAAATTACAGGGTTCTGAAACAGTGAGGTTCCCACGAATCCAAATTATTTTTAACTCCTCCTCTCACCCTCCAAACACTCATTAGTTACAGAGCTCTTGAATAATGCTTTGTGTCTCGGAGTGAGTCACATATTCCTCTCTACACTGTCATCTTCGAAAATGTTAAATAACTGTTATCATCACATGTTCTGAGCAATGAACTAGTAAACTGCCACTGATTTCTTTGTCCTGTTTCTTTTGACAGTTTCACTACAGCCTTGGCTGACCAAGAACTTGCTCTTAAGACTGGGCTAGCTTCAAACTCACAGAGAACAGCCTGCCTCTGTCTCCTGAGTACTGAGATTAAAGGCTTGCACCACTCCCATTTATTATTTCTAAAATGTAATTTTTGCACATTTAGACAGGTGGGAGATGGTATTGGTTGACTATGATTTTGCTGGGATTAAAGCTGGCTGACTACACACACACACACACACACACACACACACACACACACACCAATCCTTCCTTCATTTTGTGTGTAGGAGAAAGGATAACCTCAGGTGACATCCTCTGGTACATTGTCTGTATTCTTTGAGACTGGCCTTTTGTTGACGTGGAACTAATCAGTTAGACTAGACTGGCTGGGTGGTAGGTCCCAGGGTGCCTTTGGTCTCTCTCCTCAGCAGAGGAGTTATAAGCCACCATGTTGAAAGCAGGTCCCCATGCTTGCCAGACAGGCCCTTTACCAACGATGCTGTCTTCTCAGCCCACTCTTGTCTTTCTGCCTCTGCCTTTCTTCCTCTTCCCATGCCTAGGCTAAATCCTTTTCTGTCCCTGCTGGGCTATGGCTTTACCACAGTGTTAAAGACGGTCCAAAGGCTGGTCTTCCTCTCCTTTCTTCTTCATTCCTCTCTTCTCCACACACAGCCTGACATTAAGCAGAAAATAATTTCCACTCTAGGGCCTGAGACAGAGCTTCGGTTGGACCAGGCTGCTCCGTAGTTTTGATTTGATGAAAGCCAATTAGGCATTTCCTCCGGTCTGTTATTTCAGCTGAAGTACCACACAGTTGGCTGAATGGGTCCTTGTTGCTCGCAAAAGGGAGACATATTTATAGGGAAAGTAATGGTCCTGTTACGGCTGTTGGCTGTACCGTCATTTCTAGGCAATTTCCTGGTAAGTGCCCTTTGGAGCAAGCACATCCTGGGAGCATCTATATGCCCTCAGATCCTGCTTCACTGCTCCTGTTGGGTCCTATAGGGGCCCCATCTGTCCTGAACAAAGTGACCAGGATTTCTATTTCTTTGGAACGAGTTTGGATATTACATTTCCCCTTTTCTTTTGGCCATGGTGCACGGTTGTTGTTTTTTTTTTCCTCTTCTACTTTTGAAGTGAATGGTTCATAACTATTCCCATTACAGCAATAACCACCCCCATCTCAATTTGGGACCTAGAGTACTCAGGACCTTGAGTTAGACTTGTGTAACTCACTGACCCCAAGAAGTTCTGTTTTCCTGCAGTTACGCGTTCCAAATAAAATAACTCAAACCACTATCTTACACCATAATCGGGACTCATGCTTCCCAAATAAAATAACTGAAATCATTATCTTACATCGTGATCAGACCTCCTCCAGACGTAAGGGACAGCAAGCTCTGGCCAAACTGGCCAAAGGAAAAGAGGTTTTTATTGGCTGGTGCAATGGAAAGGCCTGTGAAATTTGACTTCAGATGTGGCTTGATCTAGCTTCCCCCAAATTTACCAAGGTCAAGTTTCTCTTTGTGTAGCTTGAGACTCTGTCTCCTGTGTGTGGGGTTCTGTTCTCAGTAACATTTTCTCCACAGGCAACGGGCACTGCGGATCCCATTTTATGACCCACCACATTCAATGGGCAGGACCACCCACTCTTCCCAGACTGAGAAAAATCTCACTGGGTCTGGAGTTGAACTTAGTCCCTATGTTCATTCTTTTTCTTTTGTTTGTTTCAGATAGGGTTTCACTATGTAGCCTAGGCTAGAATGGACCTTGTTATGTAGCCCAGGCTTATCTTTAATTCACAGTCACCTGGTTCCATTTCAGAAGTGCTCAGATTATAGGCATGTCTTGTGCCCAGCATTCATACATTCATGCTGGCAATTGTGGCTAGGGCTGGGCAGCTTTCATTATTTGGTCTGTGTCACAGACTCCACCAGGAGATGTAGTCCAGACTGGTGGAAAGATCCCACCTCAAATGAAAATAAAGATCGTTACACAATAAATATAATCACAACCACCCATCTATGGTCTATATTCCTATATACCTACCTCTGTGAGTGGCTGTCATTATTAAGGACCTGATTATCTTTAAAAAAAAGTGTTTTAAAGACTAGAAGTTTTTAAAGTTGAGGATATATATCAGTTTCTTTTCTCCTACCTGACAAGAGCAGCTAAGGGGAGGATGGGTTTATTTGGCTCATAGTCAGAGGGTGCAATGCACCGCGGTGGGGAGGGTGTGTCGGCGTGGCACAGTGATGTGCTGGTGCTCAGCAGGGTGGTACTTTGAAAGGAAATGGCCCCTTAGGCTCTCAGGGCATGGCACTACTATTAGGAGTGGCCTTGGAGTAGGTGTGGCGTTGTTGGAGGAGGTGTGTCACTAGCAGGTAGGCTTTGAGATCTCAGAAGTGTCATTGCCACTTCCTGCTGCCTTCGGGTCAAGATGTAGAGCTCTCAGCTGCCTCTCCAGCAACAAGTTTGCCTGCATGCCACCATGCTTCCTGCCGTGACAATAGACTAAACCTCTGAACTGTAAGCCGGATGCAATTAAATGCTTTCCTTTACGAGAATTGCTGTGGTCATGGTGACTCTTAACAACTATAGGAACCCTAACCAAGACAATCCATCTTCTCCCCTCCCCCCCCATTCAGTCCAGATCCCTAGCCTATGGGGTGGTGCTTCCTACATTCAGGATGATCCTTTTTCATTTTAACACCATTGGAAAGCACTTTAAAACACACACCTGGAGATAGGTCTCCTAGGTGATTGAAAATCCAGACGAGATGCCAGTGAAGGTCAATCATTACAATCCTATCCCAAACACACCACTTTTAGCAGGATCATTCCACCCTAAACCTCAAAGGGGCATAGTTATCTCAATGCAAATGTATTTAGTACATTTATAAGGTCTCCCAAAATCTTAACAGTTATAACACTGTTCAAAAAGTATAGGTGTGCATTTTTTTGCAACCTACTTTTAATAAAGGTTCAACTTCTCCTCTAGCCTATCACCCAGTAGAGGTAGTGGAAAAGAAAAGTCATCTGGATATGGGGGAAGTGGACCTGTTCAGCAATAGCTCTTTGGGGGTGAGCTCGATCTTCTTGGGCATCAGTTCAGTATCGTAGCAAACATTTAACATGACTTAGCAGCTGCTGACCAGTGCTCTAGGCAGACAGACAACAGGCAAGAACCAGCAGCTACAGTCCTATCCTTTTAGCAAGCAGACACCAGGCAGCTGTAGTTTAATCCTGAAGAAACCAGCAGGATTGCCAACAGGCCTGAGGCGAGGTCTCAGAAGCGGCAAGCTGCTATAGGATTTTCATGAGCAGTTCTTGATCAAGTTTCTCTCAAAGGCGGCGTTGTCACAAATTTTGCTCAACAACACTCTGTGAGGTGAGCCAATACGCTTGAGTCTTTAGTAAAGAATAGCGAGGTGGAGCACACCAAACCAAAGCTAAGTGCCCGTCTCCCACTGTCTGGGGGTCATATTTACACTCCTTCATCACAGGTTCTTTCACGTGTCTGCTATATCCAAACATCCTTTCACCTGTGTCTGCTTCAGGAAAACACTCTTTCACTTGTTTGCTTTAGCAAGACATCCTGTCACCTGTGTGCCCCAGCAAAACATCATTTGGCATAAGTAACTTTCCAAAAGAACTAGAAGTTTTCACTTCAGAAAAGCCTCCAACTCAGTCTCTTCTGGGATTGAAGGCAATCTCACTACAGTAAGCTCCCATCAAATAAAACTAAAACAAAACAAATGATATACCTCCAATGATAGCATAGAAATAAATACTCTCATTCCAAAAGGAAAGAATAGAGAGACACTGTAAAGAACTTATGAGGCCAAAGCAAGACCCAAATCAGACAGTGCCAACACTAAATCTTACAGCTCTATATTTGGCATTTGGGTCCCATGATGGAATCGTTTGGGCTCTAATGGCCTTGATTATCTTACCCTTTCACCTTTGCCACCTATGGTACTTGAAACCTCTCTCTTAGGCCTGTTCTATCCATGTCTGAAGTTTCCTTGCAGTCACATCATGGTTCAGGCATCTGCAATATTCCGGGGTCTCCACCGCAACTTTAGTTTCATCGCCACAGGGTCTTGCAATGTCCTGCCAGGGAATCCTTGCAGAGAATTTGGTCAGCCACACATTTCCTGGCCTCAGCAACTTTCTGAGACCCTGGTTTAAGCTGTCACAATCCCCTAACACTTTGCATGCCTGCAAAACCACATGGATAATGCTGGTGAGTTCGGCCGCCAGCTCATGACAAAGTCTAGTGCCCTAGCTCTAGTGCTTTGCAGGTGCCTTGGGGTCTAACCCTGAGCAAACACTTCCCTGCAGGGACCCCTTCACGGGCATCCTCAGTTCAGGCTCTCTCCTTTGTATTTTTTTTTTTTTTTTTTTACAAAGGTTGGGACTTTCCCTTTTCATTATTCTGATGAACAGATGGAGAGGTCTCTTAACTTTCCCCACAAAAGCTTTGTCTGCAACTATAAACTTGCTCATGTGTTTTTCCTCACCAAACTGTACATTTTTTCATTTTAAAGTTTTACGTCTTTATTTTTATGTGTATGGGTGTTTAGCCTACTTGTATGTCTGTGCACTCTATGTGGGTCTGGTACCATTGGCAGCCAGGAGAGGGCACCAGATCCCCAAGACTGGAGTTACAGATAGTTGAGCACTGCCACTCGGGTGCTGGGAATGGAACCTGAGTCCTTTAAAAGGTCTGCCAGTTCCCTTAACCACTGAGCCATCTCTCCAGCCCACAAACTGTACACTGTTTTGAAACCTGACTTTTGGTTACTGTGTGGGCTCTTTTTTCTTCCACCCCTTTCCACCCATTTAGATCTTCCCTTGAAACCCCCTAACACTAGGAGAGAAAAAAATAGAATAGAAAGAAAGGGGGTGATGATATGGTTTCAGACTACTTTCAACTGATCAGGGGCATCAAGTTCCTTGGGATAAGTTTGATCTTTGCCATCAGGATATCTAATTTCTTCTTTTCCGTCTCTTTGCACACAACTACCTGACAAACTGCCACCCACATCATCGAACTACCAACCGGCCAATCAGCAGCCTCTTCTATAGGGGTTCAAGCATTTATATATCCTCTGAAAAGTCCCCCAAATTCCAGACGTCACACAGCTGGCAAAAACACAGCCCTGCTAGAGCACAAGGCAAATCATAGTCAGGGGCTGCGGATAATCTAAAGCAGCCCCATGTCCCACACCTGGGATTAAAATGAAAACACATTCTTATACTGTTTCTGTGTTTTGAAAGAAACCAAAATTCTCGTTGCATTTCCCTTTTTCTGTTTTAAGCCATAAATTGTGCTGTTCTTGTATTTCTGTGTTTTTAAAAGAAACCAAAACTCTCACTGTACTTTCCTATATTCCTGCGTTCTCTGATTGTATCTCGCTAAGAGTTGCAAGCAATAACCGTGCCCCTGGTTGGATGCTATGCTTTAAGTTTCCTCCACCAAACAACTTTGTCCATTATCTTCCAACTGAGACTCACACAAGTTTCCAGCACATGTACTGAAAGCAGCCAGCCCTCCTCCTCCAGTATATAACACAGATAATCTTTGGTCCAGTTCCTAATAGTCTTTCTTCCCCTCTGAAACCTTGTAAGTGCCATCTTTGCTGTCTGCCTTCCTGTGGGCATTCTGGTCTCCCCAATCTCTACCATAGCAGCTCACTAAGTCCTGCTGACAGCATCCTAGAGCATCTCTAGGACAGAGTTCCAAACTTTCCCATGGTCTTGTCATAAAGCACTTCTAAAGGTCTATGAACCTCATGGCCAGATTTGTCACAGCACCAACCCCACCCTATGGCACTGATTTCCTGCATTAGTTACTTTTCTCAGTGATGGCTCAAAATACCTGACATAAACAACACAAGGGGGAGGGGCATTTAAGAAATTTTAAATTTTTTATGTGTTTTTTACCTGCATGTATGTATGTATGTATGTATGTATGTATGTATGTATAACACATGAATGCTTGGTACCCATGGAGGTCAGAAGAGGGCATCAGAGACCCTGGAATTGGAGTTATTGGCAGTTGTAAGGTACCCTGTGGCTGCTGGGAATCAAACCCAGGTCTGGAACAACAGCCAATGCTCCTAACCACTGAGACATCTCTCTAGATCCCTTTCTCCTTTTTTTTTCATTTTTAATCAGTATGGGTCCCCAGTCCACAGTATAGCACTACCCATATCTTAGGTGTGTATTCCCTTCTTAGTTAAGCCCCTTGAGAAATACTCTCAGACACACCCAGAGGCAATTCTAAACCCATACAGGTTGACAGTGAAGATTAACCATCAGACCTACTGTAGTGCAAGAACACTGAACTATGTTCAGGGCCTCAGTTCAAATCCTGGTTCAGACTCTGACTGTCTGGGTAGCCTTGAGCAAGCTCCTAAAGACATCTCCATCCCTTGGTTTTGTTAATTTTAAAAATATTTCTTACTTCATGGGATCGCTTCGGGGATTAAGTACGTTTGTCCTTATAATCTTGGAATAAAGTAAGTGCTATATGAATAAAATAGCTTATTTTACCTTGTGACTAACATGAATACTTCTGAGGGTAGAAGGATGCTGTTAACAATATGGCAGGAGAACAGGTGTGAACCAGGCTGCCCTTGGAACAGAGGGACATTTGGTCACACACATATAAAGGATCATTAGGTAAATAAGTGTCTTCATATTTGTTGGTCTTAGTCCCTATTTTCCTTGAGTGATTAGCAGTAAACTCTTCAGACCGTAAAAGCCTGAGTATTTATCATTAGGGATAACAGAGGAAGAAAGAAAGAACTGGGCAGGAAAGTCCAGTGGACTGGAGTACTGGGGCAAACAGAAATGAGGACACAGGCTTAGGTGCAGGGTGGGGGGAGAGCGGGAAGGCTTCCCACCTCCCACAGAAGCAGAATGGCCTGTGTGTTTGACAACGGAAGGCATATGGCAGTCACGCTATTGCATGGCTGGATTTCTAGAGGTTCTGGCCTCCCGAGGCCTCATCTGGAAAGAATTCCTGAGGGATTCTGTGCTGATCCTGTTTGCCATGCAGTTGCTGTCTGCTCCTGGGTTTGCTGCTTTCCCTCAAACTGTTCAGAACCATGTGGCTCCATTCGCTTCCCCAACAGGGAGTAGTTTTTCATTACTTTCAAATAGTTGTTTTTATGAGTTGGGATAAACACCTGGTGGGCAGAAGTTTTATCACATGGTCATTCCAATTTGAATTCCATTATTTCTCCCGTTTACCTGGAGAGGGAGAAAATATACTTTCTAAACACAGCTTTCCCTTTTCTGGCTTCCCAGAGAGATGCACCATCAGATAACAGCACATCTGCAGCTGGACATATCTGCCTGAAACACCGACTGCTCCCAGGTATGGTGGTAGCTATGTTGCCAGAGGGAAAGGGGAGGGGAAAGTCATGTATGTGCCATCCAGAGGCATGTATCAACTTTGTTCTCACCCTTTCTCCAGGAAATGGCTGAAGGTGGCAGCAGGAGCAGGGAGGAGAAAGAAACAAGAGAACAAGATGAAAAGAAAATCCAGTCCAATGCAGGATTGAGGCCAGAGCCTTGAGTGTGCTAAGCAGGTGCTCAAGCATCTGGCAGAACACAGCTTGGTAACACTATGTGCCATGCAGTGGATTCACCTCCATTACACTTAAAAAATAAATGTATTATTGAGATAGGAGAGAAGATTCTATAAATGGTTAAACACAGTACCTCTCTTCTAGAGGACCCAGACTTAGTTCCCAGTACCCACATGACAGCTCACAACTGTCTATCACTCCAGCTCCAGGGACCTCCTGATGCCCTCTTCTTGCCTCCGTGGGCTCCAGGCTTGCATGTGGTATATATATGTATGTATATATACATATATATACATAAACAAAACAACTTCCCGTGATTTTTAGTTAACACGCTGTTCCTGTTGTTTTCTTGAATATGTGGGATGTAGTCTTAGCATCTATTTTAATCTTTGTCTAATAATTCTATCCTTTACATCCATTCTAGACCAGCTTTCATTGCTCTTACTCTCTATTATGAATTAATTTCATATTTTCCTGTTTATTTGTTTGCACCAGAATTCTTCTGTCTTAGTTACTGTTCCATTGCTGTGAAAAGACACCATGACCAAGGCAGCTTATGAAAGAAAGCATTGAACAGGGGGCTTCCTTATAGTTTCAGGGGACTAGTCCAATATCTTTACTGCAGGGAGCATGGTGGCACAAAGGCAGGCATGGCTCTGAGCAGCAGCTAAGACCCTGGGTCTGGTGTGGGCTTCTGAAACCTGTCTCCAGGGACATACCTTCTCCACGACTCCATGCCTCTGAATCCTTCTAAATCGTCTACCAGCTGGGAAACAGACATTCAAATAGGCGAGCCTGTGAGGGCCATCTTCCCTGAAACCACATCTTGGTTGATTTCCAAACACTGTGTATTTTGGTCTTGTTGTGTCAGATAGCTTGTATTTCTATAAATGCTCTATAAATGGGCTTTGATCTGTGATATAATTAGGCTTCTGGAAACTACTTGATCTTTGGATTTTCTTTGTTTAAGTATAACTAGAGTAATTTTTGGTCTCTGGCTACTATTGCTCTACCACTAAGGTGATGCCCCACTAAGGAAAAATGATAACTTGTGGATTATGAGGTTTTCCACTAAGGTCAGTAGGTTGCTAAGCTAACCCTGGGGACTTCTTCCTCTATTCCTTTCGAATATAATTTTATTTTAACTTTGAGAGCTTTTGAGACAAATCAAAAGACTCTCCCTTAGGAATTTGGCTAGGAGTTATAAATGTTGTTAAAAGTGTCGTGATAGATCTTTATTGTAAGCACTTTAATTTTGTTTCAATTAAAATATTATTATATCACTTTCCTCTTCCCTTTTCTCCCTCTAACCCCTCCCATGTCTTCCCTTCTACTCTTTCTTAATCCTTCTCAAATTTATAGCCTCTTTTTCTTTAATTGCTATTGTTACATGCACACACACAGATTATGTATATGTATATATACATATGCATCTATATATCTTTCTGGGTCCATTTATTATTGCACCCACAGCCCCCCCCCCCCCCCCCCCAAACCACCCCCACACAAATTGACCACTCAGTATTGGATAGTCAATTGGATAGATCATATCTGGGGAAACTCACTTCCTGCTCACAGCATTCCTTAGTTTCCAGTGGTTCTCTGTCTAGGTAAAGGGTTTTGTGAGATTTCCTCCTTCTGTCTGTTGATATTGTCCTGGTTTAGGTAGCCATATTGTTGAGAATTTTCCATCACTTCTAGGAGACACAATTTCACAGCAGATTTTATGGTCCTCTGGCTCTTCTGGTCTTTCCATGCCCTCTTCTTCCTCAGTGTTCCTTGACCCTTAGGTGTGGATGGTGTGACGTAGCTGTAGCTTTTGAGGTCTGGTGCCCCGCAATCAGTCATTCTCTGTGTTTTGACCAGTTGTGTTTTTAAATAATGCTCTCCATCTGTTGCAGAGAAGCCTCTTGCTAAGGGGCGAGAGGTACACTTACCAGGCAATGCTGGTTTATGAGTAGAAGGGCTGGAGGTGATTAGGCCTGTTGACAGAGATTGTCCCTGAGCAACTTGCCGCAGGGAAGGCTGTGAGGTACAGCCACAGGGGCCATCAAAGTGGCAGCGCCTCCTCAGCCTCAGCCTGTGGTGGTGAGGTACCACCTCTCCAGCTTCCCTGAGCAGCCAAAGCCAAGGCCTGGAAGGTCTTTCTGTCCTAACCCCTGGACCTGATGCAGAGAAAAGGGAGTGAAAAAAAAGGTGCTGCTTTCTGAGCTTCCCATGGAAACCCACCAATTCCCGAACTCCCCAAGCTTAGGACTTGAAATCCCATCAATCCTCACCCTGAAAAAATCCACCCCTAAGAAATCCTATATAAGTCCCGCCTACTGTTCCATTTACTGCTGCTTCTACTGGGAGCAGAGGCAGCTACTCCTCCCTCCCAATAAGTCTCCCATGTGAGATTTGCTGTGCAGTGTGACTTTGTGGAGCTGTGACCCTTCTGTAGGGGAAGCTGTGACCCTTCTGTAGTGGAAATCTTTCCCTTCAGAGTTCCAACGCTTACAGAGATGGTGGTGGTGGTGAATAAGCACTTACATTTTTAAAAATTAGATCTATCATTTTTCTGTGAAAGTATTGTTTTTGCATGCAAGTATGTTCCAGGTATGTATGGGCTTAGTATCCACAGATGTCATCTGATCCCTTGGAGCTCGAGTTAGGGATGACTGTGAATCATCACTTGAGTGCTGGGAATTGAACCTGGATCTTCTGCAAGAGCATTGGGGGCTCTTACTGGCTGAGCTGTGTCTCCAGCTCTGGACAGTAAGCACTTTTTAATCTTTATTTTTTTCTTCTAATGAGAAATACTGTTTGAGGCTGGTTGTTTTGGCCCAGTATTTGGCAGCTGATAGACTCTTCCCTTCAGCCTGCCGGCTATGAGTGAGGAGTAGCAACCAGCCGGCTAATTTGAACATCCCACTCTAGCTGCAAAGGATCCCCGCAGGGGTGACTCCTGCTTTGGGAACCCTGCTCCAGTCAGTCCCACTCGAGGCAACTTACACCGACGTCTGTAGACCCCATTCCAAACAAGACAATCTGGTGACCCTATTCACCTGGCAGCTCTTCTCAACTCAGCACGTCCTCAGCACCTCGGCAAAAGCCGTGGATTGGCGAAATGTAAGGCTTCTGATTGGTTCTCAGTTTCAGTATATGTGCTGCCGAAGCGAACAATCCGATTGGTTTCCAATCAAGGTTCATGACTGATCCACATGTAAGGTTTGTGATTGGTGGAGTTGGAATCTGGGGCACTGAGTGACAAAATTATAGTCTGTGAACAAGCATGCCACGCTGTCCCCTAGGCGACTTAGTCTAGGAGGCTTTTCTCCTGGGCACTAACCACCCTACCACACCAGTGACTTCCTCAGTGACTTCCCTATCCTCCACTGTCATGCTGGATTATTTGGTTTTAGAAAAGGCTTTTTCTGAATGGTCTTTTGCCTACCTATAGTTAAAACAGACTGAGCAAGAAGAGCAGACAAAAACCTAGACTTTCCTAGCTACAGCAGTGGAGGTCTCCTAAGAATTCTAGAGTTACCAGGGGCTAAAGAACTTGATAACAAAAGCTCAAAAGTATCACACCAAAGAGGAAGCTAAGAGTCCCAGAGGGCTGGTGAGAGCGAAGCTCTGAAATGCCTAACGCCCTGAGCTGCAGCAGACTCTGAACGCCATAAAACTATGAAGGAAATACTGAGAAGGTAAGAGATGATGGAGAAGCGGAGACTATGGAAGCTGGAAGACGAGGGAAGGAGTCTAGGCTTACGCGCCGTCCCCAGATGCCAGAAGAGTTTGAGAGAAGCTGCTGTG
The DNA here is from genome assembly GCA_036184795.1 of Tokudaia tokunoshimensis. Classification (NCBI taxonomy): domain Eukaryota; kingdom Metazoa; phylum Chordata; class Mammalia; order Rodentia; family Muridae; genus Tokudaia; species Tokudaia tokunoshimensis. Next base: position 55,590,784 of record BTHU01000003.1, on the reverse strand, counting down.
GGTTAGAGAGCTGGGAGTCCCTATACCTAAAGCCCAGGGCTCTACCGATTGCTGTCAAGTGTTGGTACTCTAAGCGGGAAGCCTGGAGCACCTGGAGCAATAAGCTTCCAGCTTAGAAAGCAGGGAGCTGTAAACCTCTCATCCTTGAGGCTTAGAGCCTTAAGCCTCTGGATTTGGAAGCTTAGCTCTGCGACTCTGGAACTCAGGCCCTTCAACATCTAGGGAGCTGCTCCGTGGCTATCATTGATATCTATCTGGATTTGGTGAAAGGGAGCCCAACTAGTCCTCCGCGGCAGCTTCTTCGTGCGAATGTGGGTCAGCATTGATGGAGACCTTCCCCGCATTCCTGGATATCTCTTTATCTCTGAATTCTGACCTGGCTTGTATGATATCTTGAATGGAGAGATATTTGGGGATCCCCTTTCTTAGATAAACACTTGGAAACTTGCTCCTGCCACAGTCCAAGAAAGCTGCGGTGCCCACTCCTACTGCCTGTCACTTAGGCTCCACATCTGAGCTGCAAGCTGCTAAAGTCGGAAACCTTGCTTCATACATTTTATCTGGAGTTTTAGCTGTTTCAAGTGGGAGTGTATGTACATCTAGTCCCTATTACTCCATCTTGGTCAGGATTAGAAGTCCTGGTGCTATTATAAATGGTATTTAAGTTTAAAAATTCTAATTGTTCATTTATAGTAAAAAAAAAATAAGTGATTTTTGACATTTGACCTTGTTTTGTGCAGTCTTAGGAGTTTCTACAGGCATGATCATGCTGTGAGGGCAGGAAGTTCAGTTCTTGCAGTCTCTTTGGGTCTCTGCCAGCCTTTCTGTCTCTTTCACTCCTTTCTGCCCCAGGAACTCTACACAGTGTTGAAGAAAAGTGTAAAGAAAGGACTTTCTGGCCTTGTTCATTCTTGCTGTTAGAATGGAGAGTATTCAGTCCCTAACAATTGTGTGGGATGTGACCACTAGGCTTTCTGTAGGTCCTTAGTTGCGTCAAGAAATTCTTTTCTAACCCATTGGTAGAGAGCCTTACCCTGAACCATTGTTTTTTTTTTTTTTAATCTGTTGAGATAATCATATGACTTGTCTCTTTTATTCTCTTGATGTAGCAAACCATGGTGATTATTTGACTAAATACTGTGCTTTTGAGAAACTTTATAATCATAATAAATTCTTTCAAAAATCCTTTTGTATATATGGCTTCTTCCAGTTATGAATGTTTTATTAGGGATATTGTATCCATATTTCTGGGAGGTGCTAATCCAGTTTTACCTTCTTGTCATGTGTTTGTTAGGTTCTAATGGCAGTGTATGACTACTAACAGACTAAATTACCTCTTTTTCTGCTGTGAGAGGTAGTATTCATGTATGAAGCTGTTTGACTTAGGGAGTTTCTCGTAGAATTTTTTTTCTTTTTTTTTGAGACAGGGTTTCTCTGTGTAGCCCTGGCTGTCCTGGAACTCACTCTGTAGACCAGGCTGGCCTCGAACTCAGAAATCTGCCTGCCTCTGCCTCCCAAGTACTGGGATTAAAGGCATGTGCCACCACTGCCCGTTGAAAATTTTTGTTTTGAGGAGATGGGGACTGAACTAAAGGCTTGGTATCTTAAGTATGTGCTTACCCCAGTTTTGTAGAAAAGATTTTTCAAAAAGCAAATCAATATACTTGGTGAGTAAAGGGCTCCTTGTGTTTTCTCATTTTTCGGTGTCAGCTTTGACCATTTGTCTTTTAAGGAATCTGTATGCTAAACGTTATTTTACGATCTACTGGTTCTTCATTCCTGATATTCTCAACTTGTATCCCCTCCACTAAATAACGCGTCCAGCTGCAGGTCTCTTTGTTTTTCTGCTTTGCTGAACCCTACCATCTTAAAGCCATGAACAGTGGTTGTTGGCTCTGTGTTTATGGTGGGTCAGCTCTGGAGGCTCTGCTGTGGGATTGTTTAGGTCTCATCTGTGTGGCTCATTCGGGACTCAGGCTTTGTAGACAAGCAGCTACTTGGCCATTTGCTTTCTGCAGTTGAAGGATGGGTTGCAAGGAATTTGTGGAAGAAAAAGTTTCTAGATGGCTAGAAGTATGCAGTTGTCTTATAGCTTCTTTTTGGGACTGATCACATTGTCACTTCTTTTTCATACATCACCTGCTAGCTGATACAAGTCCCACATAGAGGCCAAAGGTCAGCAAGGACAGTGTCCATAATGAACCATGCCAAAAGGAGGAGAATTTTGAAGAAACAATATAGTTTATCTTGAGGAATACCACAGGATCCAAAGAAAGACTATAGTTGTTCTCAATGCAAAATCCTTCAAAATTATCAAATGAAAAATGGTAAGGATAAAAATTATTGGGGCTGGGGAGATAGTTCAGAGGTTATGAACACTGGCTGCTCTTCTAGAGTACCCAGGATTGATTTCTGGGGTCCACAAGATGATGACTCACAGCCATCTGTAACTGCAATTCTAGGGAATCTAAAGCTGCCTTCTGGCCTCTGTCAATACCAGGCACACATGGGACACACAGATATGCATACAGGTAAAACACCCATACACATGAAATAAATAAAAAATTCAAAGTTAAACAATATACCGTGCATTTCATGGAAGAACTTGACTATAGAGCTTTCTGTGGAGAGTGGTGGTCAGAGCTGTGCTGGAGCATTAAAAGGGACAGGAATGGAAGAGAGGAGACAATGACAGGCATTTCCCAGCTCAGACAGTGCAGTGCTGCCCAACCTTAAGGTCGTGGGTTCAGATCCCCAGAACCAACCTACAAGCGCAACCATAGTAGCCATGACTATAAATGCTGGGTGCGAGTGTAGCAGGTGGATTGGGACGGGGGTCTGAGCAGGCTGATTGTTGAAGCGTGTCGCCCAGCTGGCCTGACTTAATCAGTGAACTTCAGGTTATGTGAAAGATCTTGAATCAAAAAGGAAAAAAAAAGGCGGAGGGCAATAAAGAAGGACATCCAGTGTTGCCCTCTGGTTCCCACATGCACACATGTGGTAGAGCTGGATCCTGAAGTTATTTCTTCCTTGCTGTCTGGTTCAGTGTTAAACTTTGTCAGTGGAGGACACTGAAGGAACACAGGCAGGAATAGCTTTTCAGTGTCCTTCTCGTCAGACTCCTGTAGCTGACACAGCATGCCCTGGCTAGCAACACATGGTGACCAATAGCATCTGGCCCTTCCCTGAAGGCTGTTTCTTCCACACCTCAGAACATTGATTCCCAATGCTCAAGGCATTATTTTTGGGGTAGCAATCTTAGCATGGTGACACTTCTACAAAGACTGAAGCTGAGGAAGAGGAATCTTGAGTGTAGAGATTGAGGCAAGGGCAAGAACAAAGGCCAAGTTCTTGGAATTATCTTCATCACCACCGTCATTGTCATTGTTGTTATTATTTTATGTGTGCTAGTACGTTGCTTGCTTCTATGTCTGTGTATTGTGTGTATCCTGAAACTGGAGTTATGGATGGTTGTGAACTGCAGTGAGGGTGTTGGGAATTGAATGTGGGTCTTTTGCAACAACAAGTGCTCTTAACTACTGAGCCATCTCTCTAGCCACTCTTGACTTTAATTTTACTCATCAAGGAAAGGGCCAGACAGCCTGGTGAGAGACACGAGAATCAGATGGGTTTGTAATGGCCTTTTAAGAAATGTACTAAGGGACCAGTTAGTGCAAGAATCTAGGGTTTTTTTTTTCCTATCTGTAATCCAAAGTCCAGGCTTAAGTGCAGGGCAAATGGTGGGAGAACTGACCGACTCTAGGGTCTGGGTTTTCTAGAGCTTATGCGTGGAAGACAAAGGGAGCAAGGAGAACTGAGGAGCTGGGGAAAGGAGGGATCATTCAAGATACTGCTCAGAGGCCTAGATTTTCCTGTTTATTTGAGACTGGGTCTCACTATACAGTGAGGGCTGGCCTTGATCTTACAGAAATCAGCCTGACTCTGCCACCTGAGAAATGATATTAAAGGCATGTGCTACCATGACTGCATTTTACATTGGAGTTTGAAAGACAGATCTGGGGGTTGGGAAAAGAGGATAAACTGGGAGACAGGGAAAGGATTAAAGTGACCCTGGGAGGTCAGGGGCGGGAAAGTGGGAGGGAGAGGAGCATGGGTAGCTTGTAGCCTAAACTGAGATGTTAGTGCTTACCGTGTGAGAGGTGTGAGCCATTGTTAGCCTTTAGAGGAGGAGCAGTGGAGGGGAGTGGAAGAGAGGGGACACTGAGAGAAGACTAGGTGTCAGGTGTGTTTGCACGTTGTCTTTGGATGATGGTGACAGTTGATACTTGTGGTCAGTGGGGAGGTTGTCAGCTGATGTGGACCAGGGTCAGTTACAATGACCAGAAGATGCGAATCTTGCACCATTAAGCACACAGAGAGCTTTGAGTGACATAGAAGAGAGACGATGTGGATCTGGTAGGGGTGGGAGGTGAGCTGGGAGGATGCTGACCTTGGGTATTCCCTCTCTGGCAGGAAAGCAAAACTCACACGGGAGAGAGAACAGCGTCCTGAGGAAGGCTGCAAGAATCCAGTCTGGTCCGTGGGTGGGGAGATCAGGACTTAGCAATGGGAGGGAGCAGAAGGAGGGTACTGTGGCTGAAGAAATTTTCTTCTCTGCTAGAATGAGGTTGGCAAGAAGAACATAATCAGAAGACAAATGAATAAGAAGATGGACAAGAGAACACCAGTGGGCGACCCCATGAAGGTCTGAGAGTACAGAGGTTGAGCTTTCGTCCGTGGTTGTCCACATGTGTCTGCAGTGGGAGCGGTGTTACCCACAAAGAATGGAAGAAATCAAGTCTCTTCCCCATGACTGCTCACTTTGATTTTCTGGGCTTCCCTTCTCCATCTGTTTACTGGGGATGCCTCTGCTTAAAAGCAGGGTAAGGGATAAATCCCTTTAGTTATGAAACTTACAGCAGTTCCCTGGCCAATGTTTCAATTCTTTCCATCTGACTGAGTGGGCAGTTTGTTCTTCTTTCCCATTTCACCCAGGCAGGGCAGGGCAAGCCAGGGCTGTGTCCCCTGAGTACAAGCTGGGAGAATATAAAGTTCCAAGTGTGCAGCGTCCACAAAACATCATAGACCGAGACTCAAGTGAGATTAAGAAAGCAATGCTGTGTCTCCCCGAGCAGAGGTCAACTCGTGGGAAGCAGTAAGCTATCAGAGCAGGCGGTGAACAGCCCAGCTGTGCAAGGCAGCGTCCAGCAGGTGGGGCTGTGGAGTTGTGGAAGGCTGGCAGTCTTGAGCAGACCGGGTTGCTGGGACACTGTGCTATAATGGATAGGGATCAACTTTAGCCACTTCTTACTCTTCATCAGAGCCCTGGCGGCCCAGGGCAGGAGAGGAAGCCAGAGGGTAGTGCAGCCTTTGCTTCTCTCTCCTCTGTCCTCAAGCTTGCAGTCCTAAGGTCCTGATGAGGGGGACCGTTTCCTGATGGATTGGGCACACCGTCGACTCTGAATCCAGCTGCAGTAATATTCTCACAGAATATTAGACAAACTACTCACTGTGAGTGGTAAGGGAGTCTGCTCAAGCTTCAGTCCTCAAATAACGCATGTGAGAACTCTGGTAGAGTGAAGACTCTAAAAATACAGATATGGATTTATTATTAACAATCTATGGTAGTTGAGAGCAAAATGTGTCCCCTAGTCTACTCCAGAGGAGTGAAGAGGTCCTCTAGGGAGGATGCGAGGGCGTTTTCTATTTGCAGAATAGGCTCTTTGGACTGTATGCTTTCACCTCTGTGATGCCAATGTGTGTGTGTGTGTGTGTGTGTGTGTGTGTGAGAGAGAGAGAGAGAGAGAGAGAGAGAGACAGAGAGAGAGAGACAGATAGACAGACAAAGACAGAGAGAGAGAGGGAGAGACAGACAGAGAGAGAGAGAGAGAGACAGACAGAGACAGAGAGAGAGGGAGAGACAGAGAGAGAGAGAGAGAGAGAGACAGACAGACAGAGACAGAGAGAGAGAGACAGACAGACAGAGAGAGACAGATAGACAGACAAAGACAGAGAGAGAGGGAGAGACAGACAGAGAGAGAGACAGACAGACAGACAGAGACAGAGAGAGAGGGAAAGACAGAGAGAGAGAGAGAGAGAGAGAGAGAGAGAACATTTTATATAGATTTTTTAAGCACTCAGAAAATATAGAGGCTGTAAAAAGTAGTAACAGGGAGCTGAAAAGATGACTCAGCAGGTAAAGGCATTTGCTACACAAACAACCCAAGTTTGATCTCCAGAACCCACATAAAGTTGGAAGGAAAGGAATGACTCCACACACAGACTAATAATAATAGCAATTGCCATTATTAAGCACTTACTGTGTTCTGGGTACAGTTTGTACTTATTCAGCCATCTCAGTGTCTTAATAGAATCTGCATAGCTTTCTACTTTAACTAGAAACAGATCCTAGCATCTCAGGAATAAGTAATAGCAGGATGCTACACATATAAGAAGTAGTGACAGCAGGATTTGAACCCAGGCCTGTTTGGCTGCAATAGCTCATGTCTTTCCATTTTAATGCGCAGCCTCACGCTTTACTGAAACTCTAATTTCCTTTCTAAGACTCTTCTTTAGTTCACAGTAAGAGCTGCCTGACTGGGTGTAGTGTTGCACACCTGCAAACTGAGCTCCCGGGAGGCAGACTGGAGAATTTATGAATTCAAGGGCAGCCTGGGCTGCAGAGTAAAATCGTGGTTTAAAACAAAACTAAAAGGACAATAATTGCCCAAGGAACTTGTTTAAAATGTATATTCTGAGAAAAACCTCATCAATGATTCAGGCATGTCCAACTTTCAGCCCTTGGGCCACATGAGTCTCAAGAATGTGGCCAGGACAGTGCGCCACACCCAAGTGGCACTGGGAGACAGCTTAACCACCTAGGAGTGTGGAGAAACCGGTCTGCACAGGTAAAAGCACGTCTGCTACTCAGAAGTTGAGGCTCGGAAACCTCTGGCGGAAGCTCTCTGGTTTCCTTCTCTGACTTGGGACCACCCTCTGCCACTGTGTACTGTATCCAAGTGACGCACAGAGGTAGCTAACCACTCAGGAGTGCAGAGAGGCTGGGTAGCACAGGTAGGACCGTTCCTGCTGCTCAGAGGAAACAGCGGGAGACCCTGAGGACACAAGAGCCTAGGAACAGCCTGGGAGAGGAGTCTTCCTATTACTGCCTGCACCCAGAGTTGATCGGGGCCACAGAGCTACATACCCAAATACAACCACAAGAGAGCGGGTCTCTACAAACTGGTGTACACAGAAAGAACAGGTCTCCCAGGAGCACAGATACAGAGGCTTGCATGACAGATAAGCCACAGGCATAGACAGCAACACCAGCTAACACCAGAGATAACCAGATGGCAAAAGGCAAATGCAAGAACATCACCAACAGAAACCAAGGCAACATGGCACCATCTGAACCAAATTCGCCGACAACAACAAGTCCTGGATACCCCAACACACAAGACAAGCAAGACCTGGGTTTAAAATCACATCCCATGATGCTGATAGAAGATTTCAAGAAGGGCATAACTCCTTTAAAGAAGTACAGGAGAACATGAGTCAACAGGTAGAAGCCCTTAAAAAGGAAACACAAAAATTACTTAAAGAAATACAGGAGAACATGGATCAACAGATAGAAGTCCATAAAGAAGAAACACAAAAATCACTTAAAGAAATACAGGAGAACATGGGTCAACAGGCAGAAGTCCTGAAAGAGGATACACAAAAATCCCTTAAAGAATTACAGGAAAACATAAACAAACAAGTGAAGGAACTGAACAAAACCATCCAGGATCTAAAAACGGAAGTAGAAACAATGAAGAATTCACAAAGGGAGACAACTTTGGAGATAGAAAACCTTAGAAAGAAATCAGGAGTCATAGATCAAACAACAACAGAAAACAAGAGATAGAAGAAAGAATCTCAGGTGCTGAAGATACCATAGAAAGCATTGACTTAACAGTCAAAGAAAATGCAAAATGCAAAGAGCTTGTGACCCAAAACATTCAGGAAGTCCAGGACACAATGAGAAGACCAAACCTAAGGATTATAGGTATAGAAGAGAGTAAAGATTCACAACTTAAAGAGACAGTAAATATCTTCAGCAAAATTATAGAAGAAAACTTCCCTAACCTAAAGAGAGAGAGATGTCCATGAACATACAGGAAGCCTACAGAACTCCAAACAGACTGGACCAGAACAGAAATACCTCCCATCACATAATAATCAAAACACCAAATGTACTAAACAAAGAAAGAATATTAAAACCAGTAAGAGAAAAAGGCCAAGTAACATATAAAGGAAGACCTATCAGAATTACACCAGACTTCTCACCAGAGACCATGAAAGCTAGAAGATCCAGGGCAGATCTCATACTGACTCTAAGAGAACACAAATGCCAGCCCAGACTACTATACCCAGCAAAACTCTCAATCACCATAGATGGAGAAACCAAGCTATTCCATGATAAAACCAAATATACACAGTATCTTTCCACAAATCCAGCCCTACAAGGGATAATAGATGGAAAACGCCAATATAAGGAGGGTAGCTACACCCTAGAAAAAGCAAGATAGTAATCTTCTTTCAACAAATCCAAAAGAAGATAACCACTCAAACATAAAAATAACATAAAAAAATAACAGGAAGCAACAATCACTATTCCTTAATACCACTTAACATCAATGGACTCAATTCCCCAATAAAAAGACATAGACTAACAGACTGGATATGTAAACAGGACCCAGCATTTTGCTGCATCCAGGATACATACCTCAGTGTCAAAGAAAAACACACCTCAGAGTAAAAGGCTGGAAAACAATTTTCCAAGCAAATGGTCCCAGGAAACAAGCTGGAGTAGCCATTTTAATATTGGATAAAATTGACTTTCATCCAAAAGTCATCAAAAAAGATATGGAAGGACACTTCATACTCATCAAAGGAAAAATCCACCAAGAAGAACTCTCAGTTCTGAATATCTATGCTCCAAATGCAAGGGCACCCTCATTCGTAAAAGAAACTTTACTAAAGCTCAAAGCACACATTGCACCTCACACAATAATTGTGGGTGACTTCAATACTCCAGTCTCCTCAATGGACCGATCAGGGAAACACAAACGAAACAGAGACACAGTGAAACTAATTGAAGTTTTGGACCAAATGGATTATATATATATATTATATATATACATTATATATATATAATATATATATACATTATATATATTATTTATATATATTATATATATATAAACATTTTTATCCTAAATCAAAAGAGTATACCTTCTTTTCAGCACCTCATGGTACCTTCTCCAAAACTGATCATATAATTGGTCACAAAAAAGACTTCAACAGATATAAGATTGAACTAATCCCATGCCTCCTATCAGATCACTATGGAGTAAGGATGGTCTTCAATAGCAGCAAAAACAACAGAAAGCCCACATATACATGGAAGCTGAACAATGCTTTACTCAATGATACCTTGGTCAAGGAAGAAATAAGGAAAGAAATCAGAGACTTTTTAGAATTTAATGAAAATGAAGGCATAACATACCCAAACTTATGGGATACAATGAAAACAGTGCTAAGAGGAAAACTCATAGCTCTGAGTGCTTCCAAAAAGAAACTGGAGAGAGCATACACTAGCAACTTAACGGCACACCTGAAAGCTCTGGAACAGAAAGAAGCTAATACACCCAAGAGGGGTAGAAGGCAGGAAATCATCAAACTCAGGGCTGAAATCAACCAAGTAGAAACAAAAAGAACCATACAAAGAATCAACAAAACCAGGAGCTGGTTCTTTGAGAAAATCAACAAGATAAACCCTTAGCCAGACTAACCAGAGGGCACAGAGACAGCATCTAAATTAACAAAATCAGAAATGAAAAGGGAAATATAACAACAGAAACTGAGTAAATTAAAAAAAAAATTATCAGATTCTACTACAAATGCCTATACTCAACACAACTAGAAAATCTGGAGAAAATGGACAATTTCCTAGACAGATACCAAATATCAAAATTAAATCAGGATCAAATGACCATCTAAATAGTCCCATAACCCCTAAAGAAATAGAAGTGGTCATTGAAAAGTCTCCCAACCAAAAAAAAAAAAGCACAGGATCAGATGATTTTAGTGCAGAATTCTATCAGACCTTCAAAGAAGACCTAACACCAATACTCTTCAAACTATTCCACAAAATAGAAACATAAGGAACTCTACCCAACTCGTTCTATGAAGCCACAATTACGGTGATACCAAAACCACACAAAGATCCAACATAGAAAGAGAATTTCAGACCAAATTCCCTTATGAAATTTGATGCAAAAATACTCAATAAAATTCTTGCCAACCGAATGGCTGAGAAGCACCTAAAGAAATGCTCAATATCAGTCATCAGGGAAATGCAAATCAAAACAACCCTGAGATTTCACCCCACACTGGTCAGAATGGCTAAGATAAAAAACTGAGGAGACAGCAGGTGTTGGAGAGGGTGTGAAGAAAAAGGAACACTCCTCTGCAATTAAAATCAATGAATTCACAAAATTCTTAGGCAAATGGTCAGAACTGGAAAATATCATCCTTAGTGAGGTAACCCAATCACAAAAGAACACACATGGTATGCAATCACTGATAAGGGGATATTAACCCAGAATCTCGGAATACCATAGACACAATTCACATATCAATAGATTTCCACGAAGATGGAAGGAGAAAACCCTGGTCCTGGAAAGACTGGATGTAGGGGAACACCAGGACAGAGAAGCGAGAGGGGGTTGAATGGGGAACAGGGGGAGGGAAGAGGGCTTATGGGACTTTTGGGAGGGTGGAACCGGGAAAGGGGAAATCATTCGGAATATAAAAAATATATATATATAGAAAAAAAAAAAAGGAACCCTCCTCCCCTGCTGGTGGGATTGCAGGCTGGTACAACCACTCTGGAAAGCAGTCTGGTGGTTCCTCAAAGAATTGGGCATAATATTACTGGAGGACCCTGCTATACCACTCCTGGGCATATACCCAGAGAATCCTCCAGCATGTAATAAGGACGCATGCTCCACTATGTTCATAGCAGCCCTATTTATAATAGCCAGAAGCTGGAAAGAACCCAGATATCCCTCAACGGAGGAATGGATACAGAAAATGTGGTATACATACACAATGGAGTACTATTCAGCCATTAAAAACCATGAATTCATGAAATTCTTAGACAAATGGATGGAACTGGAAAATATCATCCTGAGTGAGGTAACCCAATCACAAAATGACATACATGATAAGTGGATATTAGCCCAGAAACTTGGAATACCCAAGTTACATTTCACATATCAAATGATGCTCAAGAAGGAGGAAGAACAAAGTATGGATACTTGGGTCCTTTGTAGAAAGGGGAACAAAATACCCACAGAAGGAGATACAGAGACAAAGAGTGGAACAGAGTCTGAGGGAAAGACCATCCAGAGACTACCCCACCCAGCATCCATCCCATATACAATTACAAAACCTAGACACTATTATCGATGCCCACAAGTGCTTGCTGACTGGAGCCAGATATAGCTGTCACCTGAGAGGCTCTGCTAGTGCATGACAAATACAGGGGGAGGGGGCACTCTCAGCCAGCCATTGAACTGAGCACAGGGTCCCCAGTGGAGGAGCTAGAGAAAGGACCCAAGGAGCTGAAGGGGTTTGCAGCACCACAGGAGGAACTACAATGAGTCACCCAGTACTCCCAGAGCTCCCAGGGACAAAAAAACCATTAACCAAAGAGTACACATGGAGTTACCCATGGCTCCAGACACATAGACAGCAGAGGATGGTCTTGTTAGATATCAAAGGGAGGAGAGGCCCTTGGTCCTGGAAAGACTTGATGCCGGCAGTGTAGAAGAATACCAGGACAGGGAAGCGGGGGAGGGTTGATTGGGGAAGGGGAGATGGCTTATGGGATTTTCGGGGGAGGGGGGGAGCCAGGAAAGGGGACAACATTTGAAATGTAAATAAAGAATACATCTAAAAAAAAAAGTTAGACTCCAGAGAACCAAATAACCCTATTTAAAAATGGGGTACAGAGCTAAACAAAGAATTCTCAAAGGAGGAATGCCAAATGGCTGAGAAGCACCTAAAGAAATGTTCAACACCCTTAGTCATCAGGGAAATGAAAATCAAAACAGCCCTGAGATCCACCTCACACCAGTCAGAATGGATAAGATGAAAAACTCAGGTGACAGCAGATGCTGGAGAGGATATGGAGAAAGAGGAACACTCCTCCATTGCTGGTGGGATTGCAAGCTGGTAAAACCACTCTGGAAATCAGTTTGGCAGGTCCTCAGAAAATTGGACCTAGTACTACCTGAGGACCCAGCTATACCACTCCTGGCATATACCCAGAAGTGCTCTAACATGTAATAAGGACACATGCTCCACTATGTTCATAGCAGCCTTATTTATAATAGCCACAAGCTGGAAAGAACCCAGATGTCCCTCAACAGAGGAATGGATACAGAAAATGTGGTACATTTACACAATGGAGTACTCCTCAACTATTAAAAACAATGAATTCATAAAATTCTTAGGCAAGTAGATGGAACTAGAAAATAACGTCCTGAGTGAGGTAACCCAATCACAAAAGAACACACATGGTATGCACTCACTGATAAGTGAATTTTATCCCAGAAGCTAGGAATGCCCAAGATATAATTCACAGACCACATGAAGCTCAAGAAGAAAGAAGACCAAAGTGTGGATACTTCGATCCTTCTTAGAAGACGGGACAAAATAACCATGGGAGGAAATGCAGAGACAAAATGTGGAGACTGAAGGAAAGGCCATCCAGAGACTGCCCCACCTGGGGATCCATCCCATATACAGTTAGCACACACCCTGACACTATCGTGGATGCCAACAAGTGCTTGGTAACCGGAGCCTAATATAGCTGTCTCCTAAGAGGCTCTGCTAGTGCCTAACAAATACAGAGGGAGATGCTCTCAGCCAACCATTGGACTGAGCACAGAGTCTCCAGTGGAGAAGCTAGAGAAAGGACCCAAGGTGCTGAAGGAGTTTGCAGCGCTATAGGAGGAGGAACAACAATATGAACCAACCAGTACCTCAAAGAGCTCCCAGGGGCTAAATCACCAACCAAAGAGTACACATGGATGGACCCATGGCTCCAGCTGTATATGTAACAGAGGATGGCTGTGATGCATATCAATGAGAGGAGAGACCCTTGGTCCTGTGAAGGCTCGTTGCTCTAGTATAGGTGAATGCCAAGATAGGGAAGTGGGAGTGGGTGGGATAGTGAGCAGGGGAAGGGGGGGATGGAATGGGCGGGGGTTGGAGAGGAAAGGATGAAAGGAGATAATAGTTGAAATGTAAATAAAGAAAATATCTAATTAAAAAACCCCCACAATGACTACATGAGATTCAAATGCATATGGATGGAACTTGAAAATATCATCCTGAGTGAGGTGACTCAGTTACAAAAGAACACACACGGTATGCACTCACTCATAAGTGGATATTACCCCAAAAGTTCAGAATACCCAAGATTTAATTCACAGACCATATGAAGCCCAAGAAGAAGAAAGATCAAAGTGTGGATGCTTCAGTGTTTCTTAGAAGGGTGAACAAAACACTTACAGGAGGAAATATGGAGATAAAGTGTGGAGCAGGGACTGAAGGAAAGGCCATCCAGAGACTGCCCTACCGGGGGATCCATCCCATGTACAGTCACCAAACCTGGATGCTATTGTGGATGCTGGGAAAAGTGCTTGCTAACAGGAGCCTGATATGGCTGTCTCCTGAGAGGCTCTGCCAGAACCTGACAAATACAGAGGCAGATGCTTGCAGTCAACCCTTGGACTGAGCATAGGATCCCTGATGGAGCAGTTGGAGAAAGGACTGAAGGAGCTGAGGGGGTTTGCAGCCCCTTGGGGGGGAGCAACAGTGTCAACTGGTCAACCCCCCCCCCCGGAGCTCCCAGAGACTGGACCACCAACCAAAGAGTACACATGGAGGGATCCATGGCTCTGGCCACATATGTGGCAGAGGATGGCCTTGTTGGACATCAGTGGGAAGAGAGGCCCTTTGAGGGTGTTCGATGCCCCAGTGTAGGGGAATGCCAGGACGAGAGTGGGTAGGTGGGAGGGTGGAGGAGCACCCTCACAGAGACAGAGAGAGGAGGAATGGGATGGAGGATTCTGAAGGGGAGACTTGGAAAGAAGAAAATATTTGAAATGTAAATAAAGAAAATATCCAATTAAAACAAAGAAAAAAGAAATTTTAAGAAAAGAAAAAATTGGTATACTTCCATTTTTTCTTTCTTTTGGACTCTCCATTAGCATGACATCAAATAAATGCATCAATCAAGAGACAAAAAAAAAAAAAAGAATGTGGCCAGGTATGGTGGCATATGCTTTTAGTCTTAGTGTGTGGAAGACAGAGGTAAGTGGATTTCTGTGAGTTCAAGGTCATCCTGACCTACATAGCAAGCCAGGTTTATATAGTGGGACCCTGTTTAAAAAAAATAAATTGTTAAGCAGGAATGTACACTGAATTAAAACTGTTGCTGGAGAAAAGGCTCAGGGGTTAAGAGCACTTACTGCTCTTGCAGAGAACCTGGGTTTGGTTCCCAGCACCACAGGTTGGCTTACAGCAGTCTGTAACGCCAGTCTCAGGGGTTCTCACGCTGTCTTCTGAACTCTGAGAGCACACCAGGCATGTGCATAGCAAAACACTCATGCACATAAAATAATAAAATAAATCAAAAACAGAAAGACTGTGGTCCAACACATTTGTTGGTAACAGTGTCATATTTCAATGTCAAAAGGTTGGAAACCCCTTGACAACAAGGTTTCCTTTCTTCTTGCTTTTCTTTTCATAATTCTGTGTCCCCTTTCATTATACCCATTTAACAAAGGTTTCTTGGACATTGGCACATTATACCTCGTCTTGGAAACCCAGACAAACACAATTTACTGCAGCGAACCGGGGAGCCTCAGTTTTTCCAGCAGAGAATTCTAGTCAGCAACTCCTTCTCTGCTCCAACGGTTTGCTTCTTTGTTCCTCATTCTCTTCCGGTCAAGGAGCCATCGTTGGGCACAGTTCACTACTGGAGAAGTCTTCCCTTAGGGAGGATTTTGCCTTGGAAGGGAAACAAGCAGGAGACAAATGAGCCGTGGGGTTTGATTCACTTAGACAGTCGACAAGGACTCACTATATCTGTTGTGCCACACGTTGGGCTAGTTGAGGGGGTGGAGAATGCGCTGGATAAAGTCCCCACTCTTTGGGAGTTTTAGACAAAAGGACAGAAAAGGCCTCTTTGATGAGAAGGTCTTTGAAGAAAGAATTGTTGAATTTCTGGGGGAAAGCAGGCAGGCAGAGGAAGGTTAAGTGTAAAGACTCCAAGCCGACTCCGCCATCTTTGCTCCAGTGACTGGGAAGTTGGGACAGCCAGGTTCTGAGACAGACAGGCATAATATCGCTTGGGTCTCGGGCGGCTTGTGTGTATGCGGCTCCCAAGTGCGGGGCTGATCTGCAGTAACCAGCGCGCCAGCTCTGCTCTGGGACTTCTGCCTGGCAGAGGGACCCCGCACTGGGCGGGAGCCTACCAGCTTTCCTTCCGCGACCTCTGTTCCCGCAGACTGCGCTGAAGTGACAGGTACCCCAAGCTCCCTATCCCCAATATAACATCACTTGGGACACGGCCTGTTGGGGCTTCCGTCTGCGCCCAAGAACGGGTCAGCGCTGTGGTCATCTGGGTGCCAGATCGGCGGGCCATCGCGTCTGCAGGGTGAGCGGCGCCACGGAGAGTGCCCTCCACCATCTTTGCTCCAGTGACCAGGTAGTTGGGACTGCCAGGTTCTGAGACAGACAGGCATAACATCGCTTGGGTCTTGGGCGGATTGTGTGCACGTGGCTCCCAAGAGCTGGGCAGATCTGCAGTAACCAGCGTGCTAGCTCTGCTGTGGGACTTCTGCCTGGCAGAGGGACGCCCCCTCCCCCCCAGGAGAGATCACACACCCCTGCACAGGGCAGGAGCCTACCAGCCTCCCTTTGATGACCTCTGCTCCAGGAATCCACTAGGCTGAGCCTTTGGATGTGCAAGGCCTCCCCAATATAAGATCACTTGGGGCAAGGCACATTAGGGCTCCAAAGTCACTCAGGAGCAGGCAGGCCCCAGAAATCGGTGCCAGGGGAATCCTGGTAATCCGGGGCGGGGGGCAGAAATAGCTTTGCAGGCTCACAGGAGGTCCAACCAACAGCCAGTGGCAGCAGGACCAACTAACATCAGAGGTATCCAGATGGCAAAAGGCAAATGTAGGAATGTTACTAACAGAAATCAAAGTAATGTGGGACCATCTGAACCCAACTCTCCAACAGCAGCAAGTCCTGGATACCCCACCACACCCGAAAGACAAGATCTGGATTTAAAATCACTTCTCATGATGCTATTAGAGGATTGCAAGAAGGACACAAATAAATCTCATAAAGAGTTACAGGAGACCATGAATCAACGGTTAGAAGCCCTTACAAAGGAAACACAAAAATCGCTTAGAGAAATGCGGGAGAACATGGATCAAAAGATGGAGGCACACAAGGAGACAAAACAAAAATCGCTTAACGAGATGAATCAACGGGTAGATGCACTCACAAAGGAATCACAAAATTTGCATAAAGAAATGAAGAATATGGGTCAACAGACGGATGCCCATAAGGAGGTAACACAAAAATTGCTTAAAGAAATGAATCAACGGTTAGATGCCCTTACAAAGGAAACACGAGAACTGCTTAAAGAAATGCAGGAGACAATGGATCAACAGATGGATTCCCATGAGGAGGAAACACAAAAATCGCTCAGAGAAATGCAGGAGAACGTGGGTCATCAGGAAGAAATCCTGAAAGAGGTAATGCAAAATTACCTTAAAGAAATACAGGAAAATACAAGCAAACAAGTGAAGGATCTCAGCAAATCCATCCAGGAACTAAAAAAGGAAGTAGAAACAACTAAGAAATCACAAAGGGAGACAACTTTGGAGATAGAAAACCTTGGGAAGAAATCAGGAGTCATAGATGCAAACATAAACAATAGAATACAAGAAATGGAAGAAAGAATCTCAGGTGCTGAAGATTCCATAGAAAGCATCGACTCAACAGTCAAAGAAAATGCAAAATGCAAAAAACGTGTAACCCAAAACATCCAGGAAATCCAGGACACAATGAGAAGACCAAACCTAAGAATTATAGGTATAGATGAGAGTGAAGATTTGCAACTTAAAGGGCCAGTAAACATCTTCAACAAAATTATGGAGGAAAACTTCCCTAACCTAAAGAGAGAGATGCCGATGAACATACAAGAAGCCTACAGAACTCCAAACAGACTGGACCAGAACAGAAATACCTCCCGTCACATAATAATCAAAACACCGAATGTTCTAAACAAAGAAAGAATACTAAAAGCAGTAAGAGAAAAGGGCCAAGTAACATACAAAGGAAGACCTATCCGAATCACATCAGACTTCTCACCAGAGACTATGAAAGCCAGAAGATCCTGGGCAGATCTCATGCAGACACTAAGAGAGCACAAATGCCAGCCTAGACTACTATACCCAGCAAAACTCTCAATCACCATAGATGGAGAGACCAAGATATTCCATGATAAAACCAAATTTTCACAATATCTTTCCACAAATCCAGCCCTGCAACGGATAATAGGTGGAAACTTCCAATACAGGGAGAGAAACAACACCCTGGAAAAAATGAGATAATAACCTTCTTGAATCAAACCCAAAAGTAGATAACCACTCAAACATAAAGATAGCGTCAAGAATGGCAGATGGCAATAATCACTATGCCTTAATCTCTCTTAATATCAATGGTCTCAATTCCCCAATTAAAAGACATAGACTAGCAGACTGGATACGTAAACAGGACCCAGCATTTTGCTGCATGCAGGAAACGCACCTCAGTGTCAAAGACAAACACTACCTCAGAGTAAAAGGCTGGAAAACAATTTTACAAGCAAATGGCCCCAAGAAACGAGGTGGAGTAGCCATCCTAATATCAGATAAAATTGATTTTCAACCTAAAGTCATCAAAAAAAGACACAGAAGGACACTACATACTGATCAAGGGAAAAATCCACCATCAAGAACTCTCAATTCTGAATATCTATGCTCCAAATGCAAGGGCACCCTCATTTGTAAAAGAAACTTTACTAAAACTCAAAGCACACATCGCACCGCACACAATAATAGTGGGTGACTTCAACACCCCGCTCTCTGAAATGGATCGTTCAGGAAAGCAGAAACTAAACAGGGACACAGTGAATCTAATTGAAGCCTTGGACCAAATGGAACTAACAGATATATATAGAGCATTTAATCCTAGAGCTAAAGAATACACCTTCTTCTCAGCTCCTCATGGTACCTTCTCCAAAACTGACCATATAATTGGTCACAAATCAGACCTCAACAGATACAAGAAGATAGAAATAATCCCATGCCTCCTATCAGATCACTATGGAATAAGGGTGGTCTTCAATGGCAACAAAAACAAAACAAAACCCACGTACACATGGAGGCTGAACAATGCTCTACTCAATGATAACTTGGTCAAGGTGGAAATAAAGAAAGAAATCAAAGACTTTTTGAAAGTTAATGAAAATGAAGGCACAACATACCCTAATTTATGGGACACAATGAAAGCAGTGCTAAGAGGAAAATTCATAGCCCTGAGTGCCGCCAAAAAGAAACGGGAGACAGAATACACTAACAGCTTAATGGCACACCTGAAAGCCCTGGAACAAAAAGAAGCAAATACACCAAAGAGGAGTAGAAGGCAGGAAATCATCAAACTCAGGGCTAAAATCAATCAAGTAGAAACAAATAAAACCATACAAAGAATCAACAAAACGAGGAGTTGGTTCTTTGAGAAAATCAACAAGATAGATAAGCCCTTAGCCAGACTAACCAGAGGGCACAGAGATAGTATCCAAATTAATAAAATCAGAAACGAAAAGGGAGAGATAACAACAGAAACTGAGGAAATTCAAAAAATCATCAGATCCTACTACAAAAACCTGTATTCAACACAACTAGAAAATCTTGAGGAAATGGACAATTTCCTTGACAGATACCAAGTACCAAAATTAAGTAGACCATCTAAACCGTCCTATAACCCCTGAAGAAATAGAAGTTGTCATTGGAAGTCTTCCAACCAAAAAAAGCACAGGTCCAGATGGTTTTAGTGCAGAATTCTATCAGACCTTCAAAGAAGACCTAACACCAATACTCTTCAAACTGTTCCACAAAATAGAAACAGAAGGAACACTACCCAACTCGTTCTATGAAGCCACAATTACACTAATACCAAAAGCACACAAAGATCCGACAAAGAAAGAGAATCTCAGGCCAATCTCTCTTATGAATATCGATGCAAAAATACTCAATAAAATTCTTGCCAACCGAATCCAAGAACACATCAAAACGATCATTCACCACGATCAAGTAGGCTTCATCCCAGGGATGCAGGGATGGTTCAATATAAGGAAATCCATCAATGTAATCCACTACATAAACAATCTCAAAGAAAAAAACCACATGGTCATCTCATTAGATGCTGAGAAAGCATTTGACAAAATTCAGCATCCTTTCATGCTAAAGGTCTTGGAAAGATCAGGAATTCAAGGCCCATATCTAAACATAGTAAAAGCAATTTACAGCAAACCGGTAGCCAGCATCAATCTAAATGGAGAGAAACTTGAAGCAATCCCACTAAAATCAGGGACTAGACAAGGCTGCCCTCTCTCTCTTTTCAATATAGTACTTGAAGTTCTAGCTAGAGCAATTAGACAACAAAAAGAGGTCAAAGGGATACAAATTGGAAAGGAAGAAGTCAAACTATCACTATTTGCAGACGATATGATAGTATACTTAAGCGACCCAAAGAACTCCACCAGAGAACTCCTACAGCTGATAAACGACTTCAGCAAAGTGGCCGGATATAAAATCAACTCAAGCAAGTCAGAAGCCTTCCTATACTCAAAGGATAAGCAGGCTGAGAAAGAAGTAAGAGAAATAATACCCTTCACGATAGCCACAAACCATATTAAGTATCTTGGCGTGACTCTAACCAAACAAGTGAAAGATCTGTATGACAAGAACTTCAAGTCTCTGAAGAAAGAAATTGAAGAAGACCTCAGAAGATGGAAAAATCTGCCATGCTCATGGATTGGCAGGATTAATACAGTAAAAATGAGCATCTTCCCAAAACTAATACACAGATTCAATGCAATCCCCATCAAAATCCCAACTCAATTCTTCAGAGAGTTAGAAAGAGCAATTCAAATATTCATCTGGAATAACAGAAAACCCAGAATAGGTAAAACTATTCTCAAGAGTAAAAGAACCTCTGGGGGAATCAGTATTCCGGACCTCAAGCTGTACTACAGAGCAATAGTGTTAAAAACCGCATGGTATTGGTACAGTAACAGACATGTAGATCAATGGAACAGAATTGAAGACCCAGAAATGAATCCACACTCCTATGGTCACTTGATCTTTGACAAAGGAGCTAAAACCATCCAGTGGAAAAAAGATAGCCTTTTCAACAAATGGTGCTGGCTCAGCTGGAGGTCAACATGCAGAAGAATGCAAATTGACCCATTCTTATCTCCTTGCACTAAGCTCAATTCTAAGTGGATCAAAGATCTCCACATAAAACCAGACACACTGAAACTAATAGAAGGGAAACTAGGGAAGAACCTTGAACATATGGGCACAGGGGAGAATTTCCTGAACAGAACTCCAATAGCTTATACTCTAAGATCAAGAATAGACAAATGGGACCTCATTAAATTACAAAGTTTTTGCAAGGCAAAAGACACTGTCAAAAAGACAAAGCGGCAACCAACTAACTGGGAAATGATCTTTACCAACCTTACATCCGACAGAGGGCTAATATCCAATATATACAAAGAACTCAAGAAGTTAAACTCCAGAGAGGCAAGTAACCCTATTAAAAAATGGGGTACAGAGCTAAACAAAGAGTTCTCACCTGAAGAATATCTAATGGCTGAGAAGCACCTAAAGAGATGTTCATCATCCTTAGTCATTAGGGAAATGCAAATCAAAACAACCCTGAGATTCCATCTCACACCAGTCAGGATGGCTAAGATCAAAAACACAGGAGACAGCAGTTGTTGGCGAGGATGTGGAGAAAGAGGAACACTCCTCCACTGCTGGTGGAATTGCAAGCTGGTACAACCACTCTGGAAAGCAGTCTGGCGGTTCCTCAGAAAACTGGGCATGACACTCCTGGAGGATCCGGCTATACCACTCCTGGGCATATACCCAGAGGCTTTACCTGCATGCAATAAGGACACATGCTCCACTATGTTCATAGCAGCCTTATTTATAATAGCCAGAAGCTGGAAAGAACCCAGGTGTCCCTCAACGGAGGAATGGATTCAGAAGATGTGGTATATCTACACAATGGAATACTACTCTGCAATTAAAAACAATGAATTCACGAAATTCCTAGGCAAATGGTCAGATCTTGAAAATATCATCCTTAGTGAGGTAACCCAATCACAAAAGAACACACACGGTATGCAGTCACTGATAAGGGGATATTGACCCAGAATCTCGGAATACCCTAGACACAATCCGCATATCAATAGATTTCTAAGAAGATGGAAGGAGAGACCCCTGGTCCTGGAAAGACTGGATGTAGGGGAATGCCAGGACAGAGTAACGAGAGGGGGTTGAATGGAGAAAAGAGGGAGGGAAGGGGGTTTATGGGACTTTTGGGGAGGGAGGAAACGGGAAAGGGGAAATGATTTGGAATGTAAATTAAAAAAATAAAATAAAATAAATATTAATAATAAAAAAAAAGAACAGAAAAAAAAAGACTCCAAGCCAAGCAAAAGCCCTTTGGGATGTTTGCATTGCAGTAAAGCCAGTTCTAACAAAAGGGCTGGAGTAGCCCATGCAAGAAGACCGGGGTAAGGGATGAATTGGGAGAGGGTGGACATGACTACTGGGCTACTGTGGGACTCTTGGGATTTGCTACAAGCAGGAGGAGAAATGGGATTTTTGCAGAGTAGTGACATGACCTAATAGAGATTTTAGCAGGATCATTCTGAGTGCTAGGTTGAGGCTCGATTTCAGGTGGGGCTTCCTGAATCTCGAGGCAGCGGTCTGTCTGCGTCTCTCTTGGACACTGTTGTTAGATGCTAGCCCTTGTCTCTGTTTCATGATGGCAAGATACAGTACAGAGGTCAGGGTGTGGCTCCATCAAACATGTCTGCCTCTCTGCTCTTAATCATTGCACTATGAACTTGAATAACTGCAAACTGATTACAGTGGTAGCTGTGGTCATGGTGGGAAGGAGGGTCATTATTAGTGGTACCAGCTTCTCAGGCATGTCCGGGTAAAATGACCTGCAGGGCAGTGGACCGTGCGAGGAAGCCTGGAGCCTGAGAACCCCACGGCCCCAGCCTTGTCGCAGGCCCGGGACACCCCCCGCCCCCCCCCCCAACCAGCTCCGGCTTTCCCACATCTCAGACTGCTTTCCCACCCCTGGAGAAGTTCCTCTTGAGCTTCCCTACAGCCCAACAGCCAGTGGTGTGGTGTAAGCACAGTCAAAATCCTGGGCTTTCTGCCTCCTCGAGCAGCTGTGCCCAGTGGCGAAGCAGACACACAACCCTACAGTGGCCCACCACACTAGTAATAAAGCAACTCAGACATGAGGAACAAAATGGCAGACGTTAGGAGCAAAATTTACTGACTCATTTATCCATCCAGCTCTTTTTTGAGGCCATACTAAGCGCCAAACACGTCATGTGCCCCCTGGAGAACTAGAAACCTTAAAAACCACCTCTAAGACTTAAACTCTGCCCTGGAGGGAACTCTCAAGCTAATTACTGGAATTTATCAATTGATTTTGATGGGTCGGACGTTGATTGAAGTGCTTTTTATTTATTGCTATGTTTAATTTTGAAAATTAACTCCATCGGTCAGGTGCTATTTCACTTTAAGGATGAGAAAATTGTGGCACATGGAGGTAAACCAACACATTCAAGGCCACCTTGCTGTTAAGCAAAGTGACATCTGACCGCAGATAATCTAGTACTGGGTCCAAATGACTGCTTCTGACCTGGGAGAGGAGATAGCTAAATATACAATCATAACGCAGCCCAAACAGTGTTCACCAGAGCTACTGGGCACTTTTGACATTATCAAGGGGCAAGGCCCAAAGCCTTTTTAAATTTCCAATTCTGCTAACACTGCTGTACTGTAAAGCTTCTCTCCAAAAAGCGCTATAAAGCATAACTAAGGTTTTTAGGCGATGCTTCCAGAGTCTTAATAAGAGATTAATGTAATTTATAAAGCTGTTTTCTGGCTGAGGACCATCCCTTTCTTGGACCGTCACTTGCCCATCTTCTCAAGGCCAGCTCAGAGCTCAGAGCGGTTCATTCTTCCTAAAGGGAAACAAGTCTTTGTATTGTGTAGAGGCCAACCGCGCTAACTCTCCGTCACCTCTTCAGGCCTTCAAAATGAGTGCCACCTTGGAAACTCATGGTGATCTCTCTGTTCAGTCTCTCAAGTGCAGAGATCCTAGGCTCTTGTGTGGCAGTGCTTTTGCATGGACTTGTGTGCATGTTGGTGTGTGCACAGGTGGACAAAAGTGTAAATGTGTGTGGAGGCAAAATGTCAACCTTGGGTGCCCTTCCTCTGGACCAGTTACCTTGTTTTGTTTTGTTTTGTTTTGTTTTTTTAGAAGTATCTCTCACTGACCTGAAGCCGGCCAAGTAGGAGTGACTGGGTGACCTGAGGTTACACTCGTGGGCCACAACATCTCGTGTTCTGTGTCGGTGCTGGGGATCAAACTCAGGTATATCCTTGCTCAGCAAGAGCTTTACAGGCCAAGTGATCTCTCTCCAGCTCCCCAGGGAAAACTTCTGAAGCCACCATCAAACTATTTTCAGACTGTGTGTGCTGTGAACATCCCAAATGCTCCAACTTCCATTAACACCTGTGTTGCCTTTAAGAACTGTAAGCATTATGTTGGCATGTGGTAGTTCCTCACGGTGTGCCAATTTGTATTTCTGACTGTATCGATCATCTTCTTCTGAGCCTATTTTGCATCTATTTTCTTTGCTAAGGCATTTGTTTGAATCTATCTTACTTTAAAAATTGTGTGTTAGAAAAAAAATTGTATGTTTGCTTTCTTATTGCTGAGTTCTTAGTTTGTATATCGTCTATAGATTCGCCTTATCAGGTACATGCTCAGAAAAGAATTTCTCCCAGGTGTGACTTATCTGCTCATTCTCTCTAGTGATATCTTTTTCTTGGGTGGTGGGGTTCAAAACGGAATTTCTCTG
Source organism: Tokudaia tokunoshimensis (assembly GCA_036184795.1). Taxonomy (NCBI): domain Eukaryota; kingdom Metazoa; phylum Chordata; class Mammalia; order Rodentia; family Muridae; genus Tokudaia; species Tokudaia tokunoshimensis. The sequence goes on along the minus strand of BTHU01000003.1, from coordinate 55,566,405 downwards.
TATCCCTGGATGTCCTGGTATCTGTCTCTGTGTATCCCTCTAGCTATAGACCAGGCTGGTCTCAAACTCATAGAGATCCCTCTGCCTCTCAAGTGCTGAAATTAATGGCATATGCCACCACTGCCTGACTCTAGTATTTTTTAAAGTGCAAATATTTTGATTTTTGGTGAAGCCCAATTTATTTAGTTTCCCCTTTATAGATCATATTTTGATGAAACATCTAAGACATATTTGCCATATTTTTTTATATATTTTTTAGAATTTTTTTTTTGGTTTGCTTGTTTTTAGTTTTAGATTTTACATTTAGATCTGTGGTCTATTTTAATTTTTTGTTCTTTTTTTTTTTGGTTTTTCGAGACAGGGTTTCTCTGTGTAGCCCTGGCTGTCCTGGAACTCACTCTGTAGACCAGGCTGGCCTTGAACTCAGAAATCCACCTGCCTCTGCCTCCCAAGTGCTGGGATTAAAGACATTCCCCACCACTGCCTGGTCTATCTTAATTTTTATCATTCATATAATATATATGGTATGAGGATCAGGATTAAAATTCATTTTAGTTTTTGCATGTGAATATCCAATTATTTGAGCACCCTTTATTGAAAATTCTATTTTTTCTTCTTTGTCAAAATCTAGTACTACATACCTGCATATTTACACACATATATATGTTTAGTATATAAGTCATTAATCTTCTTGCTTTTTAAAATCAGGAGATACATGGCTGCCTTATAAACCCAACAAACCATATTCACTATTATTATGAAGCCTTAGTTATAATTTTACAACTTTAGGTTCTTTTTAGGGGTTGTGGTTAAGTTCACTAACTACTTGGGCTGTCTTTCACTTTAGGATTAGGATGGGATTTCCCCAGAAGGCTGGGGGTCTTTGTCTCATGGGTCACCTATTGGTGAGCTGCCTTCTCATGACAGGAAGGGCACACACTGGAATTTCTGTTTCTGGTTGAGTGATCTGTTCTAATTGTCATACCTGGCTTTCACCAGGTCTCATTAGTTTACTTCTTTGATGCCCTAAAGTCTTAATAGCTTTAGTCAATTTAGTCCTTGCCCTGGGATATGAGCCTGCCTGAAATACGACCCTCTTAGATCAAGGATGGGTCTTTTGTCAAAGACCATCAACCCGGAGGGAGGAAATCAGTCAAAGGTCACATCTTGAGACACCAAATTTGAAGTGGTTTGGTCTCCTTGGAGAAATATAAAATATTTAACTTATTGGCTTAAAATTTTCTATTACGATATGATTCACATATCATAAAATTTACCCTTTAAAAGTGCACATTTCAGTGATTTTTAGTATATATAGAAAGCTGTGAGCCCATCACCATTGTATAATTTCAGAGCATTTCATCCCCTTAAAAGAAGCCCCAGACCCACTGAGCAGTCACTCTTCACTTCCTCTTTCCTCTAGCTCCTGGCAACCATTCGAACCCCGGTCTGCATCCAGGATCGGCCATTCAGGAGATTTAATATAGATGCGATCACAGTGTGTGGGCTTGTGTATCTGACTTCTTTACTTTACTTTTGAGTTTCACCATGTTGTATAATGTGTAAGAACTCCATTTCTGTTTATAGCTGAATAATATTTGATTGGTGTCAATATAAAGTTTATCTTTTTTTATCTGTTTATCAATTGCTGGATATTTGTTTTTTCTCTATTTTTTTAAATAAATGGTATGTCTGTGGACATTTGTATATGAGTTTTTATTTGGACATATGTGTTCAGTTTCATTGGATACACAGCTGGAAGCTGAGCTGATGAGTCATATGGTAACTATTATAGTTGAATCTGAAATGTTTTCCACAGAATTAGGTTTCGAGTGCTTGTTCTCTAGCTGGTGATTCTTCCTATTTTGAAAGGCTATGGAAAATATGGGAGGTGAGGCCTTGCTGGTGACAGTAGATCACTAGGGCCAGGTTTTGAAAATCACATCTAGTACCTGGGTCCTGTGTTGTTTGTTTCCTGGTCCGCCATGATGTAAACAGCTTCCATTTCCACCAGACTTTCCAGCTGCCATGATTTGAACTTCTCTGCTGTGTGTTCTGTGTCATAATAGATAGAGTCCTCTGAAACCACTTTAGTCACATCTGTCAGGTATTTTTGATCACAGTGACACAAAAGTAACCAGTACAAAAATTCTACTGTTAACTGTCGGGACAATTGCCTGAACCGCATTCCAAAGTGGCTACCTTGTTTTATAACTGGTTCCGATTTCCTCCCATGCTCTCTAATACCTTAATGCCTGTTATTGTTATTATTTTTTTAAAGACAGAGTTTTACTATGTAGCCCTGGCAGGTATGGAACTTGCTATGTAGTCCAAGCTTGCCTCAAGCTCAGAGATCTGCCTCCCAAGTGCTAGGTTTGAAGAAATAAAGCCACCATGCCTGGTCTTTAAAAAAAATTATAGGGGGTATGTCATCATGATTTTTTCTTCTTTTTTAATATTTATTTATTTAGTTATTCATTCATTCATTCATTCATTTTGGTGTGTTTATATGTGTAGACGTCAGAGGACAACCTGTAGGAGTTGGTTCTCTTCTTTCCTTGTGTGTGTTAACACTAAGCTGAACGGCCCTGCCTGTCACTGTGGTTTTGATTTGCATTTCCACCATGACGAATGAGGTTGAACATGAATCTTTTCATGCTTGTAACAGCCATTTGTATATTTTCTTCAGAAAGATTTCCAAATTCTTTGCTTATTTTTATTTTTATTTATTTATTTATTTATTTATTTTTGGTTTTTCGAGACAGGGTTTCTCTGTATAGCCCTGGCTGTCCTGGAACTCGCTCTGTAGACCAGGCTGGCCTCGAACTCAGAAATCCGCCTGCCTCTGCCTCCCAAGTGCTAGGATTAAAGGCGTGCGCCACCACCGCCTGTCTTTGCTTATTTTTAATTGAGTTTCTTAACCTTTTATTGTTGAGTGGTGGGAGCTAATTACATATTACAGATACTAATTTCTCATCCAATCCAGTTTGCAAAGGCAGCTCCCGTTCTTAGGCCAGTCTTTTCACTCTCTTGATGGGATCCTTTAAAGCATAAAAGGCCTTTTGGACCAAGCTCCGGTTATTCTGATGATTCTCCTCTGTGGCTTATGAGCATCTTCTTTCCACAGCCAGGTGTCAGAAAGCTTCCCCATTAAGCACAGCTTATAATGAAACTACGGTGCTCAATTCTATGTTGTTTCAATGACTGTTTTCAAGGAGTGGAACAGATTAGAGGAAAAGGAAGAAAGTTGGGAACATTCTTCACCCGGAACTTAGATTTGTAAGAAGGGTGGCATGTTAGCATTGTCTTGTTCAGTTAAAATTTTAAAAAATTCTTATGTGTATAACAGTTTTTCCTGCATGTCTGTATATCACTTGTGTGCCTCGTACCTGAGGTAGGTCAGAAGAGTCAGATCCCTGAAACTGGAGTTATAGCTGGTTTGGTGACAGTGTGGGAATTGAACCTGGATCTTCTGAAAGAGTGACTGGTACTCTCACTACTGAGCCATCTCTCCAGCTCCATTGTTCACTTTTAAAAATATTTAATCAAGGGAGCATTTATACTTGAAGAGGATCCAGTCCACCGTGGCTGGGAAACTTAGCAGCAGGCCGCTCCAGTGAGAGCAAGCAGGTGGGGCTCTGCCTCCTCGCACTTTCCTGAAGCAGGAAGCAGAGGTTTTAAAGGAAGTCAGGCTGGGACATGAAACTTCAAGGCCGGATCGCAGTCGCTCACTTCCTCCTGGAAGCCTCCGCCTCAGACAATTTCCGCAGTTTTTCAAAACAGTACCACCGGCTGGAAACCAAGTGGTCAAACACACGAACATACAGGTGATGTTTCCCTTTGAACCTGTAACACTTTGCCTCTTGGTGTCCACCGGTTCATTAGCTACTGTCATTGAGCATTGGCATCTAATCACCGAGGCTAAGATACTCCTTGGGATTTGTCCTAATTCTTTCTACTTTAGAAGCTTTGGACCAAATGAAGCTACAGCTACTGATAGAGTACCCGGCCTCTGCAGTTTCCAAAGATCAGTGAGGAGGAAGAAATGTTAGAGGGAATTTTGGAGCCAGATTATGTGTGTGCATCTCTCTCTCTCTCCCTCTCTGTGTGTGTGTGTGCAAGCGCGCACATGCAAATTCCTAGCTGAGTCCTCTGAGCCAGGCGCTGAGTGAGACATTCACAGGAACCTGGCAGTTATAGAAGGAGGAAAGGAAGCTGAGGCAGTAGGTTGACTCTCAGTGGGTGATGCAGGCCCTAGGAGGCCCTTGCTGGTCCAGTAGCACACGTATGGCAAACATCGCTTGTCAGAGAAATTCCTGGTTGATAGGAAAGGAGTAAGATCTTACACTACTACCTTGCTCAGCAACTGGTAGGACACCTGTAAGAGAATTCCCAAAAGCAGAGGTGGCTTCTTATGAGGTAAATCCCAATGGATTTAGGAGTAGACCAGTCAGTGTTTTGATATCACATGAGTATAGAATCATCAAGTCTGCTGTAAGAACAGACCTAAAGTTCAAATTCCAGCAACACGTGACTTCAGGTGACTTCTCTGCCTCACTTTCCCTGTCTGTAAAATGGAGAGAACATTTCCCTACAGGGTTATGGAGAGGATAAGACAAGGGCGATGTTGGGTGTGGTGTCCCCTGCCTGTAAGCCTGGCACTGGGAGGCTGAAGCAGGAGGGTCAGGAGTGGGAGGTCAGGCTGGGCTACAGAGTGAGATACTGTCTCCAAAACCAAATAAACCAAAGGACAGACCTGGCTTAGCACATTCTCTGTCACAGTGCAGGCACCCGTCAGCGTTCTTCCCCTTTGCTAAGTGGAAATAAATCAGGCCAGCATTGTGTTCTCTGAACCAGCTCCCACCCTGCTCATTTTAAGCCTCATTTCCTCCCAGGCACCAATGTTATTTTCCCATCTTCTGAATGTGTGTCCCAGGACCTGTGGTGTGCCCTGACTTGTTCATCTCCTGATCTCAGCTTGGAGACTTAGGACCTTCTCCGCTTTTGACCCTCCCAGAGGGATCCACCCAGCTCCTGTTCCCATGAGATGAGGTTATCATTTCTAGAATATACCAGAGAGAGGATGACCAAACTGCATCTCTTACAGCTAGCTGTCAGCACATCCCACCAGGGATCGTTGTAAGGAGAGTCTGCCGTGTTCCCTTTGCTAAGTGCCTCCTTAAAAGCCTAGGACAGAGTCTCCTGCCTCGTGTTCTCTGGGAAGCAGGACAACATGTGGATGGCTAAGCCAGGTGTGTGATCTGTGTGAATCATTATTCTTCACTAGGGTGTTGACCATGGCGGGGGGGGGGGGGACACAGGTCTCCAAGGCCCCGTTACGTCTCACATATATGTGATTGGGTTTGATTTACTGGGTAGTCTCGACTTGCTGGGACATGAACATGAAGCAGTTCTGTTGTTCCAGCGACTGCTGCCTGCACTCGATGTGTACGGCTCAGGTCTCTCTCCTGCCGCGGAGCCCCTCCCATAGCCATCTGCGTGTGTCCATAGCTTCTGAGCCACTTTCACCCACCACAATGGTCTTATTATGTTAATTAAGACAGTCTTTTATCTTAGAAATTGCATTGCAATTTTTAATTCAAGCTTTTCTCTTTCCCTTTTAACACATGCTGGTGTTGGTCCACAGCTGTTTGGAGCAGTGGTTGAGAAATGGGGTTTGCTTTGGAGGCACCCCATCACCCTTCTTTTTGAGCCTCAGTGCCTCTGGGCAGAGAGGAAGGATGAGGAATGTTAGGACCCTTTACATGACTTACAGGAAGGGGCAAGGGTCCTTTACACCTTCCTGGTCCAGTGTGGCTCTGCTAGAGTTTCACGGAGCTCTCTTCCCAAACCAGGACCGCGCCTTCCTCTCTTCGCCCCTTCCTTTCCTCACCTATTAGCTGCCCCTTTAGCCTCACCAGTGGTAGACGTGCTCAGCGACACCATCTCTGCTACACATAGCCAACTCTTAATTTAGAAGCTGCCAGGTAAATCTGGGCTCTGGTCATTCTGCTGACTTCCGAGCATCACCGCATGGAGTCATGGGGTCTTCTGGATGTTCTACAGCAACTATGTGAGGGACACACAGATCGGATGGAAAGGGTACCCTGTCTTCTGCCCTGGCATGTTTTAGTAGGCATGTCTGTTGCTGCTGGATGGAAATCAGTGGCCTTCCTGCTTTCAGAACCTCTAGGCTTCTGATGAGTACCAGTTTCAAAGCAAGAGTGCTTGCTTAGGAGCTGAGGAGAAGGCTCAGTGGGTAGAAGTTCTTACTACACAAGTCTGAGGAGCCATGTTTGAGTCCTCAGATCCTCTCAGAGTTCACGTAAAGAGGGACAGTTATGGGTTCCCAAGCCAGATAAGGGATGGTGTATCATTGCCCATACCTGGAACATGCCTCAGAGAGCTCTGAGGGAGTGGGGCCACTCCCTACCTAGATCAGGCTTGGGCCTACTCAACTCCATAGAGACAAGGCTTCTGTTTCCCTGCCAGAGAACTGGCTTCTCAGGAAGCATGTGATCTGTAGTCTGCTAATCTAGCTGGTATGCTTGGAAGGCCCTTGCCCCTGCGAGCGGCACCTCCCTTTCACTCAAGCTATATAAGCCAGTCTTGCAATTTCAATAAATGAGCTCTCCTCCCGGGTCATTCACCCCTCCATACTCACCACCACCCCAGACTCTGCTCCCCAGCTCCTCTGCAGCCTGAGGCCATTGGTGCACAACGACTGATGGGAGGTGAAGGTAGGACAACCCTTGGAAGCTTGTGGGCCAGAGAGTCTGGAGCAAAAAAAGAGATTCTGTCTCAGACAAGGTAGAAGGCAAAGACTGACCTGAGTTTGTCCTCTGACCTTCACATGTGCACTGTGGTATGAGGATACCTGCATTCACACACTAAGATGCGTGAGCCTGTGTACACATGTGCACACACACACACACACACACACTCACACAAAATTTTGTTTTAGATGTTCTTGTTTTGTACATGCAAGGCCCTAGGTTCAAACTCTGGCAACATAAAATAAAACAGGTTCTTAAAGCAGTGTCTACATCAAGTGTAGCTCCAGATCCCGGACCAGGAGCATCAAGCGATCTGCTTTCTTTTCCCACAGTGAGGCAGTGGACTGGGCTGCCTCTCAGTCTTCCAGGCCTCTGAGGATGCTCTGGGCTTCTGAGTTTGGATCATCTCTTCTTTCCTTGGGTAGAAATCACCCACAGGAGAGAGGGAGGGCCTCTGCTACATACACTATTGAGTCACCTGTTTCTGCTGGACTGGAACTGGATTGGTTGCTGGTACATTTGGGTGTGGTGTGCTGGTTCCCTCCGCCCTGTGTGGTGGAGACTGGTTCCATCTGCTGGTGACTCCTGGTAACTCTGGTGTTGGCTGGCTCTTGACTTTAATTCCTGCACAATGGAGAAACTTGGGAGGCAAATCCAGCACTATGCAGGGAACCCTGTTTTTTCTGCCCGTCATCATGATACCATCCTTTTGAGACAGGGTCTTACTCTCTAACTGAGGCTGGTCTTCACCGTGGAGCCCAGGCTTGAACTCATGGCAACCTTCCTGCCTCAGTGCTGGAAGGATGGGTAACCATACGTAGTTTTATTTTTTTCCTTGTAAGACCATTTAGTTTGCTCTTCCTCCTGCAAGCATTCTTCAGTTACATCCTATCCCTCTGGAATTTTCCTTTATTGTGTGCCTTGGGCTCTCGTTGGCAGCAAGTTCATACTTCCTGTTGTCTCTTTGCAGGTATCTCAGATAGTTCCTATGCATTATGACCTCAGTAAAACCTCCCCAGTGTTTACCAAGCTCAAGCTCTTGCTGTGTGCCATCACATGTCTGGAGCACACCATACACTTCACCCAGTTCTTACAGCACAGTGCAGTGAGCTAGGCACCAGCCTTACCTCCATTTTATAGTTTAAAAAGAACTAAACCATTAAACACTGCATCTAAACTTCATAATTAGAAAGTGGCACAAAGAGAGATGATCTGACTCCTTGGCTCACTCTGCCCATAGCTAGAACTGTGTGCTGGTGTTGTTGTTGTTGTTTTGTCAATTTAAACAAACCACAGTCATCTGGGAAGACAGAATTTCAACTAAAAAAAAAAATCGCCTCATCAGATTGGCCTGTAGCCAAGCAAGCCTGTGGGGAGTTTTCTTGATTAATGATTTCTGTGAGAGGCTCAGCCCACTGTGGGTAGTGCCACCCCTGCGGGCAGTGCTGGGCTGTATAAGAAGTAGTCTAAGCAAAACATGGAGAACAGGCCCATGAGAGACATTCCTCCACAGCCTCTGCCTCAGATCCTGCCTCCAGGTTCCTACCTTGAGTTCCTGCCTTGACTTCCCTCAGTGTTGTGTGGTTGTAAGATGCAGTAACCTCTTTCCTTCCCAAGACGATTTCAGTCAGTGTTTTTTCACAGCAGCAGAAGCCAAACTGGGACAGACTGGCTGCTTGGTTTTGGGCCATGCCCTTTTGCCCCTTGCCTCTCCCATTTTTTACTCACAGAGCCCTGTTGGATCAAGGTAAGGTACACACCATAATATTCTTTTGTTCAGAGTAATAGAATCTTCCCAGCTAGGGCTTATGCAAGAACTGATTTGAGGCCTGGAAAATCTCCATAGACCAGGCCCTTAGTCTTGGTCTTCTGCACAGAGCCTGTAGAAAGAAGGCCGACGCTCTCTCTTCAATCCCCCACTTAATGTGTTATACTGGCTTTTTCCCAGGGAGACTCAGAATCCTGACTATATATTCCAGGCGAGTCCACCTGAACACTTCTCATCTGAAAGAGAGTCTATTGTTTGCATAGTACGCTCACTTCCATCTTCTCCTTGATGTATTTGCAAGCAGTCTGGGCAGAATGGCATGATTATTATTCTCAGTTTTGTGTGGAGGAGCCAGAGGGGCGGAGGTGAGCAGCTGAGGTGGTACAGCTTATTCTTGGTAGGACGACGGAAGCTGGAGACCGGGCTGCCTCACCCTATCATGTTGCAAGTGCATGCATCCTTAGGTCCCTTACTGAGATCTTCAGCCCCCCCCCTACTGTGGTTGCTTCCTCAGTGGGTATCAACCTACATGCCCTTGCTTTTGCTCTTCTCACCTCTTGCAGCTTCCTCCTACATCCCTGGCCTGTCCATTTCTCCCAAGGGCTGAGACAGCCTTCAGGGTAGTGGGATCCGACTAGGAAACCTTCTAAATGTGATTTCTCTGAGCCCTTGGGAAAGGCTGTTCATTGTCTTTATCAGCCCTAGTCATGGTGGATGTTATTTATTGTCAGATAAACGTATTTTCAAATAAAACAGAAAACAAACAAATAAATGCAGTGACAGAGCTGTTTTTTTTTTTTAATCCTGCTGGCTCGCTCACTTGCAGAAAAGCCTGTGCAACTAATTAACCCGGGCAGGCCTCCGTGGTGTGTGGAAACAAGCTTGGAATTAATATTGCCCTTCTCAGCTGCTGGAGCCAGCCTCTAAATCTTTATTGGGAAGTGGCAAGAGAGAGACACGGAGAGTTAAGACAGCAAAAGGCCAAGATGGGAGAAGATAGAAAGATGGGGGAAGATGAATATAGTTCTCCACCTTACCAGCTTAGCTAGAGTCGGGATTCTACACAGACAGACTGACTGACAGACAGAGTTTCTTTATATGAGCGAGAGGCCTTTTGTCTAGCTCAGAGAATGTTTAGATTCTTGTACCACTGAAGTCAGGGCATCAGAGGCTCCGGGCAGGAAGGGCCATGAAAGAGGTCATCTAATTCAGTGGTTTTCAAATTATTTTTAGCAGCAAAGTGTTTTCTTGAAATGAAATTGCACAGAGAAGCATCATGTCTAAAACAGATAAAAGCTGACTTGTGCCACTTGAAGATTATTGCTCCTTGGGACCCCTCTGTGTCCTGCCACAGGGTTGTCAGGCCAGGAAGAACACGGCTGGGAAACTAACCCTGCCTAGCTGCCTTTGTCTCTGCACCCTCCCTGGATTCAGGCTGAGTCTAGAGTCACTTAGAGTGGGGTGTGGAGAACAGAATATGCCACCTGGCCCTAGAGCTGGGTTTCAGTACCGAACATATATTTGCTTGCTTTTTAACCTTTTGGGTTCTTGAACGCTGACAGTCTTACCCCTAGGGTGCCTTGTTGACAGAGCTTGGGAGCTGGCTTGCTGGTTTCCATGTAAAGTTTTCTCACTGGGTGAACTTCATCAGTTGACTACCTGACCCAGACTTTGTCTCATGACCAGTGGGCCATGACCTTTTTGAGGGGGAGAGAATGACCTTTTTTCAGGGGTCACATAAGCCCATTGGAAAACAAAGATATTTGCATTATGATTTATAATAGTTATGGAGTTAGCAATGAACATAATTTTATGGTTAGGGGTCACCACAACATGAGGAACTGTATTATGGGTCAAAGCATTAGGAAGATTGAGAACCACTCAAGACTGTTTTGAAAGTTCAGAGAGGGGACCCAGGGTATGGGAAGGACCTCCTTTCTCTTTGACAGTGTGGACACTAGTTGGGGACTTCCTTGGATAGACCCTGTAAGGAACAATGGAAGGGTGGAAATGTCCCTGGTTAGACCCTGTAAGGACCAGTGGAAGGGTGGGGATGTCCTTGGATAGACCCTGTAAGGACCAGTGGAAGGGTGGGGATGTCCCTGGATAGACCCTGTAAGGACCAGTGGAAGGGTGGGGATGCTGAATTGCATACAGTTGACTTTTCATATGGAGGAAGGAAAGGTTGTGGGCAGGTCTGGAAACTGTCCACTGAGTGGCGCTGTGGAGATTGGATGATCTTCTATGGGGAAGTGGTCACTTGCTTCTGGAGTTCTTGACCTTGGCAATAGGAGCAGAGGCCTGAGACTGGTGGAAGGGCTTTTTGTGGAGTCAGCATGGGTGAGGCGTGGTGGAAAGAGCAGTCTCAGACCCTGCTTGGAGTGTGGATGGGGAGGGTAGACGGAGTTATCCCAGCCCTTGGATTTGGAGACTTCTTGTTTCCCATTAACCCTGAGTGTCCTTGGCTCAGGTCTAGACAACAAGGTGGCACAGCAAGGAGGAGAAAACACAAATCAAGAATTAACACTTTTTTTTTGAAGGAGAAATTATAAATTGCAATTTAATCACATAATCACTTTGACACTCTCAAGCAAGCTAATTTCTTCCCTTGCCTCATTTCATCCACTCGGTGAGATGAATCTTAATGAATAATGTCCTATGAATATTTAATTTTTGATCAATTTGAATTTTCTCTGGCATACCTGCTGGAGATATAAATCAGTTCCTCTTCTGTTCAGCAGAGAGAATTTGGACAGCAGCCTGGGTGGATCTCTGCCCAGGGCCACAGAAAGGACCAGTGGCGGCTCTGAGGTTCTGATGAGCTCCCATCTCACACTGTGACCTGAACCTCTCTAGACAGGGTCTGTAAGCTGCATTTTCTAATCCCAGTCTGCCAGCAGATGCCTGAAGCCAGTGGCTGTCTGGGCAGATGAGATGTGTCTGCAATGCCTTTCCACAGTTGTCCCTCTGGGGCCACCCTTTTCCTCTAAAGACTTAAAGAAGACATCTTCTGACCCTAAGGTTCTCCTTCCTGGCCCCTGGGACAAATGTTATCACAAAGGCAAGTATATAGAGCGATAATAGAAAGAAAAATGGCATTTTCATCTTCTTTTGTGAGATAAAATACTTGGTAGGTATGTAGTGCATGACAATTTGCAAAGTGACTTCTCATATGTAATTTCTTAGCATGACTTCAAATGTACCTCCTTTTGACTTCCCTTTCCTTAGGACATGTTCTTGGAAAGAATCCTTTCTTATCTGTGTTTAAAGACTGGAGTTAACAGTCTGGAAAAATTTTTAAGTTCACAACCAGAAAAGTATGTCCAAACTGTTCATAAAGGGAAAACTGAGCATTTGGGAATGAGTTTTCTGAAAGAAGAGGGGGAGGAGTGATTAACAGGTGAGATGCTGGTGGTCTCCGCAGAGGATTGATGGCAACGAGGCCATTTCTGAGAAGACATTTCACGTGTTCTAAGGGGATAGATTGAGTATATTTTGCATGAATATCCACATTGCGTTCATTGTGCTTTCCTCCTACAAAGCAGAGGGCTTTTAGTGCTTCAGAGAGGTCAGGAAGTACCTCAGAAGGGAAGCTGTTGTTTATTTTAAATCTCCAAGCCAACTCCTTGCTGGGCAAAGGCCTTGAAAGTAAGGTTCTGTGTAGAGAGAGATTTCTAAATTCATTAATCTCATAGTGGGAGAAGACAGTTTCTATAAAGAACAGAAGAGAGGTGCTGGAGGTGTCACTGGTAGAGCTCCTTCCAGGCACGCATAAAGCCCCAAATTCCATCCCCAGCACCCACAAAAACTGGAAGAGAAGCAGAAAAGGGTCAAAAGAGTCAAAGTCCCCTACTCTTGCTTTCTACTCCTTACAAAGTGTCACAAGTTCGAATCCCAGGACTGCAGAAACATCCAGGTAGCTATGAAGGAACTCAGGACCTTGGGGATTAATGCCTTGAAACACATTCTCCTCAATGTGGCTCAGAAGCTGAAGGAAGAGAGATGGGGGTTGGATGAGACCCAGGCAGTTCTTGGCCAAGGCCTAGGAAGTCTGTGCAGTTGCACTCAGAAACCTTGCATGCCTTGCTGAAGTACCAGCACTTCCACAGAGGCCTGGGCTTGGAGCATAGAGCTCACAGGTCAGGAGGATTTGTACCTGGAGCAACGGGGCTGGAATTGCAGCTTTTAGCTGCAGATGCTGGTGTGCTATCCTAAAAAGTCAGCATCTCTTGTGGGGAAGTCTAGAAACCAGACTAGATGAATAATCTAGAATAGAATATAGAAATATAGACTATAGAGTATGGGATAATCAAGTATAGAGTAACAACAGGGGCAAGAGTTTTAATTCTTCCCTACATACATCTCTAGGTTAAAGAAGCTCCCCATAGACCAGTTACCATTAAGGAAGAGCCAGAGTGATGGTGAAGTGTCCAGGAAGGGAATTTGGAAATCTAAATAGTTAGTGCAGGCAGACAGAGCCATCAGAAAGCTGTGCACACTCATGTTAGTAACGTCAAAGTTTTAAGCTCATGTCTTAAGCTAGGACTCCTGCCTAGGAGTTTAGCACTCATGAGTATGAGACAGGATTGCTTCATGTCTGAGGCTAGCCTGGGCTACATACTGAGGTGTAGACTAGCCTGGGATGCACGAGGCTTTCTTTCAAAGATAAAATACAAACAAACCATCTTTCTCGTAAGTCAAGTTTTTGAGCACTGATCTTGAGGTGCAGATTTTTTTTTAAAAAATGTTTCTGTGGTACAATATGAGGGGATCAAAGATAAGGCAAGAAAGGAAAGTGAGGGAGGGGGGAGAGAAAGGAGCCAGAGCCTCCTGAGAAGGCTCACTGAGCTACCCAGACACATGGCACTTCTTCCAGGTGGGCCATGAGCAAACCTCACACTTCAACCTCTCCTCCATCTCTCCCTCTCCTTTTCTCTTTTCTTGTCTTTTAGCGATCAATATTTACTCAGGGTGAGCTAACTTGACTGAACCATGTGCTCACGTGGTCCTTTAGGAAGACCAAAGGTGTTGGGGGCCTCAGGCCCCTGTCATGGCTCCTGTGGAGGCTCACACGTGCTTTCATACTTCGTTTCCCAAGAAGTGGTGCCCAGTGCCCCTACACCTGACTAGACTGGTCTCAGTGACTTCTAACAATAAAGTGACAGTGACACTGTGTGATTTCAGAAATTAGGTCACAGAAGACACTGTGTACACATTCTTTTCTATTCTTACATTGCCTGCTCTGGGAGAAGCCAGCTTCTATGTTGTGAGGATACTGATGCCATCAATGGTCAGGCCCACCTGGTGAGGAGCAAGGTTCCTGGGTCAAGCTTTCCTGAGCAAGGTGCTCTGAGGCAGCCATCATGGAGGGGGTTGTCTTTCCGTCAGATCTCAGGTGACTGTAATTCTTGTCAGTGTTTGCAGTTGTCTCTAGAGAGAGACCCCTGGGCCAGAGAACCTGTCTGTGCTGCCCCCCAGATTCTTTTCTTTCATATTACATAGAAAACTGTAAACACTGAAGATAAAGAGAGAATCTTGATAGTAGCCAGAGAGAAAAGATTGCCCACACAGCAATGAGGATTCTAACACCAGCTCCTTTTTCAACAGAGACAGTGGAAGCCAAGGAGACTATGGGATGGCAGGTTTGTACCTTGGTATGAAAAGGACTGTCAAGTCAAATGAACTCTGACCCCTCCAAGGGTGATGGTAAAGTAAAGACAACGAAAAATGGTTTAAAATAGTAAACAAATGGCTACCAAGAACACTTACTAAAGGAAATTTATTAAGATGCACATCAGGAAGGAAGAAAATATTCCCAGGAGACTTAAAGTACAAAAATAAGCAATGAAGAGAGTAAATGACAGATATTTAAATATTGGTTGTTTAAAATGATAGTGAGTTTGTTGTTAAATTAAAAGTCATCTTTAAATGCTTTTATCTTTGTGTGTGTGTGTGTGTGTGTGTGTATGTGTGTGATATAAAACACAAGCAGTTTCATTGAGTTCCCTCCTTCTAAATGACTCTAGCTTATGTCAAGTTGACATAAAAGTAGCCAGCACACTGGAGAGTCATCCTTTGGTTTCTCCCAAGCTAAGCAAACATTCTACTATTGAGACAACTATTTTGAGAGAGGATTTTCCCTGACTGCTACCAGGTTGACCTTGAACTTGTGATCTTCCTGCTTTAGCTTTCCCAGTAGCTGGGGCGATAGGCACAGAGTAGCAGGTCTGACTTGTAGGTAGAGGCTGGATACTGGGTGGTTTGTTTTTTGTAAATTCTTTGAAATGTAGGCATCCATCATATATATGTTTTATGTGTCTGATATGATAAAAACGTAAAGTTATGTGATTTGCGATGACCCTTGATGTAGTGTGCATCTCTTCATGTACGAAGTAAATTCCTGAAAAGACCTTGGAAGAAGCTATGAATATAAGCTTCTTCACACCCCCAGAAGGATGCGCCAACTTATAATTCTCCCAAACAGTACAAAGGGACCCATACCTCGCCCATTTTCATTGATTTCTTAGAAACTGTGTTTTGTTTTGTTTTGTTTTGTTTTTTTTTTTTTTTGGTTTTTCGAGACAGGGTTTCTCTGTGCAGTCTGGCAGTCCTGGAACTCACTTTGTCGGCCAGACTGGCCTTGAACTCAGAAATCCACCTGCCTCTGCCTCCCAAGTGCTGGGACTAAAGGCGTGCGCCACCACTGCCCGGCAAAATAAATAAATAAATCTTTAATCTTTTTTTGTTTTTTTAAGAACACACCAAAAGAGGGCGTCAGATCTCATAACGGATGGTTTGTGAGCCACCATGTGGTTGCTGGGATTTGAACTCAGGACCTTCGGGAGAGCAGTCAGTGTTCTTAACCGCTGAGCCATCTCACCAGCCCTGTGTTTTTGTTAAAGATAGCAACATGATGAAAGGTTGGAGTGGAATGGACATTCATAAACTACATTACATGGTATAATAAATCTCACTTTATAGAAAACCAGGATCCACTGAGTCTGAGGGACTTCCCAGGTTCATATGTAGACCCAGCCTAGAGCTGCACCATCGGGAGGATACGAGTTTGGATCCTCTACCCTCCCCCACCCCTAAAGACCCAATCCAATGCCAGGTATGGTGGCTCACATGTATAATCCTAGCACTTGAGAGATGGAGGCAGAATGCTTGTGAATCCAAAGTCATCCTGAACTTTATAGTGAGACCTTATAAAAAGCAAAACAGAACATAACTGACCCACCAAATGTAGTTTAAAAATTATTGTTGTTGTTGTTGTTGTTGGTGGTGGTGGTGGTAGTGATATGTGTGTGTGTGTGTGTGTGTGTTTGTGTGTTTGTGTGTGCAAATGCCATGGCACATTTGTGGAGGCCAGAGGACAACTTAGTGGAGTTGTTTCTTTTCTTCTATCTTTATCTGAATTCTAGAGATTGAACTCTGGTTGGTAGGTGTGTGTGGCAAGTGCCTCTCTACCTGCTGAGCTATGTTATTGACCCTAAATTCAATGTAGTTTTCTTAACAAACGACCAACCCAGTTGGAACTCTATAGTTATTTTACTATACCCACTGTTGGCTCAACTCCACAGAGCCTTTACCAGAAAAGTTCTGCACAGATGAAAATCATCCCTGGGTCAGCCAAGCCAGGAAAGAAGGAAGGAGGTACTGGACTGGGAGAGCACGCCCTCCGATCTGAGGAGCAAGCCTTCCTTGGCCCTTGTTGCTTAAGCTTCTGATTATAAACTGTGGCGACAAAACGAAGCTCTATTTAATCAGTCTGGCACGTAGAAAGACTCACTGAATATCTGCTGGCTTTGGAATAAACTCTGGTTGATATGTTTGTTACCAAATATGGAGAAAGAAACCTCCCTCTGGCTGTGCCAGGCCTCTTTTACTGCATGAAGTGAGTCGGATCCAGGGCAGGAGAAGGGACACATTGACCTTCCAAGGTCCCTTCCTGCGGGAAAGACAAGGATCTCTCAGCAGGCAGTGCTGTTGAGAGCAGGCCCTGCTCAGGCTCCCTCTGAGGTGCATTGGTTTTCTTTTCTCCAAGTGATTAGCACAGAGATTGGCAGGCAGCAGTGGCAATGGGTGGGTGTTTAATGTTCCGGAAACCCCCAGCCTCTTCCCTTCTTTCCCAAGGTTTTCCCTGGTGAGTCAGGAAGAGGTTTTGCAGCTTAACAGGCAGGCAGGGATGGGGCCTGGGAGGGTTGCTATCAGAGACAGAAACTTATCACAGTGACACCAAGCCTAGGCAGGGCTTCATTTGTAATAGAGAAGTGGCAGGTCAGGAGAGGGTCCTGCTACTCTGCTATGACCCTGAGATTTGATCAGCTTCTTAGCCTCCAGGTTTAGGGAATGAATTCAAATGGCCCTTCAACTGTAAGCTGGTGCCTAGCACGGGGGTGGGTCATGTGTCCTTGAGTCTATCAAACAGAGACTTGTTGTGTTGGGGAAGGTCGTCAAGCTACTTTAACTCTCTATCTCAGTGCTCTATTGGCTGAGTGATGAGCTTCTCTATCCCTCTGAGCCTCTGCTCTCTTTCCCTGGGTAGGAGGCAATCATAACTATCTTCCCCGCAGAGCTGAATTATATGGTATATATGAACAACTGGCTGGCACCATTAAGGTGGAAGATTAAATGGTAAAGACTATGTATCTGGAGCTAGGTTATCTGTGCTCAAGCCTGATTTTGACAACTTAAAAAAAAGATTTCTTTTTATTTTTTATGTCTGAGTATGTGTGTGTCTGTGTGAGTGTATGTCACATTTGTGCAGGGGCCCAAAGAGGACAGCAAGACCATTGGATCCTGTGGAGTATGGGTTATAGGCCTCTGTGAGCTGTAGAGATCCAGACTTGGGTCTTCTGGAAGAGCAGCAAGTGCTCTTAACTGTTGGGCCATTTTTCTAGCCTCCCTCCACCCTCATTCCCCCACCCACCCCTTTTTGATACAGGGTCTTTTGTAGCCCAGGGTGGCCTTCTTTGTAGCTGAGGATGATCTCGAGCCTCTGGTCCTTCTGAATGCAACTTTCAAGTGCTGGGGTTACAGGTGTGAGCCACTGTACACGGTTCTGGGGATCAGACGCGGAGCTTCCTGCAAGTGAGAGCTTCCTGCTTAGATGAGAGCTCAACCAGCCATGCTGCATTCCCAGCCTCCGCGACTACAGCTTTGTAGCTGTGAGTATGAGGGCGACTATATGGTTAAACTAGTCTTTGTGAATGGGTTTCCTTAAACTTAAGGGGTGGGGGTAACAATGACAGCTCTTTATAGGAGCATCATAATGCCTAAGCTAGTGTGAATATTCATGAAATACTTAAAAAAACGATCCTCAGACACAGTGTGTGCTACACGGACTGTTCAAATAAGTGGGGGAGTCAAAAGTTACCCACATCTCTTTTCTTTTTTTCTCTTCATTTTTGCTCCTATGTTCTTTGTTGATCTGAGACTTAGCTTCTTGATTTGTAATCAGTTCTTCTTGGGGGGGGTCACCCTTCCTAATGGGGGACCCAACTTCTAACCTACCATGTCTTTCTCTTAGGGATTAGAGCCTGCTTGCAGAAGCCATGCTTAGGTTGATCTGGTCTAGGTGGATGTTTCTAGAACTGGACCCACATTTTTCCTACACTAATCACTGCTGGTGACTCGTGCTGCCTCAACCACACTCCTTGAGGGTCCAGTGCTGACCCTGTAGCTCAGGACTTCCCTGGTCTTCTGTTATTCCCTAGCCACAGTCCCAAGGGAGAACTGCAAAGGTCCCAGGGAGACACTGAGATTAGCCCATCAGAAGGACCATGATCAGTCTTAAAAGCTGAGACTTCAGACTTCATCTTGGGTGGGCCAAGTGGGACCAAGACTCAGTATTGAGTCCAGCATTCATTCCATCCAGAGAGTTATATTTCCAAGTATAATTTTTCTCTCCTGTGTAATAACTTTGTTTTGGAAACACTTGTATTTTGTTTTTGGCAAAAAAATATTTTGTGTATGTGTGTGTGTGTGTGTGCGTGCGTGCGTGCGTGCGTGCATGCATGCATGTATGTGGGGGGGTGAGGAGGGTAGGGGTGCAAATGCTGCAGTGTTTCTGTGTCAATCAAGGGACAACTTTGCGGAGTTGTTCTCTCCTTCCACCTTTATGTGAGTTCCAGGAATTGAACTCGTGTCAGGCAAGAGCCTCACCCATTGAGTCATTTCACCAGCCCTGGTACACTTGCTTTTGCAAGCAGACAGAGATCATCTTATTGTTAAGTAGCTCTAAGAAGCACCAACAGTTTGCTGAGTTCTTACTGAGTGCTGGGTGGTTGTATATGCACAATCTCTAATTTTTAGAGAAACTCTATATGTTTCTTACAACATTTAAATTTGATGAAAGGCACACAACATGAAATATACTGCCTTAGTCATTTTCTTTAGGCACTGGATATTGAACCCATATGTTCCATGTGTCCCTAGTCACATTGTAACCAGTGTCCAGTGTGCAGAGCAGTGATAGTAAGTACAATTATACTATTGGGAAAAATTCACTCAACTCTAGAACTCTTTCCATGTTACAGAACACTAACCTGTCTTATCTTTACACGTTGTAACTAAGTTTACCCTTGGGTGCACACAGCAGCCTTTCCTTCCTTTTTAAGACTGAATTTTACCTGACTGTGTGTATTTACCACATTGTGTTTGTACAATTGCCCATGGGTAGACATCCAAGTTGTATCTACAGTTAGGTTACTCTGAATAGCACTGCTGCGCATTTGGATATACAAATCACTGAGACCTTGCTTTCAGTGCTAAAATAAATGTTATTACCGTTTGACAGCTGTAGATCATGAGGCCCAGAGAAGATAGGTGATTTGCTCATGGCTGCAGTTAGTCCAAAGTCAGTGTCAGGCCACCTGCACCAAACTACAGACTGGGACTTACCTCCCCATGGCTTTATCTGTTAGAGACTTCAAGACTTGTCTTTTTCAGCTACATTTGAAGGAAGACGTCATGATATAAGTTTTTTTTCTTTCTTTAGGCTAAATATTCTCAACTGTTTGTTAAATTATATGATGCTGTTCTGTTCCTGGGTATTTCAATACCCCAGCTTACCTTTCCAGGGTGCACTTATTGCTTAATGTCTCTCTGATGCACTGTGTTCTCCATCACAAACTACTGTTTGGGATGTTATGAGTCTGCCTTGGCAGTATACTCTCATGGTTTAAGAGCACAAACTTGCTGATATGGAAATGGGGGACTGTAATCCCAGTACCCAGGAGGCTGAGTCATATCAAGATGTTGTTTCTAATAAACCACAAAACCAAACCAAAATAACCTACTCATCCAACTAACTACACAATGAAAAACCCTAGCAAGCAAAGGATAGGCCAAACAAGGTTCAAATGCTGAATCTTCCCAAGTTTTTAACCATGTGATTGTAGCAGATTGCATATTCTAAAGATGGCCACCACAATATGTCGCATTCAGTATGTTCTTCTTGCAGTGTGATAATGTTCCTTTTACCATTTGGTGGAGTCTATATTCTTTCTCCTGAAGCCTGGGCAGACCTTTGAGACAAGCTAAGTGTGACTTCTGAGGGTAAGTCATAAGAATACATATATTTCATTGTGTTTCCTTTGTCGCTGACTTGGCTCACTGCTGCTACTATAACATAATAACTGCTATATATAGAAAGAGTCTTCTTTGACTTATGTTTTTTGTATGGATGGAAAGTCCGATACTATGGTGCTGCCATCTGACAGTGTCACATGGTGGAGATGTAGGAAGCAAGCCAACCATTAAAGGGCAGAAGTGGCTAAGTGGACTGGTCTTCCTTAGAAAAACTTATTATAAAAGCAGGGCACATTGGAGGCATGCTTATAATCCTAGCACTGGGTGACCTGAGGGAAGAGGACTGAAGGCTCAGTGCCAGCCTGGGCTATGTAGTGAGTTACGTAGTAAGGCCCTGTCTAATAGGAAAAAAAGACAGTCATCAAGATAACTATATATATTGTAAGGAAACCCCTGAGATGCTTGAATCCAGCCCTTAACTGCAAAACCATTTAATTGCAAAACCATTTAACTGCAAAAGCATGGACAATCTCAGGTAAGAATCACTCAACTGAGCCTGGTCGACCTCTGAGTAAATTAGTTGTCTTTAGTTTCTAAGTTTAGGAGCAATTCAATACACAGCAGAAGGTTATTGGATGGTTATTTTAGGCTTTATTAGAGTTCTTCAAATTTCAGTTTCCTTATCTGTGAAACAAGGCTCAAGAAATCCTCCTCATAGGATTACTATGGGCATGAAAAGACAATGCACAGGGCTAGAGATGTGGCTTAGTTGCTAGAGTGCTTGCTAATCACACACAAAGCCCTAGGTTCAGTCTACAGAGTCACATAAATCAAGCCTGGAGCACATGTCTGCAATCCTAGCATCCAGGAGGTGGAGGCAGGATGATTAGAAGTTCACGGTCATCATATGCTACATAGTGAGTTTGAGACCAGCCTAGAACACATGAGACCCTGTCTAAAACCAAACCAAAACAACAAAATTATATATATATATACATATATATATATATATATCACTTTACCTGTGCTTGTTATAACGTAATTCTGCAATAAATATGATTAATAATGTCATAATAAGGTAATGGAATCTGGGTTGAGACATTAGAATGAAGTAAACACAGAAGAATGGGAGACTGAGCTTGCAATGGGGGCATCTCTAAGAATAAGAAGAGGGCTAGTCTGTAAGTTCCAAATGTCTAGTGGGTTATGACAAGCTTCAGCCAGCATCCAGCTTGAGGACAGTCAGTGCAGAGTGGGGAACCCTTTACTTCTTGTCCTGCAGTGGTATGTATCAATGACACGTGTTAGGACAGGTGTCGGGAAGGCAAAGCTTGGGTTAGACTGGAGTTGACAGCGGGGGGGGGGGGGGGACAGTATAGGCAGGACACAGCAACCTTTGGCTGCAAAAGTAAACAGTTTTGGGGATCAGGCTGCTGGGCTAATCCCAGCAAACTCTGAAGGGGAGAGGTACAAGCATCTCAGGAATTTCAGGTCAATGCTGGAAGTGGCAGAGGGAGTCAGGGAGAACGTAAACTCTCATGCTTTACTGTGGCCTTGTGTCCCTGCATCAGGGGGAAATGGTTTCAGGCTTTAAAAGGACAAGTCTGCTGAAGAAGTGTCTAAATAATTCAGGCAGAAGTTAACTCTTGAGTCTTAAAAAGCAAAACTAACAGCCATCAAAAGGACTCAGGCATGTAATCCCAACACTGAGGCAGGAGTATTGTTCAAGTTAGAGGCTAGCTTGGGCTACAGAGTGAGTTCTAGGTCAGTCTAGGAGATAGTGTGAAATCCCATCTCAAAACAACCCAAAACAGGGATGGAGAGATGGCTCAGTAGTTGAGTGCTCTTGCTGCTTTTCCAGGGAACTGCAAGGGTTCAGTTCCCAGTATCCACAACAAATTGATCACAATTACCTGTACCTTCAGCTCCAAAGGATCCAACACAATCTTCCAACCTCCATTGGTACCCACACACATATAGTGTACACACACACACACACACACACACACACACACACACACACACAGATAAAAATAAATCTTTAAAAAGCCCAAACCTCAACAACAAAATTCCACACAAAACTAACCATTTTTCCCCAAAAAAACTTACCACAAATTGCATAACTTCTTCATATGCTCATAGTAGAAAAATAATACAGCATAACCAAAAAAAAAAAAAAGAGCAAAATCAAACCTCCCACATTTTTATAGGCCATATGTGTAATCTCTGTGAACTTTTTTGTATGCATACATAAACAACACAGTCTTTTAGGCACTAGAAGACCTAATGCATGGTAGCCTTTTTAACCCCCATGGTATGGAACGTGCGTCCGCACGTCTGAGCTTTTCAGGCTAGGGATGTTTATGCTGGAGTCAGATGAAGCAGCAGGGATGCTTCCTCACACCCAGAGCATCAATTTTACCAAGTGCTAAATTGCTTAAAATACTGTCGTTATGTTCAAACAAAGTTAGATATAATACAAAGTAGAGTACAAAGTATTCATGAATTTTTAGAAGATTTGAGGCATCAAAGACATCAAGTTTACCTCCCTTTTTTTTGGTACCATCATTTAAAAGATAACTGTTGGAGTGTATTAGTTGTGCATAGTAAAAGAATGCCATGCATGTATATCATACTCCATTTCCTTCCCTTGTCCTCCCCCCACATCAGCTAATCCTCTTTCTCTTCTTAACTAGCCCCCTTCCTACTGTAATGTCTTTATTTTCCCCTCTGTGACCCAACAAGTTCCATCAGGGTTTGAGTAAAGGATCATGAGCCCCTCAAGAGCAACTATCCCACTGAAGAAAATGTCTCTTCTCTTTCATTGACCACTAACTGCATATAAATCTTTAGGGAACAGGAGCCCTCGCTTTGGTAACATCATTTTGAATGGCAGGTAGCTATTAGCTTCTGGGGTTCAGTGGGCTGATGGGAGCTGGGGGAGAGAGAAGTGACAATTTAGGAACAATACAGTATTCATAGATATTCCTTGAGGCAGAGTTCCTTGCCCAACAGACAGTGAGATGCAAAGCTTTGTGGGCATCTTGAAGTCAAGGTTTGGCCTTTGAGCCTAGTGTTGGGGAAAGAGCTTAACTGCTGGGGCAACATGGAGTCAGGGAACAGTGGCTGTGCCTTGACAACAAACTCAGCAAGAATATACTAGAAGAGCTGTGCAAAGGGGGAATTTAGTCTGTCCCAGCCCTGCTATTAGCAAGCTCTATCACCACAGGCAGTTTACTTCATGTCCTCTGTCCAGTTTTGTCATCTATAAACTGGTGATAAAAGTAGCATCTCCCTGGGTTTCTGAGGGCATTGAGTAAGTAAAGTACAGTATTTAAAGTGGTACTTGGGACACAGTAAGTGCTCACTATATGTGAATTATCATTACACAATCTACCATTGCGTGAGCTGCTCATTCCACTCTCCTTTCAAACTGAGCTCGTGGCTAATTGAAACTCCGGAGCCTTTTTCATTGGAATTGCTATCAAGCTCATATTTAGTCTCCACACTGTTATTGGTTTTTAATTGCGTGGCTTATTAATGTCCTTTGTCTTAATTCTGATCTATTAGTTGAGTGCATGGTTGTTATCCAATAATGAAGTCTTCTCTTTTGGAGTCAGTTGGGTTTCCGGGTTCTAATGTCACGTATAATTTCACTGCCTCCATTTTGCAGATGACAAGCTTCTTTGTGCCAGATATTGGGCCAAGTGCTTTGCAAAGAGCATCTCACTGAATCCTCAAAACAATCTGAAGCGGCAGAATGGAGTTTATAGATGTACAGGTGGGGACAGCAATTCAGAGTGGCTCAGCAAATTGTGCAGGCGTCTGCTTCCCTTCCAGTCTCCTGCCTTGGGTCTTCACAGTTTGTTTCTCCTCTCTAATGGTTGCTGGGCTTAATCAACAGAAATACAGGACATTCAGTTAAAATAGGATTTCATATAAACAATAAACAAAATCTCAGTCAGCTACTGGGGTGGCTTAGAATCTCTCCCACACCACCACACTTTCCTTACACTGAAATGTTATGGTTCTGTTCAGGCTGCTGAAATCAGGACTGCATAGTACACAGTCAAGGGCAGAGACAAGTCACAGGAGAAACCCTGTGGAAGGAAGGTCTATGTCTCTCACACCAATCCCAAATCAATACCCTATGTACAGGCTCAGTCAGCCACTGACATTGGAATTTGATGCTGCTGATGGAAACTGAAGTCTATAGTTTCTTAAGTCACAGAGCAAACCTCCTTGTTTCACATCTGGGAGATGATCCCTTCCTCGTTTCCTTGGCTGCAGTCTGGATGCTTTGAGGGTCACATATACTGAATCAATTTCAGAAAACACTCCTTTTCAAGCAGAGTGCGAGGAGCTCTAGAAAGCATCCTGGGAATCATCAGCATCTGCCTGTATTTACTCTTGTTGTTGATTAAAGTAGACAGCTGGAACACCAGGAGCCCAGACTGTAGGCACAGGACTGCCAATAGTCTGACTGTGGGAAAAGAATCAATAGCAGCAGCGGAACCAAGAGGAACCTAGTCCTTTCTTTCTCACCCCATAGACCCCGGACTTAGCAGAAGGTGTCAGGTCAAAGGAAGAAGGGGGAGAGGTTGTCTTTTATTTTCTTTTTTCCCTTTCCCAATTGTCCCCTTCTGCTTTCACATGCTCTCTTCCTGCCTCCCTTCCTCCTTCCCTCTCTCCCTCTCCCTTCTGCCCTGTTTGGGAAGGAGAGAAGCAGCTGAATGTATAAGTAGCACAGAGGCAACTTCCTGTGGGCCCTAGGCCCCGGGGTCTGTGGATAGCAGTGGCATTAACCAGGCTTTTCCATATACGATGAGAAAATAGTAGTGGACACCTTGATTAACCTTTTGATTTTTCACTGAACGAGAAGGGGGAAGTTGGGAAGGGTACTCATGACCCTGCCCATGTAATGATGGCCCCACTTGCATTGGTGACCACAAAACTCCCCGATTCCTATCTCTATGCTACACAGGGGCAGATGGGGTGCAGAATAGCTTATCAACTTCCTCCTGTTCTTCAGGAGCAGACACTCTTAGAGGAGTGGCTCTGTGTGCTGCTGATCTTCACGCACTGTTCAGAATTCTGTAAAGCCTTCCATTACACATGGTCTCAGTGCCCAGGCACCGTTTCCTTCCAGCCTCCTCTGCCCCACAGCCCAGTGCACCCTCTATACTGCCTTTTGAAGAGGTCACACATGCTTCCACCCCTGGGTCTTCACATTTCTCTCTCTCTCTCTCTCTCTCTCTCTCTCTCTCTCTCTCTCTCTCTCTCTCTCTCTTACTTGCTGAGAGAGAATTAGCAACTGAAAATACAGGGCTTCCCAGTTAAAATGGATTTCCAGATAGACAATAATTCTTAGATTAAACATGCCCCATGCAATTTTCATCTACTTGGATTTCAAATTTAGTCAGGCACCCCCAACCTGTCCAATACCTATGTGCTTTTGGGACATTGTTTTTCTCTCATGTGTACCTCCCTTCCTCAGTCCTCTGATCACCTCATGACAGCACTTGATTTTCTGTCCCATTTGCAGTAGAAGTTTCATCAAACAACCACCCAACTCTATCTCACTCTATCTTCTTTTGATCTCCTACCGGGACTTGATTTGATGTCATTTCTGATCTCATTTGCTTATTTGTTTATTGACTTTGTCTTCCCCGACTCATAAAACTCTGTGAGAGCAAGGCCAGCAAACACAAGAATAGCTTAGCAATATGGGACTCCATATGACTTGGGCAATAAAGACACCCTTTTCCTAATAATGCACCCAACAACCTATTGACAACTTGGAACCTCCACCTGCATAGAGCTGCATGTATACAGTTCAAAAAATGGAAATAAGTTATTCCTTTGGCAACTTCTTGATTTTATTTGTTTCTATTCAAACATGTTACTGAATATACCCAAAATTGGAAGATAGGGTACCAATCTGGTCTGGAGGGATTTTGGATGTGTGCAAAATAAGGCAAACTGTGACTTTTGTATGAACTAGGGAGAATATTCTGTTTACCATTTAATGCTTATTAGTTGGGTGTACATATGATTAGAATCAGATGTATTGTGGGGAAAGACATACTTAAAAGAAAAAAGTTTACATAATACAAGTCTGTCAATCAAAACAGACTCACCCAAGCTATATCCCTAGCAGCCAGATCCCCTTTCTCTTGGACCCCATAAAAGGAAACCCCAAACAGTAACCAAGACCCAAAAGTACACTTTGGGGATTTGTTACCAAAGTTTAGCTTATACTAATTACTATCTGGCTGTATCTACTCAATGTAATATACAGGGAGTCCTCAATAAATGTGTTGTTGAACTCCCTGGTGAGGAAGAACTTTCCCCCTTACAAACAGAATTGCATTAAATAACTGAGAACCAGCTGCTTTTCCTATTTGCCTAGTTAATGTGCATGTCTTTTCCATGTCTTTCCTAATTCCTTCAGGCCATCAAACTTACCATGCATGGAGCATGGAGTCTCTCTCTCTCTCTCTCTCTCTCTCTCTCTCTCTCTCTCTCTCTCTCTCTCTTTGTGTGTGTGTGTGTGTGTGAGAGAGAGAGAGACAGAGACAGAGACAGAGAGAGACACACAGAGAGAGAGAGAGCAAACTTGTAAAGAAGTATTCTTCAAAGATGTAAGCAAAAAGAGAAAAGAAGTTAGTAGACAGCTGCAGTGATCTTCAATACCAATTAGTTATACTACCCTTAAGAAATGTGGGGGTTTGAGGGTCCTGGAGAGGATAGAAACTACACAGGAAGACCAACAGAGTCAACTAACCTGTACCCTTGAGATTCAGAGACTGAACCACCAATCAAAGAGCATACACAGCTCGACCTAGACACTCCTCCTGCCCCCTGCATGCATATATGTAGCAGATGTAGAGCTCAGTCTCCATGTGGGTCCCCCAACTAGAGTATGGGCTATCTCGAAAGCTGTTGACTGTCTGCAGATCCTGTTTCTCTAACGGCTGCCTTGTCTGGTCTCAGTGGGAGAGGATGCACCTAGCCCTACAAAGACTTGATGTGCCAGGGTGGGTTGATATCTGGGGATGGGGTTCCGTCATCTCAGAGGAGAAGGGGAGGGAGAATAGGACTATGTGAGGAGAGACTGAGAGGAGGGAGCAATGATTAGGATATAAGGTGAATAAATAAATTAATGAAAAGAAAAAAAAAAAAGAAATGTGGGGTAGATGCCACGGCATGATGGGAAGTACCTGCAGAAGATGCCTTGGCTGTGTTTCTCTTCTGATGAAGTTTGTCTTTAACAGTGTGAAACAGATCTTCCTCACTCAGCATTTTCACTATCTGGTGATTTTTGTCTTCTTCTTCTTCTTCTTCTTCTTCTTCTTCTTCTTCTTCTTCTTCTTCTTCTTCTTCTTCTTCTTCTTCTTCTTCTTCTCCTCCTCCTCCTCCTCCTCCTCCTCCTCCTCCTCCTCCTTCTTCTTCTTCTTCTTCTTCTTCTTCTTCTTCTTCTTCTCCTTCTCCTCCTCCTCCTCCTCCTCCTCCTTCTTCTTCTTCTTCTTCTTCTCCTTCTCCTTCTCCTCCTCCTCCTCCTCCTCCTCCTCCTCCTCCTCCTCCTCCTCCTCCTTCTTCTTCTTCTTCTTCTTCTTCTTCTTCTCCTCCTCCTCCTCCTCCTCCTCCTCCTCCTCCTCCTCCTCCTCCTTCTTCTTCTTCTTCTTCTTCTTCTTCTTCTTGACATCTATTTTCAGACCAAAACAGTTTCCTGTCTCCTTGGTGTTGATTTACCCTTGGAATTTCTGTAGATTGGGGTCTAGTTGTACACTCCTTAATTCAGTTTTAGTTAAGAGCAATTAGGAAACTTACCAAGTTCTTCCATTCATAGTTTTTGTCTACCCCTAAAATGGACCTTGGGCTTAATTTTATTGCTATCACTACATTTTGGCATGGAAAAATTTCCTTCCTTTGGATTGCAACTAACAGTGTATTATTTTTTTTTAAAGATTTTTTTTTAACTCTAAAGTTAAGAAAACAAACTTAAGAGCAGAGTTCTGTAAAACATAGATTTCCTGGTAGGCACAGCTTGCAGTCTCCAATTCACAGATGGGCCAATTTATGTTTTTAATGGGTTTCAGTGAGGCTCTTCACCAGTAGGATAAAGACAGTGTTGACTTTGGTCTCACAAACTCCTAACATGTATATTCCCCCAAAGTGTTGTGCATATGAGTAATTGATCAGGAAGACCCTAGGTGCACATAGGCTACTGCCATTGCGCTTGGTTGCCCACTGTCACTAGATGGCAAAACCCTGTTGCTAGAGATATACACACCTTGGCTACAGGACATATAGAAATTAAACAGGAACTGACCTGAAAACTGCCTCCCTGTGGGTTTGTTTTCATAGTGCCAGAAAATGCTATGCAGGCTGCTGGGGTAAGGGGACGTCACCAGTGGGGTTACCCAGCAGTAAATCCTGTGTGCTACAAACTGATCTGCCAGGCAAGATGTGCCCAGTACAATAGTGGTATGAAGATAATGGGGACAACCAACCACTTTCTGATTGTATTAGAGGCCCAATGTCTCTGGAGATCATAGACCTGAAGTGGGGAACCTATAACTGTTGCTTTGGTAAATGGACATGTCAAATTATCTTCTTAATATTGATGTTTATACCTGTAGATTAGTGCTGCTCTCAGCTTCTGCAGAGGGCAGAAGTTAAAGCAGAGACTCAAAACCAGTCAAAGTGCTGAGAAGAAGTGATTCCTGAGTGCTCAGCCCTATGTGGGACATCTACATCAACCCTGTACAAGGCTTAAGGAATACCATGAAAGAAGGAGCAGAAATATAATAAGAACCAGAGGTGGGAAGGAATGTGAGACATACAGGGATGCTGTAGAGGAACTATTGATGATTAAGGAAGGGGGAGGTAGGTCTGCTCCAGAATCAGGAGAGATTTCTCATCCCTTAGGTTGAGGTGCTACACTGAGCTGCTCCTGGGACATAGTCTCAGAATCAGCTCTCTACTCTATGGCCTTTGGAGTATAGGTCCTGGGGTAAGTTCTGATCCTGCTGTTTCCTACTGAGTAAACACCCCTAATATTTGCTTCCCTCAACTGCATAATGAAAACCAGCAGTGATGATCTACAGACACTCTAGATATCATATTTCACAAGTGATGGCTAATGATACCACAGCCGTGGTCTTCTAGCCTTTCAGACTTGCAGTATAATGCTCCTGAACTCTTTTTTAGTTGATGATATTCTTCAGTGTCTTCCGTCTTCCCAGAGTTCCATAAAA
Source organism: Tokudaia tokunoshimensis (assembly GCA_036184795.1). Taxonomy (NCBI): domain Eukaryota; kingdom Metazoa; phylum Chordata; class Mammalia; order Rodentia; family Muridae; genus Tokudaia; species Tokudaia tokunoshimensis. Next base: position 55,537,063 of record BTHU01000003.1, on the reverse strand, counting down.
GTCAGGGGGTAGGCGGGGGCTTCTGCAACTCTCTAGGATTATTCCCTGTCTCCTGTCAAGAAGTTGCCCATTCTTTTTCATGTCTATGTTTAGGCAAAGGCTCCTTTCTGGCCCACCATGCCTCCTTCTTCTCCCCTGTTCAGCTAGTTTTGATTCACAGCTCAGGGCAGGCACGGCCTACTCTTTGTAACTTTCTCTGACTCTCTGAGAAAATCAGTTTCCTGCTCACATGTGTTCTCAAAGCAGTTTGCAGAGACCTGCTGATGTCTCATCAAGCCAAGTTGTAGCAGTTTATGTTTCTGTCATCAGAATGTGAACTCTTAGAAACAGAGGACCATGTTTTCTCCCCAGGGCTAGAAATGCAGTATCCCATGAGCATCTTTTTTTCCCACAGTTGAGCCCCAGAGGAGGCCTTGGTCCCCATTCTGTGGTACAACAGTTAGAGTCAACTGGGAGGTAATGGGGGTGTATGTGTTATACAGCAATGGTTCTTTACTGCTTTTGAATACTTGGAGGCAGGGTAGGAAAGATACCTCATAAACAGAACCAGGCTATGCTTAAGACTCCATAATTTGCTCAACAGCTTGTACCTATGGAAGGAAAAAGTCCTTCATGAGATGAGGCATGGAAAGAGATACATGTTCAAGGCCATTTATTGACTAGTATATGGGGCACATCAACTCTTCTCAGATCCAGTTTCTTGCTTTGGGGCAAAGTATTGTCTCATATATCAAGGATAGCACAGAGTTACTCACTTACCACACCCTGGCTCCTTCCCTTCTCAGCAGCAGCCTTCCTTGGAATTGGGTAGACCTATGACTAATAACATCCTTGGGTGGACCTGCTATTTCCATTCCCAGGTCTGATACACAGAGGCCTCTCTTGTGGCCCTCTATACTATTGCATTCCCTACCTGAGGATTGGAAGATAAGGACTCGGGCTTTAAGTGTTGACAGAGGCACACCAAAGGAGCCTTGGTCCTCTGCGTCCATGACAGGTTTTCCTTCCTGCCAGGCTCATCTCCATCTGCCTTGAACTGTGATCAAAACAGAAACACTTTCATTCTGTTAAGCTGCTGAAATTTTGGGGTCATTCTTTGTAGCATTTAGCCTACTTTTGACAGAGTTTAAACAGATAAAAATTCCTCAGAAACTTCAAAGAGCTACACTAGTGTTACTGGTTATTATTATAGCTTTTATTCTACAAAACCTTCTGAGAGCACAGCTGGGGACTTCTTTCCAGGCTTTATATAGTCCTCAAACCTTTTCTAGGATGGAGAGGGCCAAGGGAGACCCTTGGACCATATGCAGTGGTCTGACTAAGCACACCTTTGTGTAGGGACAGACTCACTTCCAGGAAAAAGAGTTCTGATTGACTGGTCCCTGCATGCACAAGGAGGAGGAGCAGGCCTATATCAGAACAGACACTAGATGGCAGTATGCAGCGCAATGGGGCACATCTGATGGGCCTGTGGTTATCTGTAATCCTCTGCTCATGGGCTGAGCATTCTAGGGCTAAAGAAAAGGGGAATAGAATTGAATCAGTTGTCAACAGGCCCTGGGAGACTTGGTTGATCATGTGAACTCCTCAGAACTCTGCTGCCCTCACACAGAACAGCTTTCTGTTGACCCTGGTTGACTTTTGTGTGTGTGTGTGTGTGTGTGTGTGTGTGTGTGTGTGTGTGTCTGTATTTGTGTGTACACATGTGTCTATAAAACAGAGGTCAATGTCACGGTCCTTCCTCCATTGCTCCCCACTTTGTTCTTTGTGACAGAGTCTCTCACTGAACCTGGAGCTCGCTCTTTTTGGCTAGTTTGGCTGCCCAGCAGGCTCTGGGGAGTCTCCTTTCTCTGTTTCCCTAATGTTGGGATTATAGGCAGACATCACCATACCTTGCTCTTTAGATGAGTGCTGGGGATCTGAATTCTGGGGCTCAGGCTTTTTCAGCAAGTGTATCATTGACAGAGCTACTTCCCCAGGCCCCTATGAGGATTGACAAAAGACACAGGAAACACTGAAGATATTGATGTCCTAGGATGTGGGCAGACAGTGGAGTATAATATGGATGGATCAGTCTCCTGGACTATTTCTTCAAGGATGCTACTCCTACAGGATGACACTACTGACTCACAGAAGAAAGAGAGAAGGAAAGGGGCCTGGCTTAGGTATGAGATACTCTGAGATAGGTATGATTTTTTTCCTTAGGGACTAAGAAGCCAAGATCTAGGTAGCTAGAGGAACTTGCCAGGATCCCATAGCTTGCGAGTATTAGAGCCATAACTCAAACTCTCTGACTTAGAAACATCATTCCTTGCAGCCTTGCCATCAGATCCAAGGTATACTCTTCACCAGAGCTGAGAAAAGGACCTCCCTCCCCTAACTACACCCCTCCCCCCAATTGGCTCTTCTGGGCTTCCCTGTGGCTCTGGCTCCGTCACCAGCCGGTCTATCTATGGAGAGGCATTTGATCCTCCTGAGTCTGAGAGCAACTCCTCTCCAGTGAGCGGAGGGATCCTCAGATCAGTAGGGAGAGGCCATCAGAAAAGGAAGATGGGGAAGAGGCAGGGTAAGTGTAACTAAAGGAGTGCGTATAATGGAGGCAACACCTGAGAGCTTTGCAAATGGCTTCTGGAGGCCATTAGGAAACAGGGCTGAAGCAGCACAGCTGGGGACGGGACTCTTTCCTCTGTCCTTTGACTGTTGGCATCTGGAACTGAAGTGCCCAGAGGTTCCCTATACTTACTAAGAGGTTCTGGGGCTTTTGTTTCGTGCACATTTCTATCCTGTGGATGTGCAGCCCCAGTTCCACACAAGCCCCTTCTGCCTTCCTCTAAACACCTACTGCTCTTTATACCTGCATCTTCCAAACTAAGACCCCAGCTAGAGCCCTTTTTACTTTACTGTTTCTGAGTTTGGATTGGTCAGCAAAGGAAAGGGACTTGGAAAAGGGGAGAGGAAGAAGAGGACAAAGGAGGACGTAACAGCCGAGAAGTTAAAGTCTTGAAAGAAAGGAAGTCCTGAAAGAAAGGAAGTCCAGAAAGAAAGGGAGGAGGGAGACACTTACCCTTCCCTGGAGCCTTAAGTTGGAGTTATGCGTTTCCATGGTGAGAGGGAGGGGCAGACTACCTGTGGGTGTCCACATGCCCTCTAACACCTGGGAATCTAGGGGGCATAATGGCATTCTGGTATAGAGCTGGTTCCCAGTTTATTCTGGAAACTAACAGTGGTTTCAGCTGTTCCAAGTTGAGTTGCAGGGCTGGGGATGTGGTGCAGTTGATGGAGTGCTGACCAGTAGGCAGCAAGCCTTAGGTTCAGTCCCCAGCACACTGTAAAACCCGAGCACCGGGGCACATGCTGCAATCTCAGCACATGTGGAAGTGGAAGTAGAGACAGGGGAACCAGGAGTTAAAGATCATCACTAGCAAGGCCAGTTAAGGCTACTAGAGACCCTGCCTCAAAAACCAAACAAAACTGTGGAGGAACATTTACTCCCACTCTGAGTCTTCCTGGGTCACATGAGCCACATCACATGAGCATGCCAGCAGGTGCCTGCTTTGGGACGCGTGAGAGAAGTCATGCCCTGGTTTGTGAGGCTGCACTGAATGCTCCCACATGGGTTTCTGGCAGGCCTTCTGAGGCCATCCAGCCAACTCCCCCAAGAGTCACCTGGCATGACAGCGCTGTTTTCCTTTTGCCAGCTGTCACTCCATTAGCGCTTGTCATTCCATTGCTTGAACTCGAAGTCTTCAGCAGCAGCTAGTACCACTTCTCTGTCCCTGACTGGGAGGAGAAAATGCACTGAAAAGCAAATTGCTTTTCCAGTCACAGGTCTTTAGCTCAGGAAGGCTCTGGGCTGGGTAAGAGAACAGCTGGAGTCCTCCAGGGAGCTGCCCCATACTCAGCACCAGCTAGTTTTCCCAGAGCCTTTCTGCAGGCCAAGCTGCAGGGAAGCAATGAAGTTTCAGGCCAGTGACTTGTGGAGAGGATGCACTTTGCATATTTTTCTGAGACCTCGAGTGATGTAGGAATGAACAGCACTAGGCCTGGAGGAAAACAGCTTGGTGACCTGAAGATGCGCCCACATTTGGCATTAAAGAGGGGAAGCTCTTCAGGCACTCTCATCAAACCTCCTGACACGACAATTCCGCTGTTGTGGAAAATCAAGATTCTGCATGGTGTTTTGAAGCTAATCTGTCAGGACCACTTGTTTATTTGACTTTCCAAATAAATTTCCTTTTAACAGAAGGAATGCCTTTAGTTACGCTCCTAATTTTAAGAGGCTTGGCTGAGTCTCTTTTCACTGGCTAAATTGTAGCAAGACTAGTGAGGTCATAGGCAGTGGATTAATTATAGCGAGGAGGGCGAGACAAATTCAACCTTCTTTGATAAACACAGCTTAGCTACTTTAAGTGAACAATTTTCTACCGCAAACATTTCCTCACACGATATCTCTGACAGCAAACTTTAGTGGTCTCTTGGCTACAAGCTGTCAATTCTTAGAACTCTTAAACTATTCATATTATAGGAAAGTTCCTTGAATACTCCATGCCCCCAAACAGACTTAGATGGAAACTCAACTGTAGGCTGACAAGAAGTATGGATTTAACCACATTTTTGTTTCTGATATGTAAATATTTTCTAACCTTTTTCATCTGTCAATCCAAGTCCCAGGATAACCTAAGGTTTCACATCCTCAAAATGCTTATGTCAATATCTTCTTTACTTGATGTTTTTTTCATTAGGTACCATTTAATAAAGGTTGAACAAAAGAATTTTGAATATACATATATAAATAATGTATATGGATTACATATATGTAGAAAGCTAGTGAGTGAAACTATTTGCGGAGAGCTACTCTATAGAACAAGGAGGGTAGACTTAGAAACAGTGAAAGTAGATGGGCAGCTGGTTCTCAGTCTGATCCTTTTGTTGCATAGCAGTTTCCTCTGCAAAAGATTTCAGGGTGTTTTAAAAAGAGGTGAATATTCCATCCTGAGGATGCTAATTAAAGTTCAGCAAGTTCTGAAGGTAGGTTCCTTAAAACTCAGGAAGGAAACAACTTGGAAACCTTAGGAACTTAGGAAGTCCCTGAAACTGACCAGGTACAGAAGGCCCTGCCCCTCCAAAGCTTAGGTAAACAGTATTGCTGAAGAGATCAGAAGAGCCAAACTATCTAAAAGAGGCTCAGAGTAGCAGTACTGACTGAAGAGGTTTATATTAGCTGAGTTGGCTAGAAGAGAGATTCTCTGACCTCTCAAGCTGCCTCAAGTTATGCAGTAAGCTCCAGGGTTCCAGTTCTCATGAGCCGTCACCTATGCTGGAGTGGGCTTTTGGTAATGAGTCATTTCTGCTCCTGTAAGATAACCCCTCTTCCATACTCCTGTAAGTAGCCCCTACTAACTCATTGCTTCATCAGGTTGGACTTCGGGTTTCCTTACTTTAGCCTGTCATCAATTTCCTATCTGGGGACAGTAGATGTTTGTTCACATCTCTTCAGGAATAGTGTCATATAGTACTTCTATTCTCTCTGAGACCCAAAAGCAGAGGCACTCTTTGTAAAGAAACAAACTATAGGGGACTATCCAAGCCTAACATTTTGGAATATAAAGGGGAGTATGGTGTTTTGTTTTTGTTTGTTTGTTTATTGTAATATCTAGTTCTAGACCAATATGTGATTTTTGTTTGAATTATGTTGTCCATTATGTTATTCCCAACGAGTACAATACCCACTCTGGAGCCTGGTATATAGGATGTGACTAATGAATGTTGAACAGTTAGATGCAATGAATGAGTAGCCCCACTGGGTGAAGGTAGAGCTCACTGTCTCCTAAGCTGTCTTCAGTATTTGTCCCAGAGAATGTTCTAGTGACTACAATTTTTATGGATTCTCCTTTTGTAACTATGACCAACATAGTAAATAGCTAGGATTCCTGGCACCTGGTGCCTTTCTGCCTCCTTTGGACTTTGGTATCAAGGTGATGGTGGAATCATTAGGATCTGGCTGCTCACAGATTATCCTTCCTGGCCATTCTGGAGATGGAATAGCATCCTTCTGGGTAACAGGCTGAATATACACTGGGTATGCTTTGCTCATTTCTTAGATCAATGACTCAAAGTATTGCCTCTGCCCTGATCTCATGAACTCTTCTGATGTTCCTGGGAAAGAAAGGGTGGCTCTCTTTTCACCAGACCAAGATTTGGCACTCTTTCTGTAGAGGACTGAAGTAGTTGTCTTGATAATCAACCTGACTGGATTAAGAAAAGTTTAGGGGATTAATGAAGCACCTTGTATTTCTCTGAGAAAGAGGCTTGTCTCCATGACTAATCCCTCAAGGTCCCCAAATGCGATGGGACTTTGGGGAGGAAGTGAGAGTAGTCACAGTAGGACAGCTAGTTGGAAGAAGCGTGTCACTCACTGGGAGTGCATCTTGTCCTGGCCACTTCCTGTATGGCACCTTCCCCTGCTTCCCAGCTGCCAAGAAATGAAGGACTTCAACTGACACATGTTCCTGCTGCCATGATGTTTTGCCCATGTGACCATACCCCGAGTCCTCTGAAACCATGAACTGAAATAATCTTTCTTCCCTTGTTTCTGTTAGGTATTTGGTCACAGTAATGAAAATCTAACACACAGAGGGATGATATAGCAATGCTTTAAGGTTTGTGACCCATAAAACAAAATAGTATTATTCTGTTAAAAGAACATAACAATAAAATTACTCCGAAGACATTCTCCTATAACTATAGATCAGTGGCTGACTTAGCTATCATCAGAGGAACTTTCTCCTGCAGTAGGTAGGACCTCATGAGAGACCTAGGAATACTCAGTCCTAAATGGGATGCCTTCATCAAACCCTCTGCTTGTGACTTAGGGAACTTAGTGGAACAAGAGGAGGAAAGATTGTAAGAGCCTGTGGGGATGGAGGACCCCAAGGAAACAGTGGGTGCCTTTGAAACACAGCAGGCTGATACCTATGAATTCAGAGCCTGTGGTAAAATGCCAGGGCCCACACAGGTCCAAGCCAGAATGGGTCTCTGTACTAAAAGGGAACCTGGATACCCCCCTCCCCGCCCCCAACTCTAACCCAGAACCTATCTCCAATTGATAAGTGTTCACTAGGGAAAAATTAGTTTTCTCCAGTAGAGTCATACTGGGCATGCATGTACGAGAGACCCCCTGCCCATTAGTTGATGGCCAACATAAATAAACTTAGTGCTACTTCTGAAGATGTTTTATCTCATGTTTATTTTTGGTTTTGGGATATTTTCTTTGCCTTACTTGTCTCTTGCTTTGTTTTTGTTCTCTCTCTCTCTCTCTCTCTCTCTCTCTCTCTTTCTCTCTCTATCTCTCTCTCTCTTTTGGGAGGGGATCTGGGAAAGATCTGAGATGTAAGAGGGAAAACCATAATCAAAATGTACTGCATGAAAAACTTATTTTCAATAAAAAAGATTTGTGGCCCAAGCAATTTCTGTCACAGTCATTCAGATCTGCTATCATAGTGTAAACACAGACATCGACAATGGATATATAAACGAGTGTGGTTCAATAAGGCCTTACTTTTTTTCATTATTTTGTGTGGTGCATGTATGTATATGTGTTTATGTATGTGGTGCATTCATGTGTGTTCTTGTGGAAGCCAGTCCACAAAGGTCAGTACTGGGTGTCCCCTCTATTGGCTTCCATCTTACTATTTTACACAAGGTCTCCCCCTGAACCTTGAGCTCAGTTAACCGAATCAGCAAGACTAGCTAGTCAGCAAGTCCCAGGGGTCTTCCTGTTGCTGCTTCCCCAGCACAGATGGGTGCCACCACGCCTGGCTTTTTATGCAGCTACTGGGATCTACACATAGGTTCCCATGCTTGCAAGGCAAGCTCCTTATTGACTCTACCATTGCCTTAGTCCTCAATAAAGCTTTACTCAGAAAAATAGGTGTTGGGCTAAATATGGACTGTGAGGTCTGAAAGGCAGAGATTCTCTTCTTTGTTCCTTCCTCCCTCCCTCCCTCCCTCCCTCCCTCCCTCCCTCCCTCCCTCCCTCCCTCCCTCTCTCCACCCCTCCCTTCCTCTCTCCTTCTTTCTTGTTATCTTGAGAAGCAGTGTATAATAGCAGTTTAGGGAAAAAATTAAACATAAGGACTGTGTATGTGTGTGAGCATGTCTCTGTGTGTTTATCTGTGTGTGTGCGTGTATGTGTGTGTGTGTGTGCGTGCAATGCATATGTGGAGACAAGAGGTCAGTGTTGGGTGTCTTCTTTCACTCACCACCTCAAAGTCTGATTTTGAGATAGAGTCTCTCACTGGACCTAGAACTTGCTTTTTGGGAGAGACTGGCTGGCCAGAGTGCTCTCAGGCTCCTCCCGGCTCTGCACCCCTCCCTCAGTGCTGAGGTTACAGTCCTGTCAGAACTGTCCGTTTTTGTGAGAGCTGGGAAACTGAACTTAGATCCTCACGCTTGCACAGTGAGCTCTTTACCCACTGAGCCATCTCCCCAGCTTGGTTTAGGAAAAATTTCAGTTTATTCTTTGCTTTCGAAAGTTTAATCATTTTTGTCTATAAATAAATGGGCAGTTGACATATTAACAGGAAAACGTGACAAGTTTGTTAATGTGTAAAACTATGAAGGCTATATACAAAGCACAAGACTCAAATTAAGGCTAGACAGTTGAAGTTTATATAGTGGCAGACAAAGGGGCCGGACTTGGGATTTACTGGGGGAAAAGGAATGGGTTGCAAACTGTAGAAGATCAAAGCGAGGAGGAATAGAGCATGCACTGTGTGCTGTCCTGTTCTTGCTACCCATGGTCATCCTTACTTGGGCAGATGGCTCACTCTGGCCTTTTCTTCCTGCAAAAGGACCATTCCAGGCAGAAAGGAAGATGTCTGATAGAACAGTCTGACTACATTCCCCAGCTGCTTCCTCCCTGTATAGATGTAAAGTTCTTTCATGGAGGGAGACTTTCATAGCCATTACTGTGGTCTGCAGATGTCTACGCTTTCTCTGAGCCACCAAATCAAACCATGACAAAGAAACACATTTGAAGAGAGATATGAGTCACTCTTCCATATGATTAAGATTGTGGACTTGACTTGTGGGTCTCTCCTGTCCCACTGATTCCCAAATGGAGACTATGAATCTTTTGCTTAATTAACATGATAATGACAGTGTCTACCTGATAGATTGCCTGTGAGAATCCAGTGTGATAAAGTTCTTAGAACCTCGGTCATTCCATAAGAAACACATAGTTAATGTGGCTGTTACTAATTTGATCACCTATACTTAGTCCAGTAGCTGGCATGGTGAAGAGGTTTAGTGAATCTGTCATGCTCCTGACATCCAAAATGCAAAACATTTCATGGAATGCCTTCTGAGGGAGGAAGCTGTACCATCTCTTGAAGTAACATGGCCAACTTCTAGATTTCCAAGCTTCCTTTCTGAGGCCATCAAAAGTTCTTTTTTTTTTTTTTTTGAACACTTTAAATGATATATAGGCTCTCCATTCTTTGTAGGACATTTTTTTTTAAGAGTAAGGTTACTATTTGTAGTCTTCTAACTCTGAAAAATACCTTCCTTAAGAGAAATGGATAGGAAAAAAAAATCAAATTCTAGTCCTTCTTGCCCTTCCCTATTTCAGTGGCCTTAGCATCAGCCCTTTTCCAAGACTGAACATAGGCGTTGTGACAGGCAAGTTGGATAAAGCCTGGGAAAAGGCAGAAAGACCAGGAGAACAGAGAGGTGGATAGCCCATGGGGAGACTAGAACATCCTACACTGAAGACACAGATCCCATCTCTTCTACCTTCCAGATTGCTTAGACTGGGAGACCTAGCATGTAGAGGCTTCCCCATCCAAACAGACACTGAGGGTGTGTTTCACACCCTAGTTAGCTTCCACCTGAGTGACCGTTGATGAGCTTCTCCCTGCCATTATCAGTTACTGGCTCCTTCACCACATTCCTCTCCCTTCTCTGCCACCAGGGCCAGAGGGTGGTTCAGAAGGCCAGGAGGACGATCTCTGTCCTTCCTCTCCTGAACTGGAACGTCCTAGGTCTGGAAAGACTAGGGAAATCTCAGACCATTGACAGGGAACAGTGTGAGATGGACAGAAGAAAGCCAAGAGCTGGGGTTTGCTGGGCATAGAATTTACTTCTGTGGGAAAGGGATGGGAAGACTGCAGAGCTGTAGGAAGGGCTTGGGAGCATTCAGGACAGAAACTGGTAAGAGTAGTCTGTATGAGGACTAGGTTTGACTGCCAGTATTTGGCTCTTATGGGGTAGCTTCCCTCAACTCAGTGAATGTACAGTCAACTCAGTGAATGCACATTATGGTGCATTCTTCCAGAGTGATGTGGAAAAAGACCTTTAACCTTACCTTCAGTCTCAGGCCAGCTTGTCCAGGGCTCTGTGTGAAGCCCTATGTTAGTAAGGTCTGTGTCCTCTTTCATGGATGGGAGCTGCTCTATTGTCCCTATCCTCTCAAGGGCACCAGAGGTGAGGCTGGGATTTGTGAAATGGCAGGGAGTTTGGTCCGAAGTAGCTGTGGTTTCTATAAACCAACTTATTTTGGTTGGGCCACAGAGAATGGTTGATTCCACTCTCCTGACAGTCAGCCAGTTTCATGATCTGGTGAGGCTGATAGCCAAATAAATCCTGGATGGATTTCTCTTATGACCCAAGTCCATCTGCTCACTGCTTAAAAGCCAATATTTAAGAGCTGATGGTTGATGGGGAGGGAACCAGATTTATTTAACGACTGGCACCCGAGATGATGGGGTGAGCTATTGCCACCATTTGGCAATTTTAGGAAACCAGGTACAAAAAGCTTCTATAGAGCAGGAAAGGAGAGGTACAGCTGCCCGTGTGCGTGCGTGCGTGTGTGTCTGTGTGTGTGTGTGTGTGTGTGTGTGTGTGTGAAGACTGTGTGCTATGTGGGGTCTTTAACCTCCGTTATAAATTTTACCTCTGGATAGAACATTGCAATTAGCTTTGACTTCTGGGGCTAGTTCCAATAATTCTTTCATAATACTTTTTCTTTGCAGTCTTGGGAACTGAACCCAGGACCTTACATATACTAGGCAAGACCTATCAGATTGAGACACGTCTCCAGTACTAGTTACTGCAGTTCTTTCTTTAAAAAATTAGATTTTTTAATTGCATGTATATGAGGTTTTTGCCTGTATATACACATGTGCACAGATGTTGCAAGGTAAGCCCAGCAGAGACTACTACATGGACACTCTGTAAAGCCGAAAAGAAAGTCTATATTGCTGGCTCGCTGCTGCACTGGGAACTTGCCTATATCATGTAGCCCTGAGCCTTATAGCCCTCTATCTTTGGTGCACAAAACCTACATCTTGAGTGTCACACTTCAGTTAGCAAGAAACAGAACACAGAAGCTAAAAGCAAGTTTAGTACTTTTAGGGACTTTGCTGGAACTATGGGCTAGGTCTTTGGTGATCAGGTCTTTGATCCTGTTTTGACAGGTATTGAGGCCTAGATGCTAGGGTTTAATGTTAGAATGGTCCCTCTAACATGGTGTCAGTTGTGCTAAGGTCTGGGGCCTGTTACACCACATGTGTTCTTGGTGCTGTGGAAGCCAGAAGAGGGTGTGGTGTCCCATGGAACTAGAGTTACAGATTGTAGGTAGTGAATCACCATCTGGGGTTTGGAAGTCAAACCCAGATCCTCTGGTAAGAGCAACAAGTGCCATTAGCTACTGAACTACCTTTCCAGCCTCTTTAGACAAGCATACTACTTTTCTGCAAGTTCAACTTGATATCAGTTTCCATTCTTTGTGTTAGCTGATGCACAGAACTAGAATGAGGGTGGGTGGGTGGGTGGGGTTGCTACATATTTTGATACTTTCTGAGGGCCCAAGATGTTCTATCTTTTCTCCAACCAAAGAAAGATTATTTAGCAATGTCTTAATCATTCGGTTGTGATTTTTCTTAAGAATTTAGAATGTTAGGCAAAGGGGAGGAAAGTCATGGGTCATCGTGAGAAGCACTGTTGTACTTCTTGGCAGAGTCCTCTTAAATTTTATAATGTTCGTGCCTTATTTGTTTTACCCGGGTCCCAATTGTCTTTGTGGATCCCCAAGGCCTAATGTAGCACACCCACTTGGTGGAAACTTTGGGGCAGAGGAGAGCTGTGGGAAGACCATGGAGGATGGGGAACAGGGACGTTGCAAGATGTGAGGAGGGTAGGCTGTGTGTTCTGTTTGGTTTGGGGCTACACGAGGTAGTACCATCAGGGCTAGATGACCTTTCTAAGCTATTTCATTTTTTTTTTCTGCTAATCTCAAAAGAGCAAGAGACTGGCCAGGAAATGGCCTATGGGCTTTGAGGATATGGGCTGTGAATTTGGAACAATTTGGGACATTTTCATTAAAGGAGAATGGCTTACACTTTAATCTTTGGTATGCTGCCAGGCTGTCTTTTAGCAACTCAGCTGTTTTATTTATTTATTTTTCCTTTTTTTCCCACCCTGCCTCTAGCAAGACCTTTTAACATGCTCACCAAATTTGACCTCAGAAACGAGCCTTGAGAAGTTTGTAAGTACCCCAAGATAGTATGTAAAAGCATGCATTATGTGTGTATGTGAATTTTATGTTTTGATTAGATTCTCAAAGAGTCCATTGACCCCAAAGGTGTGACCATTTGCCTGTTGGAGCTGAAGTTGTTCTGGGGATATTTGGCTGCTGGTAGTGGGATTCCTATCTAAGGCTAGAGCTTTGTTTCTGGGGGCAGGGGGTGGGACTGGGGACAGGAGCCTGGAGACTTTCAGAATAGAGAATTTTAGAGCTGTTCCCTATACATTCATTATTTTCTCCCTTTGTATCTTTGCTACTATTGGGACTCAGAGAACCCTGCCCTGAAAATATGGCATTTCTTACAATGCTGAGAAATCTAATCTAAAGACAATTATAAGACCTTAAAAATATCCTTATTCCTCAAGATCGGGAGAGACGTGGGAGTTTCCTTAACTACATTTAGAGAGGATGCCTTCCTCCCCACGTCAGGTATCTGTCCTTGCAAAGGATGGCACGGAGCTTGACCACTCCAGACAGACTTCCCTCCACGTGTTGGTCCCCAGAGACCATTTCAGGGACCATTCGCATCCCCTAAGAATCATTTTCAAGCTCTCAAAATTGTCTACACCCCCATTTCCTGCTTCCCCTATAGAAAAAGGAGTAACTAAGTTTTTTAAAATAAAGAGGTAATTATAGCTCTGTGATTTCTCTTGCTGTGGTTTTCCTTTTGTACATTATTAACCTTGAATGATTTTTCTTCTTCTCAATCTTTGTTATTTTATTTCAGTGAACCTTGAGAGGATAGAGCTGTGATCTTCTTTTCCATATACTAATAAGGAAAAAAAAAAGAAACAAAACAAAACATTAAAAGTTCCCTGACTAGGAGAAAATATTTGCAAAAGACATCCAATGAAGGACAGTTACTAACATATACAAAGAGCTCTTAAAATTCAACAATCAAGAAATGAACAGATTAAAAATAGACTAGTGATCTGAATAGAGTTCTCATCAAACATTCAGATGCCAATTAAGCATGTAGAAAAATGCTCAGCCTTATATATCAATAGAGAATTGCAAATTAAAGTAACATGAATCACATACTTATTAGAATGGCTCAAACCCACAGACTACTAGTACCAAATGCTGGCGAGGCTATGGAACTTGGGAGTGCTTCTGCACCTTTGAAGGAAGCACAAAGTAATCTGGCCCCTTTGCAAGTTGACATGCCAGGTTCTCTGGTATAATCTAGTCATGGCATCTCCTCGCCTTTACCCAAATTAATTGATAATGCGTGTGACACAAAAACTGCACATGAATGGTGATAGTAGATTTATTTGTAATTGCCCAAACTTGGAAACAACCAAATACTCTTTGATAGGTGAGTGGAAAAATTGGGGCACTTTGGAGAGTGGACTATCATTCAGTGCTGACGTTAGCCAGGAAACAATGTGGAGGACATGTGGGTGCAAATTACTGAGTGAAAGAAGTCAGCCTGCAGAGGCTGTAACTATGATCCCAACATTATGACACTCCACAAATGGCATCATTACAATACAGTGAAGACAGCATGATCATCAATGGTTGGAGGCGTATGCAGACCATAGCGGATCTTTAGAGCAGAAAAACTGCTCTCGATGGTACTATAACACTGGACACATGCCATTATAGTTTGCCCAAACCCACAAGTTTTATCACACCAAGAATGACCTCCCCCCCCCAGTTATCAACTGTGGAATCTGGGTGATAATCACGTGGCAGGGTAGATTGCTGGTTGAAGGACATGTTCCCATTCCAGTGACAGATGCAGATAGAGACGTAGGTTGTGCTTATATGGAGGCTGGAAGTACACAGCACACTCTGCGCTTTCTGCTTGGTTTTGCTCTGAACCTGAAACTACTCTAAAAAGTCTGTTTATCAACAGCAGTCACTCAAGATGCAAGCACAGCACAGCAAAACAAAAGGATACTAACCACAGCGGCTAATCTTCCAAGTCAACTCCGTGGGACCAGAGTCACGATGGCACCAGCTCTCTGGGCATGTCTATGAGTGATTGTCTGGGTTAAGCTACTTGAGGTGGAGAGACCCTCAGATTGAATAAAAAGAAACAAACCAACGGAGCGCAAGTATTCATTGCTTCCTGACTGGGTGTAGTGTGATCAGTTGCCTCCTGTTACTGTGCCTTCTCCGCATGATGGACTGTATCCCTCGGAACTGTGAGCCAGAGTCAACCCTTCCTTAAGCTGCTTTTGTCAGGTGTTTTATTGCAAGGAGACAAGTTCCTTATATACTAGCCCAGTGGCTCTCAACCTTCTCAATGCTGCGGTCCTTTAATGCAGTTCCTCACGTTGAAGTGATGCCCAGTCATAAAATTATTTTCATTGCTACCTCATAACCGTAATTTTGTTATTGTTATGAATTGTAATGTGGATATATGATGTGTGTCCCCTTCTCAAAGGGTCATCTGACACCTCCAAATGGGTTGTGACCCATAGGCTGAGAACCACTGCACTAGCCTGTCAAGACTGCTGGTTTTATTTAGGAATTAGGAAGGTGGGAAACAGGTACTATACTGTTTCACTATTTCAGGGCCAGTGAAAGTCTGCTGACCATTACAAGTTAACAGTGGCCTGGTTTTTTGCAGCAAAAGGAAGGAAGACAGAGCTGTGACCCCAGAGGTTTCAAAGAACAGCAAGAACCCTTCATATAACACCAGAGCATTGCCTTTCTTATGCCAGTGCCCATGTGCCGGACTCACTGAATACTGACCACAATAAGGCTTATAGTGAAAACATTTAAACTGCTATGACATGGGCACTGACCACACAGAAGGGAGGCAGCTGGGCAGAGGCCTGGAGGCCTCTCTTAGGCCAGGCTTTGATCCTTTAGTTGCTGGGTTATAGACAATCTGGAGAGTTCTGGGTTGGAGGGTGGGGAACTTACTGGTGTGCTGCTTGCTTAGGGGTACTCACGAATACATTGTAGCAAACTTGTGGAAGTAGATCACTGGGCCTTGTAGCCGGAGTTCCTGGTTTGGTAGACCCAGGTGTAAATTTCTCACAAGTCTCAGGTGATGCTGATGATCCTGGCCCAGAACTGATGGCCCTTAACTAAATATTTAGTATTCTGAAAACTGGCATGGCCCTAAGTATAGGAAGTACTTTCATTTCCGTTCTACAGATGGACAAATAGAGGCATTGGTGAAGATCACACAATTGCAGGTGATGCACCCCTCTGAAGATCTGACTTGCTCCCTGAGTTTTCTAGCTGGCAGCCCTCTCTCAAGATCAACAGAAGTCTGAGCAAACGTCGGACCTCCTCGGGGACGCCCCCAGTCCTCTGCCAGGCAGGAGGTGAAGCCAGACACATGTGGGGCCCCTGCCCACATTGTCGGGGCTTGGCCTCTCTCAGTGAAGACTGGGGGGTGCTCCTGAGATGCCTGAGTGGCTTGGCGCTGACTTCTGCAGCTTTCTCTCATCTAGGCAGCAGCTGTGAAGCTGCTGGAACACACTAAACTGCGATGCTTCCTTGGAAGCCTGTTCCAGGGCGTGCTGTGACGGCTCCCCGAGAGAGCCACAGGCAGGGTGGTTTGCAAAGGATCTCTGGAGCACCGTGCTCAGCACAGCAGCTGCTCGGAGGCAGCAAGGGCCCTGAGCAGCCCCCCAGGGGAGCCTATTAAGAGCCACAGCACTGTGAAAAGCGCCGCAGAATCGAGCCATTAAATCTGGAAGTGGTGGTGTAGTTGTTGTTGTTGTTGTTGTTGTTGGTGGTGGTGGTGGTGTGTGTGTGTGTGTGTGTGTGTGTGTGTGTGTGTGTGTGTGTGTGTGTGTGTCCTTGCATGCGCGCACGTGCTTATGTGCCAGCCCTGAAAATGGGGCCTGGCTGAGGAATCCCAGCTCTACCCAGCTTCACATAGGTCTCCTTCTGTCTGTCCCGTGTAGTTCTTTCCCACAAGGCCTTTGGGCTTGAGAGTCTCAGTGCTTCTGGTTGGAGTTATTGAAAGTCTTAGCTTGAGGAGGCAGCAAGGCCCAGGCCAGGAGGGAATCTGAGGGATGTCTCTGCTCCCTTGGACGGCACTGGGCATACTCTGGTGAGAAGCAGATGAGGATCCTGATGGCAAGGGCAAGTGTGGCCAGGGGACCCTGCTCTGGGCCTGCTCGCTGCCCCCTTCTCTGCCATTACTATACTCAAAAGGAAAGGACTCCCTGGATCCAAGAAGATACAGCCCCTTAAGGTCAGCGGTGGTTGATCTCCATTGTCAGCATGACTGGATTTGAAGTCACCTAGATGTGTCTAGAGTGGTATAAATGAGGAGGAAAATTCCACTCCCTGTGGTAGCACCATCCCATAGGCTAGGGAACCAGACAAAACCAACAAGAGAAAGTGAGGTATGCACTAGCTTTCTTGTTTCTGCTTCCCCTCTGGGTTCAACAGGACCAGACATCTCCTGTCTCTGATGTCAAGCCTTCATTGCTGTTGATGAGCTGTACCCTCAACTCGTGAACCAAAACCTTCCTTCCCCAAGTTACTTTTCATAACAACAAGAATAGGACACGGGAGAACCATGGTTCCCTTTCCACACACTTTGTATAAGAAATCGTTATCTGCCCGGATGCCCGAGACCAAGTCCTCAGTACAAAGGAGATTTATTTGCACCAGAGGAATAAAGGATAAAGGCAGGAGATAGAGGAAGAGGGCAGAGGGGAAGGGAACAAAGGAGAGGGGAGAAAGGGGGCAAAAGAGAGGGGTAAGGGGTATTTGTCCCTGAGAGAACAAAGGACTGTTTCTGGGTAGAGAGAAGACAAATGTGGCATATAGGAAAATGGCAGTTTATAAAGGTACAAGGGGAACCCGAATGATAGGATGAGGTTTTGAATTTTAATTGGGCATGTTAATTAGGTTAGTCAAAGGGGGCTTTTGTTTGCTGGACTTCAATACTTTGATAGGTGGGCTTTGGGAGTCAGTCTCAGGAGGAGGAATTGGCCAAATTGGGGGCTAGCTTTAGGAATGTAATCTAATGGTTTCTAGCCAGATGGAGGGAGTGGGGAAGAAGGGCAGGGTCTGCCAGAGCCACATGATCTAATAGACTAGAGTCCCTTCTCTCTGTATCCTTAGGATTGGGGCTTCCTGCTAATCGGTCCTAAGCCAGCTTCTTATGCCCTTATAACCTCCTTCCAGCAGTCTTTCAGGGATGGACTCTGTGAATGGGGCTTGGGCATGCAAGTTGGGTGTCTGCCTCTCTCTCTCTCTCTCTCTCTCTCTCTCTCTCTCTCTCTCTCTGTATGTGTGTGTGGTCTCTCTAGGGTGAGGGAGCTCAATGTGTAAATAGTTAGGGATGGGCTGCAGGTTAGAAATCATCTTTCCCCATGGCTCCCCCATTCCTGTGCAGAACTCCAAGGAGCCCAAGAATTCTAAGTTTAGACTTTCCAGGCTTATAAAAGTGTATTTGTTGAGGTATGGGGACAGAGTATATTTATTTTAACAGTCTGTTGGCTTGATTTATAACTTTTAACTCCTATGATCTAGGCCCTGGAAGTTGGGGGAGACCAACAGACCTGGTACAGATGAGGAAAACAGGCTCTGAGACCTCCCTGAAGCAGGCTGGACCCGGGCCACAGTTGCAGGCAATCAAGTAAAGTGCCCACTGGGAGTGGGGTTGTGGTGGCAGGACTTGCTATGCCCTGTGGACAAGACCCACTTGTCTTCTGGGATGGTTTGCTGTGGGTTGAGAGTAATGAAGGCAAGGATGCTGATGATGAAGATACAGATGCTGATGATCTGTCTGGAGCCTCATGATGTGCCTGTTGGTAAATAGTGCTCTAGTGAGGATGGGCTAATCTTAGGTACCTTGACCTTTGACCCCTCTCTTGACCATGCTAGCCTGAGAGAGAGGCAGACATGCTGTCCTTTCCTCTCTCACAATGCTGCTATCAAGCCCTCAGATCTTCTCACTCTGGAGCCCCACTTCCACTCCAGTGCAGACATATCACAAAGTTGTGCAGTAACTTTCAGGAGGAAATGGGCCACTGGAGGAAGTTTGGTTCTTGGGGTCCCTTGACATGACCATTATCCAGCTTGATGGGAAGACAGTGTTCAGAGTAATATTGCTGGGGTTGTTTTTGGGGAGGGGAAGTGGAAAAAGCATTGCCTCTGTGATTCCCAAGTAGCTTTGTTACTGTCATGAACTAGGAAGGGACCTAATAAGTATCTTTTTATAATTTATCAGAAACCAATAATTTATTTGAAGGTTTTCCTGAATTAATCTCTTCTCTGGTATCCGTTCATGCACCTGTGCACCCATGCACCCCACACACCCATGCACCTGTGCACTCATACACCTCACATACCCATGCACCTGTGCACCCATGCACCCCACACACCCATGCACCTGTGCACTCATACACCCCACACACCAATGCACCTGTGCACCCATGCACCCCACACACCCATGCACCTGTGCACCCATGCACCCCACACACCCATGCACCTGTGCACTCATACACCCCACACACCATGCACCTGTGCACCCATGCACCTCACACACCCATGCATCTGTGTACCCATGCACCTCACACACCCATGCACCTGTGCACCCATGCACCTCACACACCCATGCACCGGTGCACCCATGCACCCATGCATCCGTGCACCCATGCATCCGTGCACCCATGTATCCATGCATCTAGGTTTGTTTGTGTTCCCCAATATTTAAAAAAAACTTATTTCTGGATGTTGGTGGTACACGAGTTTAATCCCAGAATTTGAGAGACTGAGGCAGGCAGATCTCTGTGAATTCAAGGCCAGCATAGTCTACAGAGCAAGTTCCAGGACAGAACACAACAACACCCAAAAAAACCCAAACCAAACCAAACCAAACCAAACAACACCCCCCACCAACACCCTCCCTCCCCCCCAAAAAAGGAGGAGGAGGAGGAGAAGGAGGAGAAGATTAGCTGAGGGAAGATTATATTCAGGCTATGTGCCATACTATCATGTCATTAACTCACATAAAAACCCTGATAAATATTATTGGCAGTCTGTAAATGGGGAAACAGAGACTTGGCAGTAAATCAACTGGCCTGTGGTCAAGGTGGAGCCTAAGTCTGTGTTTTGTAGTGTTTCTACCAAGGGAAGACTATTCCTAGAGTTTTTTTAAAATTTGGAAAGAGATAACCTGCCGGGTCTGTTTGCTCCTCTCTCCTTGGCAGTGTTCCTAGGGACTCTGGGTCCAGGTTCCTTCTCCAAAGGGAGAGCTGGGGCCCAGGCACAAGCGTCACGGCACTGCCTGCAGATTTTGCACATCTGCTACCCGCAATGCCTGGCCACCAGTGTGCTGTCTGGTGCCCACAGTTGGACAGCACAGGCTAGTTTTGACAAAGCGATAGAGGCTGTAAAACAGCCGTGTGACATCGCCTGCTGGTTTTAAAACCAAACACCCGACAAAGCAAGGTGGTTGAGTAAAAAACCGAAACACTCTTGTTTCAGATGAGGACATTTTACTTACAGAACATCTATGTTTCCTTTCTTTGCTTTTCTTTCTTCCATGTACCCATTTATTTCCTCTTCTCCTCCTTTCTTCCCTCCCTCCCTTCCCCTTCCTCTTTTTACTCCCTCTCCCCTTTTCTTTGTTTTCTCCTATTTTAAAAACATTTTCCTGTTGGTATGTCTCTTCCTTCTAAAAGTTTGTTTAAAATATTTTATTTTTATTTTCTGTGTGTCTGCCTGCATTTATATCTGTGGACCATGGGTATAGTACCTATGGAGGCCAGAAGAGGGCATCAGATCCCCTGGAACTGGAATCGTGGCGGCTTGTGACTTGTCAGGTGGATGCTGGGAATTGAACCCTGGTTCTGTGGAAGAGCAGCCAGTGCTTTTAACAGCTGAGTTGTCTCCTTAGATTCTTCTGGGGTCAGACTCAGGTTGTCAGATTTGTTGTCAGGTGCCTTTACTCACTGAACCATCCTGCTGACTCTTTCTCTAAAAAACATCGTCTCCTGAAAGACCCTGCCCAAGCATCCCGTTTTCCCCTCCAGCTTTCCCCCTTTCCATGTTCTTGTATATCAACCCATCTCTCTAGTTTTGTGCACACAACTCAACAAATGTATAGTTTTATGAATTCCAATGTGTAGGTTTTGTTTTGTTTTTTTTTTTCATAACCCAAGGTACTCCTTTCAGTTAAGCCAAGGTAGAGATGGGAAAATTTAAAACAAAGTATTCCCTAATAAAAGTATTTGTAAAGGGACAGGGTCTCTGGCAGGGTGCACCTGCCCACACCCCTCCCCCTGTCCTCTGACTACAGGAACTAGGAACATCAGATTTGGCTTTTGACTGTGAACTGGGGGTCTAGCTGGGTACAGTGGTTCCACTGTGACTCACAAGCACACTTCTGTTCATCTGGCTGATCCCCACAGAGCCCCACTCACCACGGGGGAGCTTCAGGTTTCAAGGTATATGTAAATAGGAACAGCTCTCAGCAGTCACAAGCACATTTTAACCTGTCTAACATATCAGGTGAACTTTAAACCCTAGGGCCGTTTTTTGGTTTTTGAAATGCCTGGCCCTTCCTCTTCATTCTAGTTTCTCACTCCCAGTCCCTCCTGGAGGCGCTGTTAGGTTCCCTGGAGCATTTTTTCTCTCTCTCTCTTTGCTCTGAGGCCTAGATGGTATCCTACTAGTAACGAGGAGTCCCTAGCTTCTGGCTCCTGGTTCAAGGTCCAGTCTGTTCTCCTGCACACTTTTCGGCTGCTTCCTCACCAGCTGCTGCCCAGGTTGTTGTTTGTGCTTTGTGGGCATGGTGTCTACTCCTTGTTCTGGGGGCTTTCTCTGGGCTTGGCTCTGCTATAGTCGCCTGTCCAGCCCCACATGCCTGAACTGATGCTGGAGTTCCTGGGGATCCGTGACTGCTTCTGTGTTGAAAGGCAAGGTTAGCTCTATGGCTGAAGGCAGATTTCTACTCTTTTCTCCTGAATCGAATCCACAGACAGACCAGAGCAGGGTAAAAAAAG
Organism: Tokudaia tokunoshimensis; assembly: GCA_036184795.1. Classification (NCBI taxonomy): domain Eukaryota; kingdom Metazoa; phylum Chordata; class Mammalia; order Rodentia; family Muridae; genus Tokudaia; species Tokudaia tokunoshimensis. Next base: position 55,515,535 of record BTHU01000003.1, on the reverse strand, counting down.
CTTTAAGCTTTGATCTCTATTCCCTAAAAGGAGAAGAAAAGATGATAGGTAGATTTAAGCAAATGGAGTCCAGGAGAGGCAGAAAGGCTGGCTTAGGTATTTACAGGAATTTTTCCAACCGTCCCCACCACAAAAGTTACTACAGTCTGAGGATGGACACAGGCTCATTTTTCTCTCTTGGGATAGAGTAAAATGCTCACTTCTGTCAAGGAAACGCACAATGTGGGGGTACTTACATGGGGAAGAGTATCTTACTTTTCTATTCCTTTGCTAAAATAACATGACCAAAGCAATTTATAAAATAAAGCATTTCATTTGGGGCTCATGGTTCCAGAAGGTCAGAGTCTATGGCTACCATGGAGGGGAACCTAGTAGCAGGTTGGCAGACATAGTGCTGGAGTATTAGCTGAGAGATCACATCTTGATCCACAAGAATGAGGCAGAGATAGATAACGTGGGGTGGTGTGTACCTTTGAAACCTCAAAGACCTCCCCAAGTGACACACTTTTCCCAATTGTCACACCCTCTAATTCTTCCTAGAGAGTTCCACCAGCTGGGACCAAGCATTCAAATACATGAGCCTGTGGGAGCCATTCTCATTCTAACCACCAAGGTAAGGGACTGCCACGTCTAAGGAGCCAAGGCTCTCTGATGCTCTTCCCTAGCATTCTGTAGTCTAGGCAAATAGAGGTGTTCAAGTCCCACTAGACACCTCCTTTTCATTTCCTTGATGCTGTCCTTTCCTTTCTCCCACCCTCCTGAATTTCTCCTATTTGTCTAAGCTCTGTCCATACCATTTCCTCAAAGCCTCCCTAAAGCATTTTTTAGGCCTGAGAGTGCCGACTGTCCATGTTGAGATGACAGAACCAGAAGAAGGGACAGGGAATGATAGACAGGGAATTTTAGTGTTTCCATGATCTACATTACCATCTATGAGGGAGGTCACTAAACCCTGACCGACATGCATATCTCTTAATCCTTTGGGTTCTTAACTGTGGTAACAATATCCTATTCCTCAGGCCCAAAGATGGTACTGAGCAAATATACTATAGAGGATGCAGACTTGATTTCTTCTGCACCTACTGGATTTTGCTGACACTTCTTGTTCCTGGAGATGTTCTGCAATTAGATGCCAGGAACAGAACTACAAGCACCAGTGGGATCGAAGACCTGGTGCTTTCTCTTCAGTTTTATTACCTTTCTGATTCCAGCCAAGAATGTGTTGTGATTCCAAACCCCCACTCCACAACGATGTGTTAGGTCTATTCTGGCTTCTGCATTGATTCACAATGAATAAAAATTAAGTCGGTACTAAATTTTATGGACTCTCTCCTCTCTCTCTCTCTTTTTTTAATTCCACCTATTTGAGCTTTAACTAGATGGTGCCTGTGGGAACTGAAGGCAATTTTAATTAGTATCTTACTACGACGAACCCAGATCGGATCACTGCTCTGCAACCCTCCATTGCTGCCTTCTCTCATCCTATCCACCTACCTTCAAGTCACCATCTGTGCCCATCCCTCAGGGCTTGCTCAAGACTTATTTGCATCACAAAGTTTTCCCTGGTACCACAACCCTAGCCTTAGCAGTCTGAGCTCTGCTATGTTTTCGGATGTACCTTGGGGATGTATTGATTGCCTTGTGAGAGTAATTAACTTTCAGGTCTGTGCCTCTGCAGCCCGTTAGATTTCCCAGGTAAGTACTTGAGGGTCAGGACAACAACTCAGGGTTCTTGTTTGTTTGTTTGTTTTGTTTTGTTTTCCATATTAACCCGGTGATGCTCATGGGTTCCCAAGCGTGAACAAAGATGGAAGGTAGGGAAAACACTGATCAGACGGTGTAAGAAAGCACAGTGCTTTCTCGGACTATGCTTCTAAAGTTTCAGTGGTGTTTGGGTTCACACACGCGACTGTCTGAGAGTCCTAGGGACTCTGATAAAAAACATGATTTGAGAACAACTTGACAGGATTATGATTTGCAAAATCAACTATACAGATAGTAAATCTCACATGACTTTTTAAAAGACAGGGGTCTAGCCTAGGCTGGCCATAAACCCTGAGTAACTGAAGATCATTAGGTCTCAAACCTGGGACAAATGCTCTTCCCTAAATAATCCAACCATTTTGGCTACCCACCCTCTCTGTTCTTTGGGTCTCCTGGATGCTGCACTTGGTCCCTCTTTCTCCATTTCTCTCCCTGCTCCCAACATGGCCCAGCCCAGTCTGGTGGTGTCCATTCTGGACTCTTCCAGATGTCCCTGGCTATGCTCTCCCACATATCTGCCAGAAACCTTCCCCACCATACCTCAGAGCAGCCACGGTTCCTTTCCTTTTACCTTTTAATTTTTTTTCCAAAGATGACCTTGAACTTCTGAACCTCCTGCCTTCACCTTTTGAGTGCTGACATCAGAGGCATGAGACAGCACATCTAATTTAAGTGATGTTGGGATCACACCCAGAGCTTCATACATGCAAGGCAAGAGCTTTACCAAGTGAGCTTACATCCCGGCAGCTACATGAATTGTTAACAAACATTTAAGCAAAAAAGAATTTCTTCTTCTTTATTTTTTTGTTTTTAGTTGTGTGTTTATTTATTTAGTTTTAGTGTGTCTGTGTATGCATGCTGTGTGTGTGTGTGCATGCGTGCCACAGTGTGAGTGTGGAGGTCTGAGGACAACTGTGTGGAGTCATTTCTCCCTTTCACCTTTATGTGCATTCTGAGGATTGAACTGAGGATGCCCGGCTTCCTAGGCAAGAGCCTTTACCTGCTGACTCATCTCTCTGGCCCCAGAAATGGGAATTTCCTAACAAAATTTAAGAAAACACAAATAGAATCATCTCTGAGAGCACACACACACACACACACACACACACACACACACCAAAATGGTAACTAGCAAAAATACTTGTAAATGTCAAACTGAAATTGCCTATTTAATTCGAGATGGTAGGATTAATTCATTCATAATTAATCCCTGGTTTATTCTCAGCCCTGGCCTGTTTGCTCCTGACCTTCCTTCCTGTCTGCCTGCTCTCTGCTGTTTCTGTAGATTTGCTCATTAACTGTTGGATTTTACAGCCCCAAGGACGCTTCTTTCCTTTCCGGTCAGGCTTCCTCTCTTGGGCTACTCTGAGCCGTCTGCCTCCCTGGCCACCTGAGTCTCCACCATACCTTGTTCTTTCATTTTGATGTTTTAATTGGGACTTAAGAGGCAGAGTAAATATTTCAAATGGTCTCATAATTCTTTGAATTTATTTAAAAACACAAAGTATGAAGCAAATAAATAAACGTATGGTTTATTTTGCCTTTTGGCTGACTCAAAATAGCCTCTAGACTTCAGTTGTATAGTTAGAAAGCCATTGGCTGAGGGAAAAAAAAAACCCAAATCCAAAACCAAAACACTAGGTTGTACATAACTAACCCAATGTGAGTTTATAAATGTATTTTCAGTTTCTAAATCTTAAGAGATGAAGGCCACCCACAGTTTCCTATATTAAGATGTAAAGAGAGTCCTGTATAATTAACTGCAGTTTGTCGAAGGCAATGCTGTCAAACAGAAGTGCACTCTCTTGAGTGGAGTTAACACCAAGCCCCACGTGAAACCTTTTTTCAGTGTGTTTACCTGCTTTTTCTTTTTCTTCTTTTCTTTCCTTCACAGGGACTCATCCCAGGCTGGTGATCTTCCTGCTCTGTCCTCCGAGCACTGGGATTACAAATGTGTGCCACCACACCTGACTTTTCTCATCTAGTCTGTAGGTCTATTCTTAGAACAGGGAAAAGAGGTACCTGAATGCAGCATGTTCCGGGAAACAAACAAACACTTGTAATAGACATAACTTTCAAATTTTACAACTGGCTTCTTAAACCATGGTGGTGGGTTTTAGTATGTTTATATTTTTGTCTTATATTTCTTGTCCCTTACTAGATTTTGGGGGGCTGGAAGAGGGATTTCGTGATCATCCTGATTAACTGTTGCTTTAGCTTTTAAAATTAATTATTAATTTATCCCTTGAAAATTTTATAAGTATATACATTGTACCTTGATTACATCTACCCTCAGTTCCTCCTCCCAACTCTCCGTCACCTCACAACATGTCTCCCTTCCAACATCATATTTTCTTAAGAAAATAACCACTGAGTCCAGTTAGTGCTGAGCATACGTGCACAGATGTGCAGCTATTCAGTGGGTCATGGGGAGCCTTCCTGTGGCCCTCCCCTAAGGAAAGTGGTTTTCCTACTCCCCAGCAGTCAGCAACTGTTAACAACTCTGCTGTAATATTTCTTCTGAAATTAGCTGGAGAAACAAGTTTCAGATTCCCAGAGATTGTCATTCTCTGGGTTTCACAGGAGAGCCTCTGGTCTGGCCTGGATGAAGGAAGCTTCTTGCAGTCTCTGGAGAAGGAAGCTGATCAGCATTTACCTTCTCCTCAGAAATGTAACCCCTTGAGAGCTGAACTTGTCTTCAAATCCTTGAAACAGGGGTACCATAAGAAGAGCTTCACCCCAGCATGAGAAGTCAGATCAAAGTTTCTCCTTAGACAAATAATAAATACCTCACAGAGGCTAAGCACCTGGGATATCTAATTAGAAGAAAAACAGCAAAGAGTATATGCCAGTCAGACAAAATAATAACAAGCATTATAATGGTTGCCAATGATGGTTGCTTACTATGCCTGATAATTATTCAAGAATAATAACCAGGTAGGTATTAATATAGACATTTTATACATATTAATACATATTATACATGTTACTCTTCAAGATAACCTTATGAAGTAGACACTAATATAATCATGATCATATAGATAAGGAAATGGAAGCAGAAATTGGTTAAATAACTCATCCTGTCTCTTTGTGTTACACAGCACCTGACTCTGGAAGTACTTAGTGAGAACATTTTGTTTGCTCCACAACGAAGTCCAAACAGCACAATGCTAAATCAGGTGAAGGCTCCTGGCTGCCTTATAGCAGCAGAGAAATAGGAGGGAAATTGGGCACATGCAAAGACAGACATTACATGATAAGACAAGAAGCAATAGATATGGGAGAGGCCATGCTTATTCTTCATAACAATCTGCATGGGCAGGAGTTAGCCACTTCCAACCTACTCCTCAAAAGTAGCATTAGTCTCTTTACTATGGAATTTTTGATCCAACCACCTCCTATTAGTCCCAACCTCAGAAGGGTCTTAGAACTTTCTAGTACTTTTACATTAGGTATCAAGCTTCCAGCACATGAAACTTGGGTGTACATTTAAGCCACACTAAGCTATAACTGTCCAAGATCATCTAGCAAGTGAACAGCAAAACTGAGATTCCAACAATAGGATTCCAGATTGCAGATTTTGTGAAAAACATTTAATTTACTGTATGTGAGGGCACAGTAAAGAATACACCAAAATGGGGCCCCCATAGTTAGGGCTGTCTTAGGGTTCTACTGCTGTGAACAGACACCATGACTGAGGCAACTCATAAAGGACAACATTTAATTGGGGCTGCCATACAGTTTTAGAGGTTCAGTCCATTATCATCATGGTGGGAAGCATGGCAGCCCGCAGGCTGACATGATGCTAGAGGAGCCAAGAGTTCTACATCTTGACTGGAAGCTAGCCAGGAGAAGGACTGGCCTCTGCACTGGGCATAGCCTAAGCATAGGACCTCAAAGCCCACCTCCACAGTGAAGCATTTCCTCCAACAAGGCCACACGTCCTAATAGTGCCACTTCCCCTGGGCCAGGCATATTCAAACCACCACAAGGGGGAAGGTTTTTGTTGTGGATAGGAAAGAGATAACATCCAGGAGCATCTGGAAGAGTCCAAAGCAGAAAGAAAAAGAAGCAAATGGGTTATGGCCACTGCTATCTTCAAGAGAAGGGATAACAGTGGAGATGGGAAACCCTTGCCAATATATAGAGAACAGATATCTCAGAGGAGGGAAGCCTGAGTACTGAAAAGGTCCAGGATATTAGTGTGGGCTTTGATATACATACATACATACATACATGCATACATATATACACACACATGCACTTACATTCACACATATGTACATGTACACATATATGTATATCAAAGTCCACACTAATATCTTGGTCCTTGTAAATGTATGTGTATACCCATACATATATGGACATAGATGTATACATATACACACACGTATATATGTATGTATCAAAGTCCACATTAGCATCCTAGCCCTTGTACGTGTATATGTATATACATATATACATACACTGAGTTGAATGTATGTGGTGTGTGTGTGTGTGTGTTTGTGTGTGTGTGTGTGTGTGTGTGTGTGTGTATGCATTATTTGCACATGCCACAGTGACTGTGTGGAGGTTAGAGGACAACTTACAGAGGACAATTACTATCATGTGGGACCCAGGATTCAAACTCAGGTTGTGAGGCTTGGCAACAAATTCATTTACCCATGTAGTCATCTTGCCAGTCCCAACTGCAGATATTTTGACCAGGGTACTGAATTTCTTGTATTGCACAGCAGAGAAGGCTAACATTCAGAGGTGTGAGAAGTGTAGCGTTAACTACCTCAGGCAACCTACCTTCTAGTTGCAGGGCTGTTCTAATGCTGTTGCATTACTCCCTGCTGTGGTTAGGATGGACCCAGAAGCCACAGGCCTGAGGTCATATAAGACAGCAGCCTGGACTTGTTCTAGAATGACCAAAGAGAACAGCCTTTTCATTTATGTTCTTTATTTTAAATTTGAATAAAAAGTTACTCTTTACAGATGTGGAACTTAAGTGACCAATTGAGACCAGAGGTCAAAATCGCCCAAGGATGATGTCAACTTTTCTACTTAAGAGGACTTAAAAATGATAATTGGTTGGAGATGAGGAGGCCAATTTAAAAGGATGTGTCTTGAAGCTATTTTGTACAGAGAATTGCGGGTTTTTATTTTAAATATTATGATCAGAGTAGGTTGGAGCCAAGAGCCACTGGAGAGACCTTTTCTCAGATTCTGCCTGGTTCTGCCACTGGTGTGAGTTGACCGTAGCTGCAAGTGATGTATTTGGTCTTCAATTTGGTTGCATGCATGCATTGCTGTCTGGTGACACACTGACATCCCCAGAACACAGCCTGGTTGGGCACCCACAACTGACTTGTGGAAGGAAGGGGCCTGGGTACTACGAAGCTCTCCCACGGAGAGTCTAACAGGATCAGTGGCGCTTGGGCATCTGAACTCTTGGATGAGACTGTGCTTAGTGATCAAGAGTGGATAAAATTCCATTAGAGGTAAACGTTGTCAGACAGCGGGCTGGAAAGATATATTTTAAGCTGAGAAATTACTTAATAAATTCAGCCCAACACTCTGTGACATTTCCCACAAGACTTTAATGCTGTTTACAAATTCCAGAGAACACCCTGAGTCGTTTCTGGCATGGGCTTATGATTTATTTCAAAGGAAAATGGGACAGAGTGTGTGGGTTTGTGTTTAATGTGAAAAGGGATTTGGAGATGAGAAGTCAACTGGCATGAAAGATTGCAGGGCAAATGTAAAGCTGTGGTGCTTGTGGGTGGCCCTGCAGCACACACCAGGGCACTGAGCAAAGGGGCCTCTCACCACTCCAGGGCTAATCAAACGGTACCACTTACATGGGCCAGTGATGGTTCAAGAGTCTGCCTTAGGAGGTGTGGCGACCCAGGCCTTCAGAAGTACATTAGTTTCAGACTTTCCTATTGAGACCAGGTAGAATTTCCTCCCTAAGGAGGGTGGGCGCTTACATTTCATTCTCTACAAGGGCCAACATTCAGAGTGTATGAACCTCAGTTAGACTGAAGGAAGGAATTTCTAAAGAAAATGAGGGCTTGATGGTAGCAGGTGGGGGTGGGGGGATGGGGGTAGTGGTGGTGAGATGACTCAGTGGGTAAAGAGTGCTTGCCAGTAAACCTGACAACCTAAGTTTGATCCCACATCAGTGTGGAAATAGAGAAACTTCACGAAGTCGCCCTCTGACTTCCCTGTGTGCATGCTCTTCCCACATGACACACAGAAACATGCACACATGCATGCACACATGAATACATATAATAATTAATAATAATAAATGAGAGCTTGAACTAAGACCACAAGGAAGAGTTGGAGGTGTGTTCTCTGTATCTGATTCTCTGTGTTTCATGGAGAAAGAGGGGCAGGTTAGATAGCATTTTGATTTAATTGCTCTGTGAGACAGAGACAAACTTGTGGTCTGGAAGGGGGTATACCCCTAGTAGGCAGGTTAACGGGGCCTCAACTGTTGGGTTATGATGGATGCAGCCATGTGGGGCCGACAGGGAGCGGAAGTGAGGAACTCTCTTATCTCTTGCTTCTCCCCCTCTCCTGGAAACTTCTGGTTTCATTCATCTTGTTTGCCTTGGAGTATGTGGTCTGAATGGGAAACGAGGACAGTGACGTTCCCCATCTTTCTTGGGGGAGAAAAATGACATTCCATTTGGTTTTGGAAAATACACAATATTCCCCTTATAAAATATTCAATCACTGTCATTAATCCTTCTGCCTGGGCTGGCCCTGCCCCACTTAGGCATGAGTGACAGGGCTTTGGCAATGGCTATAGGCCCGGGAACTTGGCTCTCTTTATTGATGATGTAATTGGTGGTTCCAGGGTCCTGTGTCAGCTGACCAGAACTCTCTAGGGTAAGGGTCAGGGTACAAGGTGTCCCTGGCACAATGTGCAGACTTAAATGGAAGGACACCAAACAACCTAGGGACTCTACAGCTGAGCTGAGGCTTTGTAGGAAAGTTCTGGGTCTTGATAAATTAATTTCCATCAGTATAACAGAGTGTCACTCAAATAGTTCTGTCCTCTGTGCCAAAGCTTGTCTATCTTCAAAAGAGGCCAGCCCCCACTCCTGTGCCACTGACTGGACCTTGGGTGTCTCTTCCCTGTATGGTCACCATGACAAGAACTGATTGTTTCTTTCCTCATCTTTCCTTCTCTGCCTCCTTTCCACTTATTCTTATTGCTTTAAAAATTATTTCCCCTCAGCTTTAGGATATTGACAGATAAAAGTTACACATATTTATAGTATATAACATGACATTTTGGTATTTGTATCCATTGTAAAGTGATTAAATAAAATCTAACATAAAATGTCATACTATGTAAAGTACACAAAGACACACACTATATATTGTCTTATTTATTTATTCTTAAATAATACAATACCAAAATGTCCGAGTAGGTATTTTATGACTACCAACCTCAAATTCTTCTGTGACTATGGGAAAAACTCAGGTCTTCTAAGGAGAAGAGACTCTCAGATATCCTCAAACTCCAGAACAACTTCTTGTTTTCCTACCTCCATCCTCCCTGGGGATGACCATTAATTTGGAACCTGTGTTGGGCAGAAAAGGGCTCTGGGCCATGTGGTCTGTCTCATGACAGTCCTGAGCTGCTATGAGGCTCTAAGGCAGGGCTAGCTGCAGGTGGCCTTGGCACAAGCTCCCAGGAGAATGTTTTCCTAGCTTGACTCTACTTTCACCTAACTGGCTTTCTCTTGCCCATGTTCTCCATACTCATGGGCATCAGCTTCTTGTGTTTACTGAGCTCTCTGGGCTTCCTATCCTGGGTGTTACCAGGCAACTCCTTTCTGACCCAGGCCAGCTGCACCTGTGCTCTGCATCATGGCTGGGTCTCTGCTCTTGTCCTTCCAGCCCCTCGGACACTTGGTCTTGTGTGCTATCCATTAGCTCTACCTGGGACCTTTCTAACCTCCAGAGCTCCAGACTGACTCTAAGGTGGCATTCTGTGAATGCTCCTTAGGACCTTTGAGGAGGACCCTTTGCCTGAGACTGTAAGGAGATAGGGCAGGGAATTGTTTCCTGGAGGACACCCACTTCTAGGATGAGGATGACACCTTGGTCCACCAGACCCCTGTGAGTCTGACTTAGACCCTGAGGGAAGCTGTTGAACTTCTGTTAGGTTATTTCAGACCCTCTGTACCCTGTCTCACCCAAGTGCATGGAGTCTGGGTAGCTGCCTTGGCACATGGCTCTGGGTACCAGGACTCCAACTTCCCTCACACCAGGCAGGGTAGAAACTTATAATGGTCTTCATAACAAATTTCAAACTGGGATCACAGAGCTGGGGAGATCATAGGAGCCATCAACTCCTTCCTGTCTAGGATGAAGACACTGGAGGTCAGGGAGTTGAAAACCCAACCCCCACATTTTATTAAAGACAGAGCTGGCCTCCCTTTCCAGGGCTAAAGCCAAGTAAGCAGCCATCACCAACATGTCTGCCCAGCAGCTCTGTAAAGTTAGCAGAGTAGAAAGCACACCCATCCTCCCAGCTGTGGCAAAATCCTGCATGCTACTCTGAAACCCGACTTCTTGGTCCTTTTGGGATTTTCATAGCTGATGTTGGTATTGAGGGACCTGGCAGCTGTCGACCTGGGTAATACCAGCACCTTCAAGATCTCTCTGGAAGCAGCCATGTTCAGTATTTCAGGGTCTTGGCTACCTCAAGGATGGGTAGTCCACAGTGGCTTAAGTGACCAGATCCCTTCAGCTGTAAGAAGGAATGACATTTGGAACATCTGTGGAACTGCTAGGAGATGAGGGAGGCGAGGGGGTGCTTGGGTACAGAGAGAGACCTATCCTCTAAATGGCTGTGGTACTTGGTCTTGTTGTCTCCCGTCCCTTTCAGCATTGCAATGCTACAGCGCTAAAAGGAAGCATTCTGCTGTCTGATTATAACCTTTCTAATGAAAGGGTTGAGTTACTAGCTTCAAGAAAAAGAAATGGTAGGAGCTATTTAGCTTTGACATTGTACAGTCCCCATCTGGGCTTGGGCCTGCAAAAGTAGCTAGGCTCCATTGCCAACTATCAACTGGGGTGGCCCACTGGGCAACAGCTTCCTCAGGAGAAACACAAGGAGGCTTAAACATTTTGATAAGAACAAGGCCGAAGCTGAAGAAGCCATGGGGTCCAGGACTGAGCAATTCTCTTTTATCACAGAAAGACAAGCATCCGAGGTCTCTCTGTCCCAGTGCCATGGGCTGACTTACTTCACCACAGCACATGCTGCCAGGGTACTTAATAGTGATGAAGGGGCCGGTGCACATGATCCTGCTTGCATGGTTTAGGGAACCTTCCACAATCAACTCTTTCCTCCTGGAAGCAGTGCTTATCCCAGTACTGGCTTGGGACTTCCTGTGATGCCTGTGCATAAATGATTCAGGTCCTGCTTTTTGAAAGTGTTAAAGCCCCATCTCTTTTTTCTCTAGCCAGGAGCACAAGTGGCAGTCTGAAGCTGGAATTTAATACCCAGTAAAGCTTTCAGCTTCAAGAATAAAAGGGCGGTTCTGTAAACAGCACACAAACCCCCCATCTATCTTGGCCAGGGTGCGGGAAGTGGAGAGGGAAAGGGCTGCTGCCTACTCATCCAGGGACCCAGGTTGCATCATACATACCCTTCGCAGGGCTTGCTGAGGCCCCACTAGGCTCCTGTGAAAATAGTCAGCTTTCAGTCACTATAACAAAATAAACAAGATAATAATGTTATAAAGAGAAAGACTTATTTTGGCCCTTAGATTTAGATGTTCCTATCCAGGATTAGACCAAACCATCACTTCGAGCCTCTGGTGGGGTGCTTGGCAGTGAGAAGCATGAGGCAGAGGAAACTGCCCACCTTATGGCCGGAAAGCAAGAGAAAAAGAGAGAGAGGGAGGGGCCCAGGATCCTACTCCTCTTCGAGGGCTTGCCTCCAACGTCCCAAAGACACCCTACTATGTTCTGCCTCCTAGAAGTTGTACCACCTCCCATAGTACCACCATAGTCTGTGACATGAGAGTCCTGGGGGAACATATCCAAATCACAGTAGTTCTTTAAAAGCCTAGACCCCGATGACTTATTACCTCTCAGGAAGGTGGGGCACCCTTTCCAGGGCTCATGGTCCCAAGTCAAGACCTTTTTAAAAAAAAAAACAACTTATTTTTACTATTTAAATTATTTATTTTTTATTGTAATGCACTGGTGTTTTGCCTGTATGTATGTGGGTGTGAATGTGTCCTGGAATGGGAGTTAAAGTCAGTTGTGAGCTGCTATGTGGGTGCTAGGAATTAAACCTGGGTACTCTGAAAGAGCACTCCAGTGTTCTTAACCGCTGAGCCATGTCTCCAGGCCCCTCTCCCCCCAGGCCAAAACCTTTCATTCAATTCTCCTGTCCACAATTTGAGAAGAATCTGTGCAAGTGTTCTGGGCTCATGTAAACATTCTACTTACCAGAACTGTTAGCTAGGGGTACTATCACTTGTCAGTGTCCCTGTAAACCTCAGTCATTCTCTGGGGTCTATCCTGGACTCTGCCACTCACTGAAATGTTCTCCAGGTACTCCTGCCCTGTTTTCTACATCTCAAGTTTAGTACATGTCAGCCACCAATGATGGCCGTACAGTGATGATAATGTTGGCAGGTGGTACTCACAGTATGCACACTGCCGGGTTCTCTTCAAGCTCCTCTTCTATTAACTCAGTCTATCCCTAAATTTCCTCTTCAAGCAGATAAAAGCATAGCCCTCATTTTGATAGTATTGAACTCCTTTTTGGTTCCTCTCCTACTGCATTTGGGTTTATGTATATGTTAGTGCTTGCACTCACTCTACCCTTGGAAGGAAAGGGGTACCCTTGGAAGGAAAGGGGTACACTATGAGTGTTCAGAGGCTCTGCTAGCTCTGACCTGGCAAATGCAGTTCAGCTAGAAGTGACTAATTTTCACACACAATATGTACGTCTCAAGGCTTCTACAATCTTGTGGTTGAATGCACATTCTTACTCTGTCCCTTTGCCCAGGATATGGCTTTTGGCTTGACCTCTCTGCATTTCAGTTGCATTATCTGAAAAATAGTTACTAGAAATGTCCAACTCTAAAGTGTGGCTAGCACCAAATGAGATAAATGCATGTGGAAAGCTTTGAACAAGATCCCTGGCATGCACTAAGCATCCAGTAAATATGGCCAGTATTACTGCAGTTTAATGGGATGCGATGCTACAAATGTTTAATGAGCACCTATGGCATGATTCAGGCAGAGATATCACGTGGAGTACCTGCTTCCCAGTTTAGATTCCTCTTTTCTATTTGCCAAAGTGCCTTGAAAAGCATTAAGCACATAGTAGTTGATCAATCAATGCTTTGTGATTGATGTCATTATGAATGTTTCCACCTGCCAATCTTTATCCATCTTTCCTCTCTTGGAAAAACCAGTGGCTGTGTGATGCTGTCCCAAAACCCAATATTGGGAGCCAGGTGACCTGACGGTTAAGTTACTCCCCGCTTTGGGCCTCCAGGGCTTGGCTTAGATACTATCTCAGGTCCTTTGCACATTTCAGTTCTTAGGGAGAGTGAGTATCAAAGAAGCTGAGATCTTGAAAAGCTCCCCCCAACTCTTTGCACTTGGAGCTCAACTATCTAACTTGGAAGCTACTGTTAACTGTTTTCAGCAGAGGACCAGACTAAATGGATATAAACGCCCCACCTGTTGTCTATTTCAGCTCATCTATCTATGCTAACTATGGTTGCGGCTTAAGTGGTTGTGTACAGCAGTTCCCACTTCCCTTGAGGAATTCAGGTCAGTGGGGGATCCCATAAATATGGATACATGCATACAGTGAACACCTGCATGAAGCATGTATTAATACTTGGGAAAAGTTCCACTTCTTAGTTGGCCAATGGTACTTCTGACTACTATTGGGAGGGAAGAGACTTCCAATTTGTAAACATTCAGATGTTACTATCTAAATTTGCTGAAGTTTTGGCTAGAAACATTTTTTTAATTATTATTATTTTCTATATCTTTTTTATTTACATTCCAAATGATTTCCCCTTTCCCGTTTCCTCCCTCCCCGGAAGTCCCATAAGCCCCCTTCCCTCCCTCTGTTCCCCATTCAACCCCCTCTCACTATTCTTTCCTGGTATTCCCCTACATCCAGTCTTTCCAGGACCAGGGGGTCTCTCCTTCCATCTTCTTGTAAATCTATTGATATGTGAATTGAGTCTTGGGTATTCCGAGATTCTGGGTTAATATCCCCTTATCAGTGACTGCATACCATGTGTGTTCTTTTGTGATTGGGTTACCTCACTAAGGATGATATTTTCCAGTTCTGACCATTTGCCTAAGAATTTCGTGAATTCGTTGTTTTTAATTGCAGAGTAGTATTCCATTGTGTAAATATACCACATCTTCTGAATCCATTTGGCCGTTGAGGGACATCTGGATTCTTTCCAGCTTCTGGCTATTATAAATAAGGCTGCTATGAACATAGTGGAGCACGTGTCCTTATTGCATGCAGGGGAAGCCTCTGGGTATATGCCCAGGAGTGGTATAGCAGGATCCTCCAGGAGTGTCACGCCCAGTTTTCTAAGGAACCGCCAGACTGCTTTCCAGAGTGGTTGTACCAGCTTGCAATCCCACCAGCAGTGGAGGAGTGTTCCTCTTTCTCCACATCCTTGCTAGAAACATTTTTTGTCTAAGCCAGTTATTGGACTGTTTCCATGTGGAGGAATTAGCAGATCAAGTTACTTGTCCTGTTTGGTCTTCTTGATTTTTCTTTTCTGTCTGTAACCAAGATCTTCAGGGGGGTCTTCCCCTGTTATGTCTGATCCATATTACTTTGGGGGGGGGGTCCAAAGCCTTTTCTCCTTTCCTGTTAACACAAATACAGAGCCTCTTTCCCAAAATAGCAGGACCTTGGTCCAGTAACCAGAAATCATAAACCGCTCTCCAAGAGGAATTTTAATATAAATTCCACCAAACTTATAATCATCTTCATTTTGATAATTAAACCAACTCAAAGCAATTAAAACAGTCTAAGCAAATATTATCTATTGAGATAGTGCTCCTCCACTATCTCTTGTTTGTTTTTTTTTAACACAATTAATTCTTAATAGTAAGATCAAGGCCTAAGTTTCTACTGTCTGAGATAGGGTAGGCTCCCTACCCCCTGCTTTTTTGACCTATAATTTAAGATCAAAAGCCTAGATTTCTTTATTCCATGTATACTTAAGAACATTTAAAAAATTACCATTATACACCCTTCTATCCTTAAAAACAATTAAATCAAATTTCATTCATCTCTATTCTTTGATTATCTTCTTGTAAGAAACAAGCAGCATCTATCATCTGACTCTACCATCTGACTCTCTCTACCATGTGACTCTCTCTACCATCTGACTCTTTCTACCATCTGACTCTCTCTCTACCATCTGACTCTCTCTACCATCTGACTCTTTCTACCATCTGACTCTCTCTCTACCATCTGACTCTCTACCATCTGACTCTCTCTACCATCTGACTCTCTCTACCATCTGATTCTCTCTACCATCTGACTCTCTCTCTACCATCTGACTCTCTCTACCATCTGACTCTTTCTACCATCTGACTCTCTGCCTCTGAGCAGCCAGTCTGTCTCTTTGCACAGCAGGGCCTCCCAGCATCTCTGAGCTCAAGTTCTCTGTATTGTTCTGAACTGGGGGGAGGAATCCCCATGTGGCTCTGGCAAAATCTGTAGCTTGCTAAGAAGCAAATTCTCCCGCAAATCTTACTCTAACATCATGGCATGTGTGTATTCCATCCGAGAATCTCTAAATATATTTTTTAAATATGTATGTATGTATGTATGTATATGAGTACAAGCTTCTTGGCTAATATCTTATTTCAATCTCAAAAGTTGTTAAGTGTGAGTGACTTGCTAGGTGGAGGCAAAAGGAACATGCAGGCTGACTCAAATAAGTATTTGATCAGAAAGGACATCCTGACACCTTCTTCATCTAGACAGTAGAGGCTTGGCCTCCCCTCCCCTCAGGTGCAATGCTTACTTAGGAAACAGGAGTTGGCATCACATGACTGAAAAAGCAGGAGCATGAAGTTGAAAGATTGGGATCAGTTATGTCAACATCTAGCTTCTCCTTCAACTTGGCTGAAACCAATTTTCTTTATGGAGCTCTTACAGAAAAAAAAATATCTCCCCTAACTTTGTGAATTTGTTGCTGGAAGTCCTTGGTTAAACAGGAAATGGATGTGTTTACTGGAGACCTGGGTCTTTTGGCTTTGAAGCAACAGAAATGAGACCCTGCCAAGTTTGTGTACGTTGTAGGCAAGGCTTTAATGGGGCTTTGGCTCATGGGAGAAGAGAGCAGCAACTGGCCAAAAAGGAGGCCAGGCTGCTCTTAACCACAGGGAAAGGCAAGCTCTTATTGATTGCAGAGGCTGGCTAATGGGAGGTCAGCATCTTGCCTGAAGGTCTTCAAGTACTTAGTGCTAGGTGGGTGGAAGCCAATGGGCATCAGGTGTGGGGAAATAAGCTGAGAGGCAGGAGTTTATTTTGCCTCCTCTCCTCTCTTCGTGGTTCCTGTCTCAGAGCCAAGAGTGAAATATATGGGGGAAGGAAGGCTGGTATTGGCGGGGGGGGGGGGGGAACGACGACAGGTTTCTCTTTCTTCCACCTGAATGAGGAATTGGGACACCCAGGCTGGATTCGAACTTGATTTGAAGACTGTATACGCTAAGTAGAAAATTGAGAGGGCACTCTGAGAGTTGCTCACTCACCAAAACATGGCAACAAGTCGGCAAGGCTGAATCCTGTTGTGGAAATGTGTATGAAGCAGTTTTTACACTTCCTCTGGTGTTCTCACAGGAAGGGGCTGGGCTACACCTTCGTCCAGCAAGAATCCAGGGCTGGGGAAAGTAGGAGTGAGGCTGACCACATTTGGCCAGCTGTGAACTGGAAAGGAGTCTGGGACCACATTGTGGACCGCAGACCTAGGGGTATGTGAACCAGCTCAGTACCCACCTCCTCTGGGAACCTTCCAGAGCCCCCTGGCCTCCTCCCGTCTTATTACAGCCCCACCTTCTGCCAGTCTTAACTTATACTGATGACAGTCACTTGTTCACATTTCCTTTCCCTATGTAGAGTGACTGAAAGCCTGGAGGGACTGTCCCTCTGTGTTCTGTCCCTCTGCCTGGCAGATAGCAGGAGGACAATAAAAACATGTTAGTCAGGCTGAATGCCCTCAGAACCAAACTGGCTCAATGGAAGTGCTATCCCCTTTCTCTTCCAAGTGGCGTGACAGTTGGCTTTGGACTCTGAGAATGAAGATTGCTTACTTTGTACAGTTTCCAGTCCTTGGCCCACCTTCGCTCCTCTCCCCTGTCACGGGCCCCTGCCTCAGGGAACAGAAGCTTCATGAAGGCCCCTTTTGGTGCAGCGCTTAACTCAGCTAGGTATACCTCCACCCAGAGTAGCTGATTCAGGAGCCAGAGGGCGCTGCCTCTCCTCCTCTAAGATGCTCGGCTAAGGGTCGGCTGCGGGAGGTGTGGCAGACTCACTCCACAGCCCCCTCACTCTAGCCCCACCTCAGACAGAGCAAGAACTGATACAAAATTATCTCTGCATCCTGCCGAGGAAAGAGCAGGAGGGGAGTCTCTTCCTTGGGGGTGAATTATTTAATCACTTGAATCACCTTGAATCAATGCAGCTAATGAACTTTTTTTTTTCTTTTTTGCCTCTTCCTCCTTCCCCTCTACCACCAACCTCTTATTATTCAGATTTCTCTTGTTCTCGGTCCTAGATCATCAGGGACTTCACCCAGCGAAGGCTGGAAGATTTGACACCCCAGCCTTGTCCCACAGAGCTGCTTTTCCTCCCAGGGCACAGTCTGCTCTGAAATAACACTGGTGTTAGGCCACTGTGAATGATAGAATCTGCCAGTGTCACACAAAGGCAAGGCCCTCCAGCTGCCTCTGAGAGGGAAACTTCAGAAGTAGGAGGTTGGAGTGACAGGAGGAAGGGAGCTGTGGAGTCATTTGTCATGGCTAAATGGAAATTTATTGTTATAATCCCAGGGCTATAGCTAGGCTGGCAAGGGGAACAGAAATCCTGATATTTCTGGGGGGAAAAAAACAAGTCTCTCTAATGGCTGCTGGTTCTGGTGGCATTGGGAGTCTTGACATCTCTGGGATGTGATAGCCTGAGGTTAGAGGCATGATGAGCTGGCTCATTTCCCAGACAGCCTTGCAGGTGTCAATAACTCCCTATCACCATAGGTCAACCTCCTGAGACTTCAGGAGAGCTCAACCATATGTCTGTGATGAGACTAGGAGAAGAAACTTGTGAGGAGAGGATTAGTTGGAGACCTGAAAGCATCCAGTTCTGTCAGGAGTATCCTTAGCCTTACAGCAGTTGTGTCCTGGCTGGAGGCCAGTGTGAATCCCAAAGATGCTAGGAGAAAGACCACTGACCCAAATCATCATGGCCAAATTGATTAAAGCATGCAATTAATTAAAGCAAGCTCTTTAATTTGCATACAAGGGCTGCCTCCCCCTAAGGTGGGAGTGGGGTTCGAGAGATCAGCCTTGGATGTGGGAAAAATAAAAGTTTTTATAGCTCAGGGTAGAGGGTTTCCAAATAGGGGATTTGGTGGGTAAAGGTGGGGTTACAGGAGCAAGAGAGAAGCAAAACAAGTTAGTCACAATGACCTCAACCTCTTGACACAAAGACGCAAAGATAAGGTGATCCTAACAAGGCAGTCCTAACAGGTAGTCAGAATAACCTTTTGAAACAAAGGTAGGGTTTCAAGGTGGTTATAAACAACTTTCTGAAACAAAGACCTGGCTGCCCTTTCCTGGAACAGGCAGTACATCCTGTTCTTGAGGAACAGAGATGTAATATAAATAAGAACAAGCCTAGTTCGTCTTTACTATCAGACGTTTTCCAAACCTAAGATGGAGGCAGGCTGGTTAATCACCAGAAATATGGAAAATATTTTGACTAGAGACATTGGTTTGTGTCCTTGGTTTTAAATCTTTCTTCTTTTGCACAGAAAATTAATGAGCTGAGCTGCCTGGAAGCTACATGTGATCAGATACTTCACAGATCTTTGGATGTGTTGTGCTGAAACCTGTCTAGTCACCAGGATGGGAAGGTGTGGGACATCTCACAGGGCTCTGAGGCTTGACCAGCTGGACTGGTCATCTTACCACCCCAAATCTCAGCCAAATCATTTCAAAGACCAATTTACTTCCTCAGTAATGAGCCTATTTAGCCCCTAGAAGAAAATTCTCCCACAGCAATTCTGCCTCAGGCCCAGGCCCCTTTCCATTCTGTATCCCAGGCCCCAAGTCTAAACATGCCAGTCGCCCTCTCTTGTGAACCTGTCTACTGTGTGGGAGCTCTGCTTGCTTTCTTTTTATAATAAGCCTTTTTGAACTCATCCATTGTTGTATTTGAAATTCGTTCTTGGAGTTTGTGAGACAGAGTACCCTGATCCGCTGACTCAGTAGAAGCTGTGTGAGCATGTGTATCTTTGCTCTTGAGTTAAGCCAACTTGATATAGGAATATCTCCATCATATTTACAGACCTCACAGATCTTAGTTTCACCTGTATAAAATTACTAGGTACCCAACTCCTCCCTTTGGACCACAGAGGATAGAAGAAGGGAATGAAGACTACCTGTCCCTCAGGTGGCTTCTAGTATAATTGGGGGAGAAAACTAAGACCAGGGTTCAAGTTCTGGCACAAGTGCTTCTTGCTGTCTGCATGAAAGGGTGATTGCAGAGGGGGCCTCTGGTGACTGGGGCAGTCAGTCAGTCTCCCAATCTTTGAAGTTGCTTCTCAATTTATGAAGGAGTTTTGGATAGAAACTTACTTTTTTTTTTTTTGACATTTCGATTCCTATGTCAATACTTCTCTTATGGCCCCATTTTGCTGATGGGGCAACAGGTTGAGAGAATTTAAGCAATACATTGAATTGAACACTGGTTCTAACTTTGGTTTCCTTGCTCTTTTTCATTGCAGTATGCCAATGAGTGAAAGAAGAGGAGAGAAGACTCATGGTGAGTAGGTGAGTAGGATTTAGAGAAGTGGAAAGCACAGGGCATGGCCTTTCAGAGTGGAGAAATGGAAGCATCAGTGAGCCTACTTGGCACAGTAGAGGCTAAAAGGTATTAGATGAAGGCATACACACAACAATAAAGCCAAGATGGGAGATGCCAACTAATGTTTAGGACTTGACCTGCAGAGAAGGATGTGATGAGATTGTGGGACCTGGGGGTGTAGGCAGAGGAGTTTGGGTGGGTGAAAGACACAGAAAGGGACACTGAGGTTTGGGGGTGGCATGGAGTCTTTCCTGAAGGCATGGCAATTGTGTCTAGCCCTGTATATACTATGCTTATCAGATGGTGTTCTTAGGGACATAGAGGGAAGGGTGGCAGAATGGTATCACAGGATAGCTTTGAGTCTAGGGCTGCAAATTTTGCAGTTTTCAGACCCTGTGAAAGGACAAGCCTGGCAACCTCTCCCACTGCTTGTTCCTTTCCCTCCTTCCTTCTCTTATTCTTACTCTTAAATTGAGATAGGCTCTTGCTTTGCTGCGCTGACAGATAGACGGCCTGGAGTTAGTTATATTGCACGGGTTGGCTACAAACTCTTGATCTTTCTGCACCCATCTCTCAGATGCAGGAATCACAGGCACATTCCACCAGGCAGAATCAAGCTCCCCTATTTCTTCAGAGGTCAGCTAGAACATTACCACCCCAATACTCTGATTCAATCTCCAGTTCTGCATTTTCATGGCACCCTCTGCCTTTCCCATGAGTCACTTGCCATAGTAGTAATTGGTTGATTAATACCTGACTTGGCTATGAATCATCAAGTTCCATAGATCAGAAGTTGCTCTATGATGTTCAGGGTTAAAACTCTAGCAAGGAGCATGGGATTGGGACTAGTTATCAGGAAATATGTACTTAATGACTAAATGGATCTTGGAATGGGTATGATTAATTAATTATTATTAATCAACTATTAATTATTAATTCACATGGCAGGTAGGAAGATCTAAGGCCATCTCAAAAGATCTTTATAAAGCTATTGAAAACAGGATCAATCAATGTTGCTGGAACAGGAATAAAGACCACTTAGGGCATCAGTTCTTAACCTTCCTCATACTGCGACTCTTTAATACAGTTCCTCATGTTGTGCTGACCCCCAACCATAAAATTCTTTTTGTTGTTACTTCATAACTGTAATTTTGCTACTGTTATGAATCACAATGTAAATACTTTTTGGATATAAAGGGTTGGTTGAGGGGTTGTGACCCACAGGTTGAGAACTGCTGGTTTAGAGTCTACTAGAGGCAAGGACAAGTTTGGTGTCAGTCATGCAGTGATGGGAGGGTGGAGGATGATAGAGTGTTTGGAAGAATGGTACAGCAGCGTGCCTACTATCCAGAGAATGGAGGAGAGAAAAAACTAGAAAGGCTCCCAGCCGAAAGGACATAAGGATGGACGAGAACAGCAATATCCTCAGGGGAGTGTTGAGGCCCGAGGAGTCCTCTCCCTTCCCACCCTCCTTTGCAGTCTAGTTTTACCACTTTTTTTCTTAGACCTTGTCTGTCCTACTTAGGGATCCCTTTGTGTCTGTTTTACCTGGCTGTAAAACCCTTGGTGTTTCCTACCTCAGATCCCACCTTCTACCTTCCCTTATTCTGATCTCTTTTCTTCTGTCCTTTCCCCCACCCTTAGATCGTCTGACCCTCTCTCTCCATCTCTACTTGGTACGGTTGCCCTTTGGGGTTTATCGTACCTCTCCATTTCCCCCTCAATAGTTGTCTGCTCATTCCATTTTTCAGGCTGGATATTTTTTGAGATCTTCCAGATAGATTGATACCAACGTTGACAAATTCTTTTGGCCTTTCTTCTCTTAGCCTCTTAGTCCGTCTACATATGCCAACTCTTCTCTCTTCCCATAATTCCCCTTTTGAGTCTAAGCATGTATGCTCTGATCATAGAAACTTGCCTAGGTACTGGACTGGCTCTTTAAGTCTCTTTTATGTTTCTTTCCTTGCATTTTCTTGGTCAAGTTGAACAAGGCTGGAGCTTTTCTCCAACTGGGACCTGCTCTCTCCACCCTGACTTAGCAGACCCTCAGCTTATCTGCAGGGTGTATTTCGACTTCCCTCTCTCTCTTCTTACCTGATAATGAGGGAAATATCTCATTGTCTCTTCCTGTCTTAATCTAATGCCCTGTGCATTTGTCTTCACATCAGCATGCCTGTCTAGAAGACTGTCGAGGGATTTGGATGTGGCAGGTGGCACCCCCTTTCAGTCTAGCTGAGTGTTGTTATAGAAAAGTAGGCTCTTCATAAGTACTCTTTGATGCTAATGTTTTCATGATGTTGCAGATGAAGAGATGATGATAAGTGAGATAAATCATGACAGTTTCTAGACCACATGAAATAGGTATTCAATAACCATTAGTAGACTCTTAATCTGGAGGGTAATGTTAATTGCTTTCCAAGACTCTCCTTCTGACTGCCAATATGGGAACTGACTCAAAGGGACTTCTGGATGGAGGAAGCACAATGGGGTGGAGCCCACACCCAAAGCAGAATGTGAACCTGGGCTTCTGTAGAGTCAGGAGATAGGAAGGAAGGTGCTTTAAGGACTGGGATAGCTGCTGTCCCTGTGTGGTTTCATCTCTTTCCCCTTTATTCTTCTCTTTTTTGTATACTTGATTGGATTGGGGTGGAAATGGAGTGGAGGGCACCTTTCCTCACCTATCCTAAGAACCACAGCTGATGTTCTTATACCACCACCGCCACTGCCACCACCATCATCAAAAAAACAAAGACAAGCGCAACTGCTTGATTTTGTGCAGTGTAAGAGGCTTCAGAAGTGAAGACAAAAAGACTGAGAGGAAACTGTTTGTGCTTAGGGTCAATGAAGAAAAGATGGCCATGGTGAAATGATATTGTACTAAAGGGTGTGACATGATGTGACAGGCAGGGCGGGGACCAAGCAAGGGTTGGCTGTTGGAAGAGTCTTCTTAGCTTCCCTGCAGTCTTCCTTCTTCCCAGGCCTTTGGGTAAAGAGAGAAGGAAAGAGTGACTGTTTAGATTTTATCACTGATTTGAGGAAAGGGAATTCTAATCTCAATGATGTACCTTGGGGAGAGGAATGCTGATTTCTCTGATACACGTTCAGGTACAAAGAGGGGAAGTTGATAGAATAGTAGAAGCTCAGAGAGGCTTTGCTTCTCAGGCTCCCTCAGAAGTCTTCCAGATCCCCCACAGGGCTGTAATTTTTTTGGGTGTCATTTCATGAGTTGCAACAGCAAAACATGGCCATCCTACCCTGGTGTCAGCCATCCTGTCTCTGAGCTCCCAGAGTCACACTGACTTCCAGATCTTTGAGTCTATATTAAAGAAGAAAGACTTGATCAACCCTGCTAGTGCTCATTGTGCACTTCAGTCTATCAGCTTTGGGTGGAAAAGTGTCAGAGGAATGCCTCCTCTGATGACAGAATCGAACCTTACAAGTATGGTATGTATTCTGGGCAGAGACTACTGAAAGTGTCTTCTACAGTAAATGCAGAGGAAAGAACAATGTCTGGAAGACTGGATATGTTAATCCTTCCAGGCAAGAATAAGACCACGACCACAACTTCTGAGCCAATTTTGAAGCAACTTTTATTAAATACTGGTCAGGATGATGGACACTGGCCGGGCCCAACCTGGGATTCTCAGAGAATGACTGTGAATGATGTTAGTCCGATGCTTATAAAGGCAAAAGCCTCAAGGCTACATATTTCTCTCTTTTGTCCAATGTGGGGCAAGCATACATTCTGATGTACTTCCTGCCTACATACCTTCTGCCTATGTGTGATCAAGCACATCCTGTGTAGTTGAGGCAACCGACCTTATTTATAGAAGTGAAAACATGTGGCTTGTTATCTTACATGAACATCCCCCACCCCCAGCATTATAGGACTTCATCTGTCCTTCAGCAAGTGGGGCTATAGCTGGCATTAGTTGCTTTGTGGGTTCTTCTTTCTTCCACCATTCTCCACTCCTTTTCCCCCTTTCAACCCCCTAACACTAGATAGGAGAGAAAAAAGGATAGAAAGGAAAGGGGGTGACATTATTGCTAGACTAGTTCCTGTTGATTAGGGAGTTTGAGTTCCTTGGGGCAAGTTCGAACTTAGTCATTAGGATATCTAATTTCTTCTTTCCTATTCTTTGCACATGACTACTTAATAAACCATGACCATCAACAATCAACCAACAACACCCTCTCCCCACAACCACCTCTCAGGGCCCTAGCATTTATATACCCTCTGAAAAGTCCCCAGAATTTCAAATGTCACACAATCACAGAAACTATCTGCCACTGGCAAAATCATACCCATGCAGGAGGCAAATTCTAGTCAGTCAGCTGTTGTGGACAACCTGAAGCATTCCCATATCCTACCTGGTATTAAAACAAAAACATATTCTTATAATCTCTCTCTCTCTCTCTCTCTCTCTCTCTCTCTCTCTCTCTCTCTCTCTCTCTCTCTTTGTGTGTCTCTCTGTGTGAGTGTGTTTTAAAGAAGCCAAAATTCCAAAATTGTCACTATGTGGGACTTACAGGATAGAGGGATTTTTGTCCTATAGATCTCTTAAGCACAGTAATTACAATAAAATAAAATAAAATAAAATAAAATAATGTTAGCCCTCAGAGATACCCTTGCCAGTCATCTTGAGCTCTTCTCTTCCAATGATCTGGGACTTGGACATCCCAGCCAAGAATCATTCCACAAAGCAGGGTCACAAACTGAGCTCAAAACATGTCCAACATTTGAAGTCAGCATCAGGGTCCACCTAGAGTCTTCCCTTTCACAGGACCTGTTGGATCCGGGCACTTGCTGGGCCTTCTAGATAAGCCTGAGTGGCAGCACTTTCTTAGATGCTGATTACAAAGGCAAAAGCTCTTCAGTTCCTGGCAAAGATAGAGACAAATCTTCCCACACCAGCTGCAGCAATGGATAGGTTTGCCCTTCTACAGTGATTTCTTTGACTCAGATAAGAAGTTCAAGTCACGAGTGATCTAGCAGATTGCTCAGATTCTCTTCTCTGAGATCTGAGCTCCCCATCACACTCCACCTCTAGCAACATCTGCTTTCTGACCTCTCCTGCAGAGAAACAAATACTTTGGGTTCTTGGAAGGGTTACAAGGCTCTGGAAGCTCTGGATGCTTAGAAAAACAAAGCAAAACAAACAAACAGACACAATGTCCATGTAGTATGGAAGATTCTGGTTAGGAACTCATGCTTGTGGAGAGGGGAGGGGTCATGAAGACCCACTCCTAGCTAAGGAGCTATTAACAGTTGGTGGCTTTTAGGGGAGGGAAAATCAGTTTTCTTTAATGGTGTGGGCGCTGGTAAGTCAACCATACCCTTGGATCTGCACCCATGAGTATGTGAGTAGCACAAATTAGGCTTGAAGTGTTCTTTCAAAATAGAAAAGAGGCATGAAACTGGGAGGGAATTGGAAGTGGTGGGTGGGTCTAAGAAGAGATAGGAAGAGTGGAAGGTGACTACGACGAAAATAAAATGTATGCATTTATATATGTATATGTGTATATGTATATATGTATATGTGTATATGTATATGTGTATATATGTATATATATGAATGTATGTATGTATGTATGAATGAAATTGGCCAAGAATTAATAAAAATATGTTTACAAAAGAACTCATAATTTAGAGTAGGCAGCCCTGGGTTATTCATCCTGGTAGATTTACTTATAGTTAAGTAAGTATGTTTTTCTTTTCTTTTTGTTTAAGCTTGGACATCATTTTATTAGAGTTTGAGAGAAAAACAATAGGCCAGGCAAGCTATAAATCCTGGCAGTTACCAGAAGGAAGGAGGTCAAGAAAAGTTGGAGTCATGCCTTTAAAGTTAGGAATGCAGACCAGCAAGCAATTACATGGGGTGGGGTACCAGGTCTTCAGAGAACAGTGAGGAAGCCCAGAGAGTCTGATAGCATATCCTGGGTACACTAGGAAAAGAGGAAGAACGAAGGGAGAGGGGAGATTACGTTTTTGAGTTAGAGCTTAGAAAAATGGGCAAGCTTAGCATGCAGGCTCTGTAAGCAGCTGCCACTGAGCTACTTTTAAACAATTGTGTTTAAAAGAGTCACGGGGAAACTAAGATCTTTGTAGAATTCTTTATATCTGTTTTATCACCAGTGTTTTGCCTTTGCCTTATATCTGGAGGGAGTTTCATAATCGTTTTCATGTCTTGGGTCTCAAAACCGGGTCCTTTGTTGATTAGTTGTGTTCTGGGTCAAATTCTTTTTTGTAAGAAAAAGAGATGTTATTTTATTTTATGATTTTTTTTTAAAAGTGTGTACTGGTGTTTTGCCTGCCTACATGTCTATGTACCATGTGCATGACTGATGGCCAAAGAGGATAAGAAGAGGGTGTAGGATCCCTTGAGACTAGGATCCCTTATAGACTATTGTGAGCTGCCAAGTAGATACTGGGAATCAAATGTAGGCCCTCTGGATGAGCAACCAGTGTTCATAATCACAGAGTCATCGCTCTAGCCCCCTGGGCTGAATTCTTAACTCCTCTCAGCTTTGGAATTTTCCCCAGTAAAATGGGGCCTGTCTTAGTTAGGGTTTCTATGACGTGAAGAGACAATATGACCACAGCAACTTTTATAAAAGAAAATAATTAATTGGGGGCTGACTTACAGTTCAGAGATCTAGTCTATGGCCATCATGCTGGAGAAGTAGTTGAAAATTCTTTGGAGCAGCAGCAGCAGCAAGAAGAGAGTGAGACACTGGGCCTGGCTGGAGCACCTGAGACCTCAAAGCCCACCCCCAGTGACACACTTCCTCTAACAAAGCCATACCTCCTAATCAGGACACTATCTGTGGGCCTATGGGGGCTATTTTCATTCAAACCAGCGTGGGGGCTGATTAAATACTGGTGTCTTTGTGTTAATCTGAAGCAAAAATAGGACCCACTTGAGTATCCAGCCTAGCTGCTTCTGAACTTAAGTTCCTCTGAACTGTAGCTGTTACCACTGAGTTTTAAACAGACCAGAATCATTTAGAAGCAACTTTTTAAAGTCATAGGCATAGAACTGGAAAAAAGCTATGTCCCCAAGAAATTGGTCCCATGAGTATATCTAGCTTATACTCTGTCATGTGCTAGATCCTCCAGGAACTGACACTTAATGGGGAGCTCCTGGGATTTGGGGTAGGCTTGCAGGGTGAGAAGTGAGGCAGGCTAACAAGAAAGGTAGGCCAGCTTGGTTTTTCCAATATGTCAATTTCTAGGAAAACAAACAACTATGTCATGGCCACATATCCCTCATGGACTGGCCCTTCTCTACTTGGTGACTCTGTTACTTTAGGATTCAGGAAGCTGGTACAATTCTACCCATCCTCAGCTTCCTAGCAAGGTAATCTTTCCACTACAATTCTACCCATCCTCAGCTTCCTAGCAAGGTAATCTTTCCACTCCGTCTTTTCTAGTTTTCAACTGTCAATGAGTTCTTCAGTCTCCTGAGGTTATTGAATGTTAAGAAATGTGCCACATTCTTCAGTAAGAGAATTGTTTTGGATCCGTCCATCCATCCATCTATCCATTTATTCATCTACCCATCCACCTTCCATCCACACCCCCACATCCATCCATCCATCTATTCACTGACCCATCCACCCCTTCCTCTACCCACATACCCATTCACCCACCTACCCATCCATCCATCCACTCACCCACCCACAATACATCATCCATTTGCCCTTCCTTCCTTCCTTCCTTCCTTCCTTCCTTCCTTCCTTCCTTCCTTCCTTCTTTCCTTCCTTCCTTCTTTCCTTCCTTCCTTCCTTCTTGATCACTTATACAGGGTCAGGGTCTGTGCTGAGTAGCAGGCACCCAGATCTTTGCGCGTCACTTCGTCTTTCCTGAAGGTCAGACAACTTTTTCCTCTGCAGGTGTCAGGGGTGCCTACTCTTAATGTTCACTTTTGCTCCTAATCTTACTGGCTGATTCTCTAATTGAATACTTTGTACATGGCAAGTTTTCTTGTTCTCCTCAGTGCTCGCCTGCCTTTTCCAGCAAGGGATAATATCCCTTTGTGTACTAATCGGCTTTCTGAGATCATCCACATCCCCCAGCTTCTCAAAGGCAACTCAACTTGGAAACACTTAAGCAAAAATCCTGGAATTTGCATAAATGATGAAGTCTGGCATTTTCAATTTGGCCAGGGTGCGTCCCAATTTGCTAGGTTCCTTAGATCCCAAGGTGGGACACTCATACATGAAGAATTGAACCCCACCTTTTCCCATGTATGAGTGTGTAGAGTCAGCTCCAGCCTAGTTAGGTTAAAAGCTCTGGCTTTAGAGCCTGTTTTCATCTTTGCCGTTGTTAACAGTATGGCCTTGGGTGAGCTTTTGAACTTCTCTGTTACAGAGCAGTTCTGAGCTAAGGTAAGAATTTAATAAGATAGCCCATCAGGGACATATTCCTAATCTCAACACTTGGAAGGTGAAGGCAGGAGGATCAGGAGTTCAAGGTAATCCTTGACTACCTGGTGAGTTCAAGGTCAACCAGGGTCATACAAGACTCTATATCATGTAAAATAATAGCATCAACTAAACCTAGACTCCAAAGCAAGATTATGCAGGTTAAGCGCTGAAGCACTGAACAGTGTCTGGGTCAGAACAAATGCTTAGTAAACAACAACAAAGGTAGTAATAAGGTCTAACCATCCATAGCCTAAGGTAGAAGATGACTTCAAGAATTTGTTAGCAGATTTCAGAAAAGATGACTACTCATGTCTGCGGTGGACAGAAAGGACTGCGTTAATTAAGACTGAATGTCCTTAGGTCTGTTCTCTGTGTTCTCACCTGTCAAGAGGTCTGCTTTTCTATTTCCAGAAGGAAAAGTTACTAGAAAATTTAGTAACTTGGTCTAGGATCACATAGCCAGAAGTAGTGAGCAGGATTTGAAATCAGGCCTTCTGACTCCCCCAAACCCCATTCATTGCCTGCCCTAAAGAATGGAGAAGTTCTGCAGTGGGTGGGACTAAGGTTTAAGCCAGCATGCTAGCCAACTGTTATTATCCTACTGAGTCATAGTCCCAGGGCTAGAAAGGAGATACAGAAGAATAGATTTGTTGATTTACTTAGACCCATCATCTGCCTCAATTGCCCAAGTTGGTTTTACTCAGCTTTGCAGAATAAAAACAGAAAAGCTCAGACAAGGCCAGAGGCCAGACAGAAGAGCAATGGGGCCCAGGTCTGTCTGTCTGTCTGCCAAATTGGAGTTACTCCTGAGTCTCTATCTGGTTATCTGTGTGACCTTCAGCAGGCCACTCAACTCATTTACACTCTGACTTCATTACCTATAAAACAGTAAAGAAGAACAGTCATCTTGCTGGTTTTTGAGCTGCACGGATGCTAAGTGAGGTGATGCATTGCGAGGCCCTCACATACTGGAAGCTCCATACAAATGGAAGGATTCTTTCCATCACTCCATAAATCTCCCAGATACACACATCTTCCATCCCCTTCTCTGTGCTGTCTCTAGCTTTAAAGCTCTCAGAGCCTGTCAAACCATTTTCCCATATCTTGGTATTGGAGATACAGGTCTTCTATTCTTCAGAGTGGAATGGCCTCTGGTGGTGTGAGTTGGATCCAGGGCTTGAGTACATGAGCCCACTGAGGTTCTCATGGGTGTCTTCTCACCACAAAGCTGGTAACTCCATCCTAGGGCAGAGTTCTTTTGGGGCCTCACAGACCACCACAAGTATTCCCATTAACTCCAGCCTCTAGAAAGGCAACTCCCTTCCTTAGCTCCTTCACCCAAGGCACTCTGTTCAAGTGGCTTTCTTTCGAAGTCAATCTAATGCATGTTAAACACCCCTTAGAGAAGTATCTTTCAAGCTTTTCTCTGTCTTCTCTCCTTCCTCTCTCTTCTTTCACCACAGCTTCTGCTACTCTAGTTTCCTTTCAATGAGCCCCTGTCTGATAGCTGGGGGACTTATCTTAGCCTCCCCTTTGGGCTGTTTCTCCTTGAGAGTGAGTCTGAAATCAGGACCGGGAGAGAGGGTCTAGATGTTTTCTGGTCTGTGTCATCTTTTCCTAAAGGAGGATATTGAGACCAGAGGAGAGAGTAATTCATTCAAATGCATCCCATTTGTTGCTCCCATATCCACACAGGAGGATGTGGCCTTGATGTACTGGATTGGAAAATGGGTAGAAGGATGTCAGGGCACAGGGTTTCCAAGCCCTGCTCATCTGAGAAGGCAGATCCGATTTCTTTATCTGTCAAGTACTCTTTCTCTTCCACATAGCAAGAAGAAATGGCTTGGATGTGATCCGTGGTGGTGGCAGGGAATTTACTAAGTGCAAGCCGGGTTCCAAGTGACCAGTGGGAAAGATCTGAAGTGTGGCCACACCTCTCCCTTTATTATGCCTTCTCCGCATACTCCAGCCCAAGAGACATCTGGCCTGGGTAAGATAATCTTGGGAATTTAGCTTTCTCTGAAACTGCTTGGTATTGATTTTATGCCCATTCCAGCTTCCAAGCTCAAAGGAGAGACTCATCAGTGCCTCGCAGTTCTTCAGCATTCAAGAAATGTTGAGTAACGGTTACCATCCGTTGCAGTAGAAAGGAGTAACTTGCATGAAATTTCATTTTCCCCCTTGCCCCTATGATCAAAAAGACAGAGAAAATGAGATTATCTTCTCCTGTCCAGAGACAATCTCATTGCCTCCAATCTGCCAACTGTGTAGCCACGAGCATCGTTCTGGCATCTTTTTATAACAGATGCAGGACAGACCTTAGTGACAGACCCTGAAATGAAAGCGGCAGAATCAAAGTCTTTGTTTTCTGTTTCTAGGCAGAGGCTCTTTCCCTGGTCCAGCCTGGGGAAGGCAGAAGAACACTTTCTCTCAGTTTCTGGAAAAGATGCTCTAGCCCTGCTTGGCCTCTAATTCTTCAGACCTTGAAGTAGGTAGATAGGGGTGGGGACAGCAGACGTCGCCTACCCCACTCTAATTTAGTGATACAGACTGCAGCAAATGGATCCAGATCTAGACTGAGCACCTGCTAGGATCATGATTTGTCTCCCTTCTAGTTAAGGCTGGGAGCTTTGTGTCCCTAGCTGGTGGCAGGCCTTGCCTCTCCAATGCTGTTCCCAGCCAGTCTTTTCCCAACTGTGCACGCATATCTCACCAGAGAAATAAAGGTCCAAGGTTAAGAGCATAGTTTAGTATACACAACAGGGGCATGCCCTGCTTTTGCTTCCTGTCTCTCTGAGCTCTTTTTAAATTATCCAACCTACCTCTAGCCCCATGTGGTCTCACCATGTACCCAACTAATCCCTACAGTCTTTTTGGCAGGGGGATTCTGGCAATCGCTCTAGCTTCCCACACCTCCAGGAATATTTTGACATTCCTTAGACACGACATCTACGGTGGTTTCTGTTCACACTACAGGTCCAACATTCAGGATTATCAGTTGCACATTGAGTTCTCAGTTTCATTTTCTCTTCTGACAACCTGTTTTTAGCGTTTATCATCCCAGCTTGTTTCTTCCTCCCCCACTTTGGATCTTCTTCCTGCCCACTGGCACTGGCTCCTAAAGCCCCAGGTGGTTTGAATCTTTGAACTCTCTCTAGATATCTCCTTTTCCCTGTTACTAATCACTCTTTAACCAAGCCCACATTTCTGACTACAATGGAGTAACTATGCAACTGACTTCCCAAGGGTTGGTCCTCTGCTGCCCCCTGGGGGCACACATTCTACAGGCATATTTGGGAGACTCCCAAACCCAGTACAAACCAAGTGGGCAATCTTACATCAGGCAAGGCTCTCTCTACCTCTCCTGTCTGCTCTCAGTTGACTCTAACCGCCCTCCCAACCCCCTTGGATGTCTTCTCCAACTGTAACGTTCCCTGTGGTGGCCAGGTGAGGGCTGGGGCTCAGAGATGAGG
Source organism: Tokudaia tokunoshimensis (assembly GCA_036184795.1). Classification (NCBI taxonomy): domain Eukaryota; kingdom Metazoa; phylum Chordata; class Mammalia; order Rodentia; family Muridae; genus Tokudaia; species Tokudaia tokunoshimensis. The sequence continues at coordinate 55,483,747 of BTHU01000003.1, read as the reverse complement.
ATGTGCAGAGAGAAGGCTGGCTCTTCCACACCTCCATTCCCTTCACCCGTGGAGAAAGGAATCAGTGTAGATTTGCTTCGGCTTGGGCTCCACTAGAACAAACACACATGTGCACATAACACCCACATGCCAAATATTCAATTTCGGTAAACAACCAGACCCTGCTAATTAAAATGTCTCATCCATTTAGACGAATGTAACAATTAATTTAGCCAGACAGTAATTGTGTGATTCCAATATTCTCTCTTTTCATTCCCATCTAGTTGGCTGGTAGACTTGTTTCCTGGGCGGGGGCCACACCTTCTGATCTTTGAAATGGATTTCAGTGCTTTAGCTTCAGTCCCTGGAGGGCCTTTCATCTCACAGATGAGGCTGGCTTTCAGGGAATGTGAGTGTATCAGGTTGTTCCTGGCTCAAATCAGGCAGAAACAGACCGGGTCTGATTTTCCCCTGGAATACTCCCTGTTTATCTGCAAGAACTCTCTCTCTAATTCTTCCTGGGATGAAAAAAATCTAGGATTGTGTATGTTTCCTTGTTCTTGATCCTTTCAAAGATTATCATATTAGTATTAGTCAAATTATCACAGCTGGGAGGTAGAAGGGGGAGGGAGAAAAGGAAGATCACAAAATAATGCCCTTCAGCACCTAAGACGAAGGGAAAGAAGAAAAGCCTTCCTATCCATATAATCTGAATACACAGAGAGGAACATCATAGCCATAATCTGCCATCACCAGCACACAGACCAGGACCAAAGAGTTCCCTCCTTGTCTACTCTAAACCACTTGTCTCTAGGTGGGGCTCATCTTTGGAAACACTGTCAAGTCTATATAAGACCTTGAGAAGGGTCACTGGAAAGAGATAAAGTACATCCATAAATATGTGTACCCAAGGTGGAGAGGCCCAGTCTGAGAAACTGCAGTTGTGTTCCGGAATGCATGTACAGACCAGAGTAACTATTGCAGTACTAGTGCTGGATGGAAAGGGACCTTAGAAGGTGAAATGGGGACTGCATAGCAAGAGTGCTGGGTTTTTTCATTTTTTTGTTTTGTTTTGTTTTTAAACCCGGATTCATGGGGCAGATCCACAGCTTGTTCTGAGGAAGGGCAAAATGGGATCTATTAGGACAAAAGCTGTTTAAGAAAAAGGAAATAACATTGTGGACACAGAGCTAGGTATAAAATTGGCTGTTTATCACAAATAAGAAGACAGATAATTATAAACTACACATTTCAAAAGAAGAGAGACAGCAAGAAGACAGAAAAGGAACAAGAGTGAAAAATTAATTAGGTGGCTGGCACATCTCTCCAGAACTTTCTTCCCACGTTTTAGGTTTCATACTCTTTGATGTTCCCTCACATGACAAAAGTTTTGGCATGTCATGTCCTCAAGGCAGAATAAAAAAGATAAGCCTGTCTTTCTTCTAACACAATTGATCAAGTCTGTTTTGAATTATTGATAGGATTCATAAAACATGAGGCTCTACTCACTGATAGATTTGTTTTTGGGGACAGTGCTACAGGTTTGTGTTCTGTGACTCAGAAGGCCAGCATGAGATGTCTCAGTTAGACTGTTCCTGCACTGCCATGCGGTTGGAGTTGTTGGTGGAAAGGGTGGGACGTTCCCCCAGAGCCACTTCTGCAGAACAGCATGGCTCCCCCTCAACTCCAGCTCCAGTATGAACTGCAAGAATATAAAGAACCCAAGTCCAACAACTTCAATTCAGTTCCCCTTGTTCTGTATCCTTAAGTGCTACTTGGATCCAGCCAGTGATAGAAAGAGACTGGCACAGAGACACATGCTTTAACAAAATTTGGTTAAAATTTAGCACAGTGGAATGTTTTGCAAACATTCTGGAAACTCAGGAAGAGTTTCAAGGGTGAGGGACCTTGTGAAAAGTCTTCCTGGCATCAGAATCAATCTATCACTGCTTAGATTATGAACTCACCTGGGTGTTGGGAACAGCACTATCCTAACTCATCTTTCCCGGTGAAGGAGAGAATGCTGTGCAGTGATTGTGGGCACACGTTAGAGTCGGTAGTTCTGGGTCCAAGCTCTGGTTGTGTAACTGAGGAGTTTTGTAGTCAAACCCATCACAGAACAAGCCATGGATCTGCCCACGTGAATCCTGGTTAAAAAACAAAACAAAGCAAAACAAAACAAAATAAAAACCTTGCCCAAACCTCAGCCTTCTCATGTGTAAATTGGGAGTACCAATAGCATCAATAGGATGTACATAAAGCAGAAAGCAAGTGATAGGCAATTGATAATTACTGTCACTTTCGTTTTCTAGAGGGAGGAGAGGTAACTTTGAACTTCTCAGGTTGCATTCTGAGAGTGGAGGAGGGGTGTCATAAATGAGGGAATACTTAGGATAGACCTCAAAGATCCCATAGGGTATAAACATTTGAAATGGGAGTGTACATCCTAGCAGAGATGGGACCATTTTGGTGGGAGTACAAACAGGAAAGTTTTATGAACATTGAGTTTTTGGTTTTTTAAATAAGGGTGTATAGAGTGTATATGTGTGCATCCATGACGTGACTCTGAGTGGGTGTACAAATGCCACAGTGTGGAAGCCAGAGGACAACCTCAAGTGATGGTCCTTGCCTGCCACCTTGTTTGTGACAAGTCCTCCTTGCTGCTTCTCATCTGCATGCCCCACGCTAGCCGGATCACAAGCTTGGAGCATTCTCCTGTCTCTGTTTCTCATCTCAAAGCAGCAGCACAGAGGGCTCAAGCTATGCATCTTTAAGTGCTCTGAGGATTTGAACCTAGGTTCTCACACGTTTACCCAACAAACCATCTCCCTATCCCTGAAAGAGAAGTTTTGAGGCAGGAGAGAGAGGACTGGTGAGGAGAGGGAATATGGAGTCATGAGACCTATGGAGAAGTTACTGAAACCATCCAGGCAGGTGATGATAAGAGGACTGAGCAGTATCGGTGTCTCTCTCACACACACAGACACACACACAGGCACACACACAGGCACAAACACGGACGCAGACACACACACACACACCACACACACACACACACACACACACACACACACACACACACACAGCCCTAGAATAATAGACATCACATCCGTGTCATCGTTTTATTCTGTACTGCTTTGAATTGTTTATCCTTCTCTCTGCTGGGATTTGACAAATAGAAGACAAGCCTGGCAGATCTGACACTGGTGCCAGTTTGAAGCTGTGCCCTTTCAGGCATGCACTGGGCCCTTGCATGACAGAATGACACTCCCTCAGTCAGCAGGGGTTACTCCTGGTTCTGGCTGCAGCTGGCTGACTTGTCACATCTGCATGGGCTCGTTCTGGGAGCCCTAGGAAACGCCAGCAAGGGTTGGCCTCTGGCATCCTGATGGGCAGCACAATTTCTTGTGTGTTGAAATGACACCAGAGCCATAGTGCCTCTTGCAAGAGACAATTTGGTTCCTGTAATTGCTAGCCTAGGGGCAGGAAAGAGTGCATGTTCTCTCTCTCTCTCTCTCTCTCTCTCTCTCGTAGGGATGGTAGAAACAGGCTCCCAGAGAAAAACCTCAGAGTTCCCACTCCTGTCCACTGCCCTGGGCCTCTCAGTCCACGATCTTCAGAGCCAGACATAAGGTAGAGGTGAAGTATTCACAAGACTGTAGCGTTAGCCAGACAGAAAGTAGAATTTTGCCCAAAGGTTTCTACCTCATTTGGATCTAGTGAGAGTCTAGAAGTATCTGCTCATTGATTCCGAGACAGTTGCAAACCTAATAAATCATTAATGGTAATTTTTTCCTGTAGTGCTGGGGATTGAACTGGGCATGCAAGGCAAGTACTTTGCCTTTATGCAAGGCAAGTGCTTTACCTCTAAGCTACAACCTCAGTGTCCATTATCTGTAACTCTTAACTGTCCATTCTCAAGATATGAAAAGCGGAGGAATAGATTGCTTCAGATCAGGCAAAATGAAACTTTGTGGGACCTATTATAGACCACAGTTTTCATGAGGAAGCCTTTCTCTGCCCCTCTTCCTGGTATTTTGCATATTTGTCCAAGCTGCATAGATTAATACAGACTTTGGCACTCCAATTAGTCCTAATTTATTGACTGACTGGTTGTATTCTGAGATGAATAATAATTTGGACCAGGTAATTAATTTCTATTTTCCTGTGAGAAGGAGGGGAGAAGATTAGTGTGTATGTCTTCATTTATTCATGTATTTATTCAACAAATATTTACTGTGTGCTTCCTATGTCTTAGGTGTTGCATTATGGGCTGGAGATAGAATGTCCAAAAAGCTTCAAAGAACTATAGCTTTGTTATAAGTAATTAACACACTGACACAGGGAAAGAGACAGGTAAGCACATAGCACATTTCCATAGGGAAAGAACCTGGTGCCAGGGAACCCATTCCCAGTGAAGGGTTCAGGCTAGAGAATGCATTTGTGATCTGAGGGAAAAACTAGAAGAATGGCTGGTGTATTAGATGCTTTTCTGTTGCAGTGTCAAAATATAATGGTAACTTATTCAAGAAAGCCTTTAGTTGGGCTTACAGTTTCAGAGGGTTAGAGTCCATGATACTATGATAGGAATGCAAAAGCATGGAAGCAAGAACAGATGAGAGCTCACATCTTGATCCAAAGTAGGAGATAAGGAACTGGGAATGACTCAATGTCTGCTCCAGTGACATACCTCCTCCAACGAGACCACCCCTCCTAGTCCTCCCAAATAGTTCCACTAACTGGGACCCTAGTATTCAAATAAAGAAGGCTATAGGGCTATTCTCATTCAAACTACTACAGCTGGGAAAATGAAGATAAGACCAAAAGAGAAGATTATGGTAAAAGTATGAAACTGCCCAGGGGAAAAGGATGACCCTAGGGGAGGTAATTTTGGTTGTTGTTCTCTCTCTCTCTCTCTCTCTCTCTCTCTCTCTCAAGCAATTAAGCTTCTTTAGAGCTGACTCCAGCCAGCTCAAGGTGAAACGTATTGTCATTAAACAAAAGGGAAACCTGAAGAAAGACAGATCTGCCCTAGGGTCATTCCTAGTAGATCACTTTGAGTTTTGTCTCCAGGACAATGGATTCCAGGAGCTCCAACTACCTGCTGCTCTCTGTGGGACTGTGACTGTGTTCATGTCTTCCTTCTCGATTCAAGAACCTGATGAACTCAATCTGGGTCCAAGCTCTTGGTCCACTCAGGCGATGGTAGGAAGCAAGCATGGGGATGGCCAATGAAAAATCCCCGTGACTCCTATGATCAACCTTCCTCTCACTCCTCTTAGCCTTTTCATCATGTTGTTTTACAGAGGAGTCTAGGGAGGGAGGAGACCAAAGGCCCTTCACTGAAAGAAGGTGCAGAAGCATCAAAAAGCTTTCCTAATGTCTCCACCTAGTCACAGTGGGTCTGACTGCAGCCTGGCAAGACACATTGGTTTCTTTTTTCCAGGCCCATCATCCCCGTGAATGGGTCTCCCGAAACCCACTATCTGCACTGCTGAATTTCAGCATAGTCTCTGACATGTCTGTTAAACTCCAGAGATTGCAGAGGCCCAGGAACTTTCCAGGTCTGTAACTTGAAGTGGCTGGAGGGAGGGAAGAGGAGGGGGACAGGCCAGTGGAGAAACCCTCCAGACATCAGGGTGAAGAGAAATGTGCTACTTTCCCAAGTCTAATTTGGGTTTATCCAAGTGAGTAATTTCCTCCGGCAGCCACAAGAAGCCCCTAACCCCATGAGAGCTAGGCTGATCAGAATTTTAACTGCAGTTCTGACAGCTTCAAATTGGAATCAGGCTGAGCCTTGGAGCCTTTGGGGTCCTTGCCTTGCCTCCCTCAATTCTCCAGGCCCAGAACAGAATTCCCAGGGGCTGGCAGAATGGCTCAGCCGAGTCCTCTGATGCCTGGCAGGGATATATGCATCTTTACCAACTCCCCCTTTCCTCCTTTTTCATCTGGTAATTGGCCTGACATGCCTGGGCTGGCAAGCATGAAGGCATCTAACCCCCAGCAGACACCTTTACTCACTCCCTTTGGGCAAGGCATCCTCTAGTCATTTCCTTATCCCCCGGGATGGCTAGTTAAGTGGAAAATTTCTCTCTCTTCTTTCAAGCACAGACTTATAGACAATGAGAGTAGAAGGCCCCTTAGATACCTGTAAGCTTTTCTTTTCAGTCTGTGGTAGAGGCAGGTGCACTTAGAGGATGAGGCTTGTCAAGGCCAATCAGTTGTTGGTGACAGAGTTGACTTTGTAAAGTTCTGGAAGCCTAGTCAAGGCGTCCATCACTCATGCTGCCTCTCACACCACCTCAGCTTTGCCTCTTGCTGACATACTTTCTAAAGCACTGACTCTCCACCTTCCTAATGTTGTGACCATTTAATACAGTTTCTCATTTTGTAGTGACCTCCAATCATGAGATTATTTCATTGATACTTCATAACTGTAATTTTGCTACTGTTATGAATTGTAATGTCAATATCTGATATGCAGGATATTGGATATTTGACCTCTAAGGGGGTTGTAACACACAGGTTGAGAACCACTGCTCTAAGATCTGTATTGATTTTAAGCTTGAAGGGAGAGAAAGTTATTACATCTTCTGTCTCTTCCATAAGCAGCTTTTTTGGGATAAGGAGTTCCTGGCCTGAGAGTCAGACGGAGGCTTTGCTGATTCCAAGAAATGGCTGCTTAGAGCTCCCCCCCACCCCCAAGTTTAAGGAGTTCCTATCCCCATAGCCAAAGTGGCGCTGCAGACAGTGTCCTATTGGTGGAGGCTTCCTCCTCATGTCTGAACTACAGAAGAGAAAAAGAAGTAAACTGAGGAATCAGCTCATCTGTCAACAAGGAAATGTGCTCAATGTTGTGTGTACACAGCGGTAACAGCGGCGGTCCAAGCTCCTGGAGATTCCGATAATACGACCCACTGGAGATCAGCCATTGTGCTGCTACTAGGATCCATCCAGCCCTTCAGGGGAGAAGACATGCCATGTTTGCTCCTTCTTTTGCAGAAGTACTTGAAATGCCAACCTCACCCTGAAGGCAGTGATTTTATTTCTTCTTTAGGGAAGCTATTTGATGAATCTCTCTCTCTTTCTCTCTTTTGAAGGCCAGATGAAGTGATCAAAAGGACCATCTGCTGGTTCATATAGGAATCATCTGGAGATGTTAAAACAATACTTAGCAGTTGGATTTATCTGGTCTTTGTGCTCTTTGGGTATGGAGATTCTTTAAGATTCTCTAGTCAGTTCAAATGTGCAGGCAAGGTTTAAAGCACTACCTGATTTAAGTTGTTGTTTGTTTGTTTTGGTTGTTTTTTTCATTTTTTGTAACAGATGATTTATTTCTTTATTTTTAAAATTTTATTGGATATATTTGCTGTACATAGGACTGTTACATAAGGACATTAGCATATAAGTATACATTGTTTGTTGAGCATATTTTCCTCCATGCCTCTGCCTCTCATCTTCCACTTTCTTTTTGTTTCTCCCTTATTCTTCAAGTCACATTTGTGTCTAGTTTTACTGTCATCATACATCACACACATTATATATATAATATGTAGATATTTTGTATATATTATATATATACATATCTATCTATCTATCTATCTATCTATCTATCTATCTATCTATCTATCTATCTATCTATCTATCTATCTGTGTGAAGACCTGAGCTTTTTCCAATCCTTTGCTCTGTCCCCTCTTAGTGCTGGTTTACTTCCTCTGTAGTTGCAAACTGGCTTCATACTGGATATAGAATTCACATCCAGTCAGATGATGGTTAACAGAAGAGGGCCTGTTAGAACTGCTTCTTGGAGAAAGGAATTGTCTCCCAGGAAGTCTTAATAGAACTGTTGATAGAAAGGAAGAAGAGAAGGATTGGTGAGTTTACGGATGCTAAATGAATATAGTTGGTTATCCACTTTATGCTGTAGGTTTGCAATTCTCAATTATGATGGCAGAGGTCAGACTTCTATATGTCAGGTCTGTCAAATAAAAATAAGGATCTTGCTGATGTCTTCATCTGTTTTCAGTCTGACAACTCAATAAACTGTCATACCAAGATGCATGTGGATGGGCTGTTCACTGCCTGGTATAAGCCAAACTCAATGTGTCTCTGTCATCTATGGTTCTTCCCACCTTGCACTATTATATGATACTCGATGTGATTGAAAATACACATATTGTTTCCATCCAGAGCCTCTCTCCAGTATCTTTTGTTGACATAGAATAGTCACCCTGGCTTTTTGTAAAACTGTAGGGACTCTCATCACTAATGTATTTACCACTGTCTTGTTGTCAGTAGCAAGTTCTGAGTACTCTTGGGAGTTGTAAGATGCAGTTAGAAGTAATCAAGCACTCAATGATAATTCCACCCCAAAATTTCTGTCTCCTTAGGTCTTTGAATATAATTCTTCTAAATCATACTTTGTAATTTCTAGAATCAAAGCTGCATTTAATACAAGGCACCAATGAGTCCAAGTTTCTGTCAGCTTACCTAGCAAACCATTACAATGCCTCCTAGTTCTCCAAAGTAGTGCAATATGGTAGTGCAGAGTAAACCTAGCTAGTTCTAAAGTGTCTTTGCCATGTTGATGTAGCACTGTTAGAATTTACAGCTTCATATAGTGCTCAGCTCTCTGTCAGTATCAGTCATCAAAGGAAAGCATTTTTATCTATGAGCTTTTTATTTCATATGTGAGGTAGGGATGTGAGATATATACTTCACCCTTACCCCATCCTGTCCGATGATATGCTGAGATCAAACAGTAGTTGTAGAGGCAGTGGGGAGGGAGGATGACCATGAAAAGAGTTGATTTCTCTTTGCAGGGTAATATGATGTCAAAATGAATCCTAATTGCCAACTTGATTGGACTGAAAAATACCCAGGTGGTGAGTAAACCATACCTTTGGGTGTATCTGCGAGGATGTTTATAGACAGAATCAACTAACTAAAGAAGGAAAATACTCTCTAATTGAATGTGGTGGGGCAAGAAGGAGCTGGATGGAATAAAAGAAGAGAAAGAAAAAGCCATCAGCGTCAGGCGTCCTCTCTCTGCTTCCTGGTCAATATGATACAAACTCTTCTGCTCTGACATTCCTTTCACTCTTCAGTGGACTAAAACTTCTGGACAAAAATATCTTCCTTGTTTGAAGCCTTTGCAGTCCACATTTTGTCATAGTGATGAAGAGTTTAATATGGAGAATTCATACCATGGCCAGGGTCATTGTGACTACCTGATTGTGTTGTACAGAGCCTTTGGCACTGGTTTAGGGAAGGAGTTTGAAAAACTTTGCAGATGCAGACTACAGAAACCCTAGAATTCTGTAGCACAATTTAATGGGCAGTTATGATGGGAAAACAGACTGGGTTACAAATAGGAATGTATACAGTAGAGAATATACTCATGGGGTTTTACATAGGAACAAGAACTCTATTGGGAATTAGACTAGAAACTATTATTATTATTATTATTATTTTTATTATCTTGTGGCCAGAATACTCTAGCAAAGATCTTGTTTATATTTTGTCCTTGTCTTGAGACTTTTTATGAGGCTGAACTTCATGGCAACAGATTATTAAAATGGTAGGGAAGCTTTTAAGGAAACCTAGCATTAAAGCTGTAGCATAGTTACTCCTAGTTGCTTTTATTCAGGTTTGTAGTGAGATCTGAGAGCAAAACAGAGGGAGATAATGTTGAAAACATGTAGTTTGGCCAGAAGAGGAGCTGTAGACACAGATAGAGCTTACTTGCTGAAGAGATCAGGGCTAATAGGAAAAAAACCAAGTATGCTGAGTCAGGACAGTCGTAGAGGTATGTTGAGGAACTCTCAGATAATCCCAGACACCACTCACAATAGGATCAAGAGTGTAGAATTTTTGACTCATATGAAAAGCTTTGCTGAGAAGAGAGTGTGCAAGCACCCTACTCACATAGGTCTATCTGTAGCGGTGTTTCCCCATATTCCACTATCCAGGCACTCAGGGGCTGCAGTAGCCATCGTCCAGTGGTGCAAAGGCCTGGGATCACCCATGTGCTACTAGCTTTGCAGGCATACAAAGTATAAAAGCTATAGGGTCATGGAGGCTTCCCTCCTTCCGTCCCTCCCTCCCTCCCTCCCTCCCTTTTCCCGTCTCTCCCTCCTCTACCTTTCTCTCTCTCCTTCCTTTTTGGTCACAGTGATGCAAACTTTTACTCTGTTAAACTGACTTCACCCTGCCGAGAACTAAAACCTCTGTAAATGTGAGCAAAATCAATTCTTCCTCCTTTAAGTTCTTTCTGGCAGGTATTTTGCCATAGCAACCAAAAGTCTCACTAATACATGCCCTCAAGTTAGATCATGGCAGGGTTTTTATCAAGGTGTTCTAGCTGAATACTGAGAGGAGGGACTGACAAGAGACATCAGAATCAATACAGCTTAGAAGTTCAGAGTTCTGTGAGTCCTCCGATTTGTCCCATAAATCAGGTTCAATTTTTAGGTCTACTTCTTGGCTAGTCAATGCCCTAATTTTCACCTATGCAGTAGCATGAGGCTGAAAACTAAAGATCTTATAACTCAGCCACTTTCAAGAATGAACTTTAGTTTGATTTGTGTCTATTTCAGCAGATGAAACACAGAAAAACAAATCATTATTTTGTATTTGGGGCCTGGAGTTTCGAATGGTGTTTTCCATTCCTAATTAAAAGTAAAGATTCCTTTAGTGCTATCAGAAGCAAACACTTTTGCATTAAGGCTTTGCTTTTTCTCATTCTTTTTATTTTGTTTTTTGCTGGCAAGTGATTCATCCTGTAAGCCTTGACTTCTGTAGGTGATTCAAACTCTGGGCGTCCACAGGTAGGACGGAGGTGCTTTGCCACCATTTACTATGACCTTGGTAGAGTCTATTCCTCATGCCTCACTGAATTTTCACTGCATTAAACCCCAAACTTTTTTTTAAAAAGAATTATGAATTGTTTTATTTTATTTATTTTTTATTTTTCTAAACCCCAAACTTTACAGATTAATTACCCAGATTCCTAGCAATTTTTGGAGTGCCTATTTCTGCCTAATACTTGGTTCTACTTTGGGAAGTAGCAAAGATTTTATTTTTTATTTTTTGATAAACAAGCCACATAAAGAGACTATAGGTACATTAGGAGTAAGCTAGATTGATTAAAAAGATAAAAGATGCTGGATAATTATTTCACTGAATCAAATTTGAATCAGATAAAAATCTTCCCATCCATCCAGACATCCATGCATCCATCCCTATCTGTCTGTCTATCTATCTATCTATCTATCTATCTATCTATCTATTTATCTATCTATCTATCTATCACCTACCTACCTACCTACCTACCTACCTACCTACCTATGTACCTATCTCTCATCTACCTTCTAACCACTCTACAGATATGTGTAGTTGATAAGAGTTTAGGTCAAACCGGGGCTTTGAGTTGAGGAGAGGCATGGGAAATAAAAGTCTCTTCAGCTTCTATTGTGAAGACAGACTGCAGTCCTCACGAGGGTTTCCTTATAGTTTGAATCTGGTGAGGCCATATTAGGAAACTGAATACGGCTTGTAGAGGCAGGTTACTAGGAGCAGGCCTTTGAAGGTACCAGCTTGCTTATGGCTGCTTATGGCAGATCTCTTTTCTTTAGGACTGCTGCCATGATGTGACTAGCTGTCCCAGGTGGCTGATGGTCCTACCATCATAGAAAGGAGCTGGTCCTACATAGCAATGTTCCTGCCACACTCTCTCCAAACTATGACCCCAAACAAACCTCTTTTCCCTCAAGTCACTTGTGTCAGGTTCTTTGTCATAAGAACAGGAACTAACATATCTCCTAATCCCCAACAAAGGTAGACCCAATGTGCAGAGTACCAAAGGAAGTGAGAGGTGTCCACTACTGCTTGGGCAAGTCACTGCTTTATCTGTTTCTGACCTTTCTGTGGAGAGAAGGTTTGGACTAGATGTTGCTCCCAGGTCTGTGGTGCTGAGGCTGACCCTCTCCGTTGGGTTCTGGTGTCAATGGCTCTAGTCCCCTGTTTCAGCTAAGAGGCGATGATGAGCCCGTGAACTGCTCCTAGGCACATGCAAAAGAGGTAGGTAGGGGACAGGATAGATGGAGGCAGCTCTTCCGGGCTTTTGTTAGCTGTCGGATTGAAAACTGGTGCAGCTGTTTTTTTTACAGCAGCTTCACACTGCTGTAGAAAATAGAAGCCGCGACAGGCCAGTGCTGTGAAAGATCCCGAGAACAAAGTCATTTCTCAAGACACTGCCCTGTTTGAACACTGGGTGACAAGGTGACAGATTTTGTAGACACTTTGTGGGAGAAAATCCACCACCTTGAGTGATTTTGAAACCTTTAGAAATGTTTGGCAAGTGTGAACAGCCCGTTCCCTACCCTCTGTCTTTAATCAATTGCTTCTTAGGAAATCGCTGTGCTGCAAGGAGAGACCTGAGTGTTTCTCCCCCACCGCTGCCTCCCTTTCCAGAGCCCTGGGTTTTCAATACGAAGAGGTAAAACTTTCTCCACGATCCCTGAAATGGTATCTGCATATTAAAAATACACCAGCTTTCTTTGCTGTTTGCCTGCGGATTTGTTTCATTTCATACCTCACTGAAGCCTCCTCTCTGTTCAGAACACACTGTACCCAGTTGTAAGGAGAGAAGGAGGCGGGGAGGGGCCTGAGAGCATCGTTTGTTTTCTTAGCAAACTGAGAAGAAATGTTGAAATGGAAACTTGAACTTTGAATGGACAGAAACCCAGGGACGAAGGATTCGTTTTATTTCTGGCTTCTTGGGAGCTTTGATATTGGTCTTTTCTTCACCTGAAGGTGGCATCCATAAGTCTTTTCTCAAGAGATGGGCACTGGGACATGGGGTCACTGATATCATCACCTTAGAGCTCATGGCTAGCCAGTATCCAGAAACATTAGCATATTGCCTAAGTGCGTGGAGATAATATTCTGATGACATATCACATCAGAAGTCCAACCACAGCAGTAGGTTAAATGTATCCTTCTCCCTAAATTCATACCCACCGAGAACCTCAGAATGTGGTGTTTTTCAAAGTAAGGTCATTGTAGGTATAACTAGTTAAGAAAGCAGGAGAAGATTCTTGTGGATTTAGGGCAGACTTAGTAGGAGCTGTCTTTGTGAGATGATGAGAGGTCACAGAGACACACAGAGATGACGTGGAGATAAAGGTTGTGTAGCAGTGGTGACACATCTACAAACTCAGCAGCATGTAAGTTGCCAGGTGTCTACCGGAAGTCAGGAGACTCACAAGGTCACTCTTCCTCTGAAACCACCAGAAGTCAGGAGACACACAGGGTCGTTCTTCCTCGAATTCCTAGAAAGATGTAGTCCCCTCGACACCAAGACTTTGGACTTTTGGTCCCTTGGATTGTGTGAGACTGCATTTCTGTTGTGGTAAACCACCAAGTTGGGCTAATTTGTGCTGAAACTGTAGGGAGCCAATCTGTTCTTTGAATGTACCTTGGCTGTGCTGTCCTCAGCCTTCAGTGTCCTGGAAAACTTTCTTCTCCTCCAAGTTTTGGCTCAAATGTCATCTTCACAGTGAAGTTCCCTGAACATTCATTAAAAATTCATTCTTTCCTCTGTGTTCTGCAGCCTTCTGCGTTGACTGTGTTCTTGCATTTAGTTAGAGGTTTATAGGCATGCTCCTCCCTCCTTCGCCGTGGACCTTCTGATGGGAGGGTTAGCTCTTCTAGCCTCTGACATATAACAGACCTTAGGAAATGTATGCACTCAATGTAGAACCCTTCTGTTTCCTTGGTTAAATTTATTCCTAGACATTAAATTTTTTTTGGTAGCTATTATAAGTAGGATCGCTTTGTTGATTTCTTTTTAGGCAATTTGCTGTTAGAATACAGAATTGTTACGAATCAAATGTTGATTTTGTAGTTTGTGGCTTTGCTAGGTTCATTTGTTAGATCTAAAAGATGGTTTTTGGTAGAATTTTGGTGTTTTCTCTATATAAGATTATATCAGCTGCAAATGACAACTTGTTTTCCTTATTTCCTATCTGATTTTTTTTTCTCTTTCTTTTGATTAGTTGTTCTGGCTAGTACTTCATGTGATGTGTTGAATAAATTCGGTGAGAGTGGGCATTATTCATGTTCCAAATGATAACTAAATATGATGCTAATGTGGGCTATGCAGAGAGAGATGGAAGAGATTATAGCATCTTCCAAAGGTGAAGAGGGAACACTAAGAGGGACAGATTGTCCAAGTGGTCTTTCACTTCCTTTGTCTACATGCATTTCTTTCCACCTGGTGTTGTCTTTGTCCAGTGTATTTAGTTGATGATTCTTAACACATCTCTGCCTAAAAGGTAACTGGATTTGAGTGTTGTCTGTCCAACTGCAAGGTGAGGCTCCTTCCAGGATCATCCATATTTACAAAGTAATGAAACCTCCTTTCTTAGGCTGTGGGCAGCTGGGAAAGGGAGGACAACCTGCTGTCTCCACAGGTGATGGAAATACAAAGGAGCACAGGCCACTTCTGAATCACTGCATCTTCTCGGGAAAGACGGTCCCCTATGTATTCCCCTTTTACCCTTCTGCCACGTGAAGGTGCAGCAAGAAGGAATAATTCTTCACCAGACATTCTTCAAATGTGCTGGCATCTTGACCTTGAGCCTTCTAGTTTCCAGAAATGAGAGAAATGCATTTTTTATTATTTATAAACCACCCATCCTGTGGTATCTAGCTAAAGCAGCAGGAGCAAATCAAGCCACTTTCTCTCTTTCTGGAATGTTCCCCCCACTGCCCCTCATAAACCTGGATGGCTCAATGTGGAACCCAAGTCTGTGAACAGAACACACACCCTCCTTGGTGGGGCAGGGAAGGAAAGGAGAGCATTCGCCCCCAAAGCCCAATGAGGCCTGTGATTAATGGCTGTACCAAAGTAGTTCTCTTTAAGTCCCTGGGCCAGGTGCTAAGGTGAAGGACAATCTGGTGATTTAAATGAAACAAAATGACCAGAACCATCCAGAGAGTTCCAGAGGGAGCTGAAGCAAGAGAATCTGAGACCCTCTCATAAATCATCTTCAGACTCAGTGTATGTGACCTCTACAATGGAATCTGACACCATCCCTGCAGATCCTTGCTTGCCTTGGCTGGTTGACCAAGAATCTGAGTGTTGTGAAGGAAGCCTCCTGAGGTTCCGTGGGAGGCAGAAGGAAGAAAGACCTTGGGAACCTGCAGGGGACATGGAAGGATATAGAGTCATGGTCTCTATTACTAGGGAGGGACACTGGCTCCCCCTTGCCTTTTTTCTCTCCATCTCAGGCAATAGTCAGATAATAGTTTTCTGCATTGCCTTTGTTTAACCACACTAACAAGTACCTTGTAGATTATAACTCAGTCCTCAGGCCACACTGAGGAAATCACACTCATCTGTGTGGGCCAGGGAGCAACTGGAGTCTCTCATCACTACAGGCCTTGGAATGGAGAACTGTCTGAACAAAAACTCCTTTCCTTCTGTTCTTTTTCTTCTTCTTTCTTTCTTTTCTCTTGTTTTAAATCTGAACAAGTTAAATAAATGAGAGTTTTTTATTGTTGTTCTTATTTATTGATGTTAAATTAAGTTAAATGAGAATATCCCATTTCTTATGTTTGGTCTCATAGTAATGACAGTGAAAGCTAATGCAGCAAGAACCCTAGACAGTATTCCTTATACCAAATCATGGAGATCATCTGGTAGTCAACAGGGAGTGGAAGTGGAGGTGGAAGGAGTAGGGTGGGGCTTAAGGGGGAGGAGCTGCAGTGCACACAGCACTGACTGAGAGCTAGAGATAGCCACTGTGACCCAGCTTGGCTCTTGTGTGACATTTGGTGATGTTAGAGAAGGACTCAAATACGTTTGGTTGTCCTGATGTGGTAAGGTAACCTACCTTCAGGGGGCACTGGGACCTTCCAGTTATCTTCCATGAACAGACAATAAGCCTGCAGTATCTGCTAGCATTGGATGGACACTGCCCCAGGTCAAAATAGGGGTGGCACTCAGAGACTATTGTGTGGACAGCATTTATCTGTTTCCTTATGCCTTCACTTCCAGAAGTGCTCAGTGCTGCCAACTCCAGGGAGCACAGAGGGTTCTGTGGTCTCTTATCGGGCTGACTTTTGGCTTTCCATGCTTCCAGCCCTGACTCAGATTTCTTGATTCTGTCAAATTCATTATCCTTTGCCTGTATACTTTTGGAGCATTCAAGATTTATTCCTGCTTCCTCCTCTCCTGCTTCATCTTGTCCTTGTGAGTTTGTCTCTCTTTAAACAATCCCTTTGCTGCACTCTCAGTGAGGTGTGGGGAGGGAGGGAGACTCTGTTCTCCACTCTTGACAGCAGGTCTTGATGTTTACTTTCATCTGCGCATTTCTGTGAGTGAGGCCCTGATCCTGGACACTTAACACGCGCTGTCAGCAGAGCTTCACGTTCCCCGCCTGATGGTCCACTGGTCATTGTTCCAGGCCTGGTAGGGATCTTCTCCCTGGTCCTGATGATGCTCTGTCAGCCTGCCCTGCTTCTTCCCCATCCCTAAACCTGTACATCATTCTTTCCACTTAGATGCCTGCAGGGCCTTCTCAAGACACTTGTAATCCATCAAGGTAAAAAAAAGAATCAATGGATAAAAGACAAAACAAAAAACAAAACAAAACAAAAAACCTCCAAAAAACCAAAAACCAAAAAACCAAAACCAAAACCAAAACCAAAACAAAAAAAGCCAACCAAACAACTGAATACCTAGATAGGTTGATGAGTCTGAGAATTGGATTTTCTAGATTTTAAATGGGGGTTTAAGTTCTGATCTTATGTTTAAAATATTGTTTGCTGATTTAGCTATTTAAAGATTTAAAAACTTAAAATTTAAGTTGTTTACTTTTTAAAAACAGGTACATGAAACTGAACACATTAATGTAGTACTACAAAATGTATTGATACATAAACACCTTGCAAAATGTTTGCCAGGTTAAGTATATTTATATCTTCAAACACCATTCCTTTGTGATGAACACATTTAAAATAATTTCTTCTAACTTCCTGAGGTGTACAGTAAACAACTGTTATGCTGATGCAATTTAAACGCCTGCAGTTTTTCTTTTTTAATTTAGGGGTACCAGACAAACTACTTGAAATCTGGGCTGTCCTAGAAGGTGTGGGGCATCACAATTTGTACCTGGAGGAATGTAAGAGGAGGTGCATGCTGTTGTGTTAGCATTCTCCCAAGGACACAAACATCTACTCACCTCAGGTAGGGAACTAATGTCAGACCAAAACTAGCATACCACCAAAGTTCACCTTGGCAAACCAGTGAGTTCATTTGGGGTTACTTACAGGACTATGGGTGAAGGGTAATGTACAAGAGTATGGACCACTCAAAGGCAGCTATGTCAATGAAAGGCTACCCCAACATGACTGATGGCTCTCAGGATTCGTGAAACTAGAACCCTGGAGCTCTCTACACAGCATGCAGGTAGCTTAACAGGTCTGCCAGTCTCCTGCCTGTAGCTATCCTTACTCTGTAAATAACCACAGACGGAGGAGTTGTGTGAATGTGCTCACTTTTAAGGCCTTTCTGAGACTATTGAGTTGGTTACTTCCTGAGATTTCCTGAGGCCTGTGGAGCTTCCCTCCAGGATGGAAGGCTTCAGTGGGAAGGAAGCCGCCACAGGACAACAGTCTAGTTGGAAAAGGGGATTGCCTAAAAGGAGAGGAGAGTAATTAATAAGCAATTCAGTGAGCAGGTTGATTGGAGGACAGCGGATCCTGGAGGTGTTGGACAGGACAAAGGGAGAGGCAGTTTCCTGGAAGCAGGTTTAAAGATGGACCAGAGACCCTCCTGCTGGTGGAGAGACCAGGGTGTGACAGCATCTTCAGCCCTGTCCAGTTTCCCATTCCCTTTATCTGTGTGTATTATCCTTCCCTAGCACTCTCTACCAACAGCTTGTCTGGGCCTCTTGGTAATTCTTCTTCAGCCTTATCAAGTTCAGCTTTAAGGAAGCCACAGTAAACATTTCAGTAAATGGGAAGGCTTCTCTCTTTCTCAGGAAGGGTCCCACGGGGTATAGTTTAAGACTGACCAGGAGGTTCTTCTCATGGAGTCTCACAATGAGGCCTCTTCTAGGTCACTGTAGTCTTTGTGTTAACAGACCAAGTGGGAGACCAGTGCTCCAGCCATCACTTCCACACCCAAAGCAGTAGGATGAGGGAAGTGATAAAGAAGGAAAGGGAGCAACTGATGGGGTGTCTTCTTACACATCACTCTCCCTTATGCCAGACATGGTAGAATCTAGTCAGATACGAAGTGGATACATATATTAGGATGTGCAGCCTCCATTCTGGGTGGCCAGGGTAAATAACCACAGGAGGGGGAAAACGTGGGTACCGGGACAACTAGTAGTAGATGCACTGCTACCCTCAACCATGCTGAGTCATCTTCTGACCCCATCTATTTGTCCTCCTCATCAATCTTTCTCTGTGTGGCCTTCACTGCTTAGAGTTGATGAATGCCAGTTACAAACAAAGTGAACCATTCTGTTTGGCTTTTCTCTTGTACAGTTGCAGTGAAGATGCAAAACATGACCTATCTAAGGCCAGGAACACTGCTGCACTGTGGTGGGATAGGTCATACTAATAAAGATATGTTCAGGACAGGATAGATATCTTGGTAGATGTCCTGGTGGTTTTTGTTTTTGTTTTTGTTTTTTTTTTTTTTGCTTGCTTTGTTAACTTGACATAAGCTAGAGTTATTTAGGAATAAGAATCTCAATTAAAGAATTGTGTCCAACAGATTGCCTATAGACAATTTATAGGGCATTTTCTTAATTAATGACTGCCATGGGAGGGCCCTTGGTAGGCGGTCCTGGATGTAAAGCAGTCTGAGCAAGCCATAGAGAATAAACCAGTAAGCAGCATTCCTCTATGGCTTCTACTTCTGTTCCTTCCTCCTGATTCCTGCCTTAGGTGCCTGTCTTGACTTCCCTCAGTGTAACTGACTTCATCAGTTGTAAGATGAAATTAATTCTTCACACCCCAAGTTGCTTTCAGTTATGGTATTTTTTTCATGGTGGTAGAAATCTAACAAAGACATTGGGTAAAATTGTTTTCTGTATAAACATGAGGACCTGAGTTTAGAAACCCACGTTAAAGCTGGGCATGCTGGCATGCCTGTGACCCTGGTGCTGGGGGAGCAAAGACAAGAGGATCTGTAGGGATTGCTAGACAAGCAATTTGTCAGAAACAGTGAGCTCCAGATTTAGTGAGAGACCTTGTCTCAAAAAATATAGTGGAGAGTGATTGTGGAAGAAATTGAACATGTCTGTGTATGCATGTATGCTTGTGCACAAGTGCACACATGTACACACATGCACATACACCCCCCCCCACACACACACTTGCACATGGATATGATTTCTAAATACTGAGAGAGTGAGAAAGAAAGTGCTTAGAACTAAGTCCGGATGTCTATTGTGTGAGGTGAGGGTTCAAACCAGGTTGCAAAAGGAGAAAGTCATTTAGAGATGAAGAGAATGTTTCCAGAAGGGATACAGCCAAAGGAAGTCTGTAGTCAGATCACCTGCATGTTGCTAGGCCTGTATGAATTTGAACAAGATGGAAGTTGTGCTGTTGGCTAGGATGAGAGCATTGGCAGTTGATGGAGGGAGGGCAGGGAGGAGCAGCAGCCGAGCAGGCTTTGAATGGCATCTGGGGCTTGGACTCAATAAAGAAATACACCTGTTTTGAGCTTTTAGGTTCAGCAGAATGTAGTTCATCTTTGTCCACCTGTCTCTCCTTGCTCAATCCTGCCTCAGGGCCTTATCTTAGTTTCCAGTTCTTTGTTTACTATCTCCAGTCCCTGGCAGCAGCCTTTATGCTTATAAAATGATTCCTGCAGTTCTCTTAATAACTGCTGATGGGTTTCCAGCTCTGAACTCCAATCACACTCCTTTGGGAATCCATGTTCCCTTAGCCTCTCTCCTGCCCCTGATGACAACAGAGTCTGTGCTGTTGTTTGGCTCTGGCCTGGATACTAAGAGCAGTGGCAGATGCTGAAGAGATGCAAGGGTGCCTGCATGGTCCATGATGGCACTTGGGAGATGTGTTTACTCCGTGACTGCTTCTGTGGACAAAGAACCTCTCTTACTCCCTTGAAATCTACCAGCTCTGAAATTTATGATGAATTCCCTGTCCTTACTCCCAGAGGTAGCTGCCAAGAAGACAGGTTAAAAGCCTGTATTTATGGCAAGTGACACATTCTGAACAAGATGTTGTTTAAGGACATGGTGAGTTCTTATTGTTTCACAGACTCCAAGGGCTGAACAGTGAGTGTGAAGACCAAGCCTGTTAGGTGAGGGTACCCACGACTCACCTAAGCCAGAGGCTCTCACAGGCAGTGGGGGCCTGGGAACCTGAGAGGGCTCTGCTGAGGCTGGGTCACACTGGAGGATAGTTAAATATATTTAAGAATGGTACAAGCTGGTTGGTTAACAGTGGTGGCTTGAAATTGGCCATATTGGGTATTTTTATGGCATGAGAACTGGAAAACATTGTAACTCAGGTTAGTTACTTCACCCTGGAGAACTGGTTTACTAGCCCTGCATGGAAACAGCCTCATTCTGTTCTCTCACTTGGGGGGAAGGGGAGAGAGAGAGAGAGAGAGAGAGAGAGAGAGAGAGAGAGAGAGAGAGACAGAGAGAGACAGAGACACACACAGAGAGAGACAGAGACAGAGAGACCGAGAGAGAGACAGAGAGAGAGACAGAGAGAGAGAGAGAGACAGAGAGAGATACAGAGAGAGAGACAGAGACAGAGACACACAGAGAGAGACAGAGACAGAGAGAGACAGAGACAGAGAGAGACAGAGACAGAGAGAGACCAAGAGAGAGACAGAGAGAGAGAGACAGAGAGAGAGAGAGACAGAGAGAGACAGAGACAGAGACAGAGAGAGAGAGAACTGAAGCTTGGGGCTTTGCCCAGGGATCTGGTTTGAATAGAGGGGTTAGTGAACTGGCTGTGGAGAATTGCTTCCCTGGAGGATGAGAAGTCTAGTTTAAGAGAGGAACAGAAAAATAAAAGTAAATAGATCTTCATTCTGTCAAGCATGGCCTGGCTGTCTACAGGTCTGCAATAGAAAGCTGAAGCTTAGTGATTGTTTACCATGAAAAACTTCGTGTATTTTTCACAACAAATTCCTCTCCTGGTTATCTTTTTAAAAAACGTGCCTGTGTTTATAGTGTATGTTGCGTGTGTGTGGTGTGTGTGTGTGTGTGTGTGTGTGTGTGTGTGAGTACTTGAATGCATGGAGGCCTGGGACAGATGTTGGGGGTCTTACTAAGTCTCTCTATCTAATTATCACAGTAGAATTTCTCAATTAAAAGAGCTCACAGATGTATTCAACACAACTAGAAAATCTTGAGGAAATGGACAATTTCCTTGACAGATACCAAGTACCAAAATTAAATCAGGATCAAATAGACCATCTAAACCGTCCTATAAGCCCTGAAGAAATAGAAGTTGTCATTGGAAGTCTTCCAACCAAAAAAAGCACAGGTCCAGATGGTTTTAGTGCAGAATTCTATCAGACCTTCAAAGAAGACTTAACACCAATACTCTTCAAACTGTTCCACAAAATAGAAACAGAAGGAACACTACCCAACTCGTTCTATGAAGCCACAATTACACTAATACCAAAAGCACACAAAGATCCGACAAAGAAAGAGAATCTCAGGCCAATCTCTCTTATGAATATCGATGCAAAAATACTCAATAAAATTCTTGCCAACCGAATCCAAGAACACATCAAAACGATCATTCACCACGATCAAGTAGGCTTCATCCCAGGGATGCAGGGATGGTTCAATATAAGGAAATCCATCAATGTAATCCACTACATAAACAAACTCAAAGAAAAAAACCACATGGTCATCTCATTAGATGCTGAGAAAGCATTTGACAAAATTCAGCATCCTTTCATGCTAAAGGTCTTGGAAAGATCAGGAATTCAAGGCCCATATCTAAACATAGTAAAAGCAATTTACAGCAAACTGGTAGCCAGCATCAATCTAAATGGAGAGAAACTTGAAGCAATCCCACTAAAATCAGGGACTAGACAAGGCTGCCCTCTCTCTCCATATCTTTTCAATATAGTACTTGAAGTTCTAGCTAGAGCAATTAGACAACAAAAGGAGGTCAAAGGGATACAAATTGGAAAGGAAGAAGTCAAACTATCACTATTTGCAGACGATATGATAGTATACTTAAGCGACCCAAAGAACTCCACCAGAGAACTCCTACAGCTGATAAATGACTTCAGCAAAGTGGCCGGATATAAAATCAACTCAAGCAAGTCAGAAGCCTTCCTATACTCAAAGGGTAAGCAGGCTGAGAAAGAAGTAAGAGAAATAATACCCTTCACAATAGCCACAAACCATATTAAGTATCTTGGCGTGACTCTAACCAAACAAGTGAAAGATCTGTATGACAAGAACTTCAAGTCTCTGAAGAGAGAAATTGAAGAAGACCTCAGAAGATGGAAAAATCTGCCATGCTCATGGATTGGCAGGATTAATATAGTAAAAATGAGCATCTTACCAAAAGTAATACACAGATTCAATGCAATCCCCATCAAAATCCCAACTCAATTCTTCATAGACTTAGAAAGAGCAATTCAAAAATTCATCTGGAATAACAGAAAACCCAGAATAGCTAAAACTATTCTCAAGAGTAAAAGAACCTCTGGGGGAATCAGTATCCCGGACCTCAAGCTGTACTACAGAGCAATAGTGTTAAAAACCGCATGGTATTGGTACAGTGACAGACATGTAGATCAGTGGAACAGAATTGAAGACCCAGAAATGAATCCACACTCCTATGGTCACTTGATCTTTGACAAAGGAGCTAAAACCATCCAGTGGAAAAAAGATAGCCTTTTCAACAAATGGTGCTGGCTCAGCTGGAGGTCAACATGCAGAAGAATGCAAATTGACCCATTCTTATCTCCTTGCACTAAGCTCAATTCTAAGTGGATCAAAGATCTCCACATAAAACCGGACACACTGAAACTAATAGAAGGGAAACTAGGGAAGAACCTTGAACATATGGGCACAGGGGAGAATTTCCTGAACAGAACTCCAATAGCTTATGCTCTAAGATCAAGAATAGACAAATGGGACCTCATTAAATTACAAAGTTTTTGCAAGGCAAAAGACACTGTCAAAAAGACAAAGTGGCAACCAACTAACTGGGAAATGATCTTTACCAACCTTACATCTGACAGAGGGCTAATATGCAATATATACAAAGAACTCAAGAAGTTAAACTCCAGAGAGGCAAGTAACCCTATTAAAAAATGGGGTACAGAGCTAAAGTGTTCTCACCTGAAGAATATCTAATGGCTGAGAAGCACCTAAAGAGATGTTCATCATCCTTAGTCATTAGGGAAATGCAAATCAAAACAACCCTGAGATTCCATCTCACACCAGTCAGGATGGCTAAGATCAAAAACACAGGAGACAGCAGTTGTTGGCGAGGATGTGGAGAAAGAGGAACACTCCTCCACTGCTGGTGGAATTGCAAGCTGGTACAACCACTCTGGAAAGCAGTCTGGCGGTTCCTCAGAAAACTGGGCATGACACTCCCGGAGGATCCGGCTATACCACTCCTGGGCATATACCCAGAGGCTTTACCTGCATGCAATAAGGACACATGCTCCACTATGTTCATAGCAGCCTTATTTATAATAGCCAGAAGCTGGAAAGAACCCAGATGTCCCTCAACAGAGGAATGG
Source organism: Tokudaia tokunoshimensis (assembly GCA_036184795.1). Lineage (NCBI taxonomy): Eukaryota > Metazoa > Chordata > Mammalia > Rodentia > Muridae > Tokudaia > Tokudaia tokunoshimensis. The sequence continues at coordinate 55,459,976 of BTHU01000003.1, read as the reverse complement.
ATTCAGAAGATGTGGTATATCTACACAATGGAATACTACTCTGCAATTAAAAACAATGAATTCACGAAATTCCTAGGCAAATGGTCAGATCTTGAAAATATCATCCTTAGTGAGGTAACCCAATCACAAAAGAACACACATGGTATGCAGTCACTGATAAGGGGATATTGACCCAGAATCTCGGAATACCCTAGACACAATCCGCATATCAATAGATTTCTAAGGAGATGGAAGGAGAGACCCCTGGTCCTGGAAAGACTGGATGTAGGGGAACGCCAGGACAGAGTAACGAGAGGGGGTTGAATGGAGAAAAGAGGGAGGGAAGGGGGCTTATGGGACTTTCGGGGAGGGAGGAAACGGGAAAGGGGAAATGATCTGGAATGTAAATTAAAAAAAATAAAATAAATAATTAAAAAAAATGGCTACATAAAGAAATCTATGGAGTCAATGCAATTCCCCTATTAAAATTTCAACAGACTTCTTCACAGACCTTGAAAGGAAAAGTCTCTATTTCATATGGAAACACAAGAAATCCAGGATAGGCAGAACAATCCTGAAGAATAAAAGAACTGCTGGAGCTATCACTATTCCTAATTTCATATTGTACTACAGAGCGACAGTAATACAAACCACATTGCATTAGCATAAAGCAGACATGTTGACCAATGAAATAAAATTGAAGACCCAGACCTAAGTCCATACATATATGGACACCTGTTTTTGTTTTTTTTTTTTTTAAATAAAGAAGCCAGAAATACACTTTGGATAAAAAAGCATCTTCAACAAATGGTGCTTGTCAAAGTGAATGTCTGCTGTAGACGAATACAAATGGATCCATATTTTTCTCCCTGCACAAAAATAAAGTCCAAGTGGATCAAAAACCTCAACATCAAAAGAGATACACTCAACCTGGTAAAAGAGGAAAAGAGGGGGAATAGCCTTGAATGCATTGGCACAGGAGAAGCCTTTCTGAACAGAACAGAATTCATGCAGGTGCTAAGACCAATTAATAAATGGGACTCCATTGAACTGAAAAGCTTCTTTAAGGAAAAGGATACAATCAATCAGACAATGCAGCAGACCACAAATGGGAAAAGGTTTTTATCAACTCCACGTCCAACAAATGAATTATATTCAGAATATATAAAGGATTCAAGAAACTAGATGTCAGAAAACAAAACAAATATTGCAACTAAAAAATGGGGTACAGGTTTGAACAGAGAATTCTCAACAGAGGAATCTCAAATGGTTGAGAAACACCTAAAGAAATATTCAATATCATCAGCTCCCAGGGAAATTTAAACCAAAACTCCTTTAGATTCTACCTTACAACTAAGATCAATAACACAAGTGACAGCCCATGCTGGTGAGGATGTGAGCCACAGGGAACATGCCTTCATTGCCAGTGGGAGTGCAAACTTGTACAACCACTGTGGAAATAAGTATGGCAGTTCCCCCAGAAAGAAGGGAATCAATCTACCTCACGACCAGTTATACAATCCTTGTGCTTATACCCAAGGGGCACACCATCCTAGCACAAGAATACTTGATTCACCATGTTTATTGCTGTTTCATTCGTAATAGACACAAACTGGAAACAACCTAGATATCTCTCAACAAAAGAATAAATTAAGAAAATGTGGTATACTTATGCAATGGAGCATTTCTCAGCTGTTTAAAAAATTACACTGTACAGGGCTGGCAAGATGACTCAGAAGTAGAGGACTGGCTGCTCTTCTAGAAGACCCTGGTTCCACTCCAGGCATTCTTGTGCCTACTCTTGGGGCTGTTTTACTCTTCTTTTAGCTTGGCTTGTTCAACTTCGATATGATGGGTTTTGTCTTCATATAATTTATTTCATTATGTTTGGTTGTTAGCTCTTAGAAGCCTGTTCTTTTCTAATGAGAAAGGGGTGGATCTGAATAGGAGGGGAGGTGGGGAGGAATTGGAAGGAGAAAGGGGAGGGGACTGTATTCAGATTATACTGTTTGAGAAAATAATTTATGTTTAATAAAATGGGGGAATGAATATGATCACCCCAAAATCCAAAAAAAAAGAGCTCACAGATATGATAGTCTACCTAGCCAGCTTGCTCTAGAGATCCCATGACTTTGCTTTCTGAGTAGTGGGATTACAGGATGACATTCACATTGCTTCTGGGGACCTGAACTTTGATCTGCAATTTAAGATTTTTACATTTGCTTGCAATGTAAGAGCTTATCTGAGGAGCCATCTTCCTGGACCCTCTTCTCACTGTTTTGTCTACTATATTTTTGCTACTTTACTGTTCACTTTTATAAGAGAAGTGGTGGCTTGTGGTTCTTAAATCCCAACCAAACATGCTATGACTCACATTTCACAGAATGCACAGTGATGCAGAAGGCCAACTTGTACCCAGTTATCTACATGACCAATGAGATAGCAAAAATCTGAAAAGCTAATTATCAAATGGTTGTTTTTTCCCTTACATGAATGCCGCTGCTAGTAAGCTGTGATGGTTTGTATATGCTTGTCCCAGGGAGTGGCACTATTAGAAGGTGTGGCCTTGTTGGAGGAAGTGTGTCACTGTAGGGTTGGGCTTAGAGATCTTCCTCTTAGATGCCTGAAGATGCCCAGTCTGTTCCTGGTTTCCTTTGGATAAAGGTGTAGAACCCTCAGCTCCTCCTGCACCATGCCTGCTGGATGTTGCCATGCTTTTACCTTGATGACAATGGACTAAACCTCTGAACCTGTAAGCCAGCCCCAAGTAAATGTCTTTTATAAAACTTGCATTGGTCATTGGTGTCTATTCACAGCAGTAAAACCCAAACTAATACATAAGCATAAAGCCAAGCCTCTTCTTCAGTCTAATGAATGTCTTGGCTTTAACTGAACATTCAATACAGGGAGTCAAAGTTGGACCCTGGCCTAGTGGTGAACATCAGATACTATAGGCTACTTTCCCATCCATATCTGTTAGAGTATGCACACTAAAACACACCAAACACACACACACACACACAAACCAAATCACCCTCCCCTCCAAAAAAACAAACAACAGATAGAGTCTCCAGATGATATAACCAGTGGTTCCCAACCTGTGGGTCATGACCCCTTTGGGGGTAATCAAATGACCCTCTTGCAGAGGTTGCCTAAGACCATCAGAAAAAAACAGATATTTACATTACAATTCATAACAGTAGCAAAATTACAGTTATAAAGTAGCAATGAAAATAATTTTATGGTTTTGGGTGTCCACACAACATGAGGAACTTTATCAAAGGGCCACAACGTAAGGAGGGCTAAGAACCACTGGTGTGGAGGGAAGTCTTGGAAAGTCAGTCCAGGAGACAGACACCCAGAACTACTTATCTAACTGCTGAGGCAGACCCAAGGCGAGCAGTGTAGCTGCCATCAGCCACAGTGAGTGGCTCAGGTGACAGATGTTGCCTACTGAACCAGGATGGATGTGGCACAATTATTCTCTGTATTTATTTGTGTGAGATTAGATTTGACTGGGGAATGTTCTCTCCCTCTTCTGAATTATTAATGTCTAATAAGAGGGTATAGCTAAATTCCTAGACAACCTCACGTGTGGAAATAAAACCATCATTTTTATTTTAACACAGCTGCTATGCATTTCCCTCTTATTATTGACGAATATAAGAGAGGGAGAGAACGGTGATTATCTTCAGTCCTCAGGGGCTCTCGCTCTGGCAGTTACCTCCCTCCTTGGGGGAAGTGTTTGTCTGGGTTGTGGGGTGGGTCTCCTCATCTTCCATCCTTCTCCATTGACAAATGCAGCTTTCTGGTTCTTTCTAATCACCTTACCCTCAGCTGTGGGCCCCTTCTCCTGTAAGAGCTCTGGCTGTGGGTAGATTATGAGGGAGGGGACTTGTGACATTGATGGGCTTGTGGTTTGAAGGCAGTGCGTCAATCAGCTTGTCTGTCAGTTGGTCAACAAGTCTTTATTTATCTCGGTGGGTGCAGAGCAGCCCATTGGACAGTTGGGACATGTGGTCTCTCTGCCTGCAGTCTTTTCCCCTCGCACCATCCTACACACAACTGTCACATTAACTCTTTCTCAGATACAGTTCTGATCCTGTTGAACTTCGACTCAAACACTTTTGGTGGCTGACTCCCCATTCCCTCCAGGAAATGCATGCTTTGCCTAGTGTCTGGGGGTACAGCATTCTGGCCCATCTTTAAGCTTTTGTCCTTCTTGCTCTTAAGCCCCTTCATGGTCTTAGTGGGACTGCTTGCTGTCTCTTTAACACACCATGTAACTTCTTACCCCTGTTCTGTTTTTAGCTGAGGTCCATGTGCAGTTTCTGCAGATCCTGCCAGACTGCACTAAAGGTCGTGAACCATCTCTGGTCACCCCAGCCAGGAATCACTGATGATGTGGATGATAGCTCCCTGTGCCAGCATTTTCTGAGGCCGGTGGGCATGGTGGCAGGGAGCAGTTGCTCTAACGTCAGACTCAAATTTTAAACCCCAGATAAATGTCTCTGAGTCTCATTTTCCCTCCCAATTTTTTTTTTAAATGTATGAAGCCTATACATTTTAAAATAAAAGAAGTTCAGTGACTCCCCCCCAAGTAGAATAAATGCCATCCAATAATTCAAAACCAATCACCATATTGCTTAGGAATAGATATGAACACAATAAACAGCAAAGGCAAATTTTGCCAAAACATTCCAGAAGGATGAAAAAGCTCCCAGTGTACAATGAATCTTCTTGCTTAGAGGATTTGAAGGGTGAATGAACATTTACTGTCATTTGAAGTGAATATATAACAATTTTTACATATATGATAGATACCATAATAAACAGAAAATTAATGACATTCATTCATCCTGTTGCTTATAGCACAGGCCACTTCTAATAATATTCCCCAGCCATCCATCTCTCTTCCACAAGATTCTAACTGCTTCATGGCTTGTTTCTGTCATCATTGTCCCCCTTGATTCTTCCCTATGCCCATTCCAACCACAAGCAATCTGGGCCCTTTGCCTACTCACAGAGTTGTGTTTGAGCCAGGTTTGGAAAAAAATAGAGATCACAAACCCCAAAGAGTCTGCTCCATTAACCCAAAATGGTCTGCTCCATGGAAGGGGCTTGGTTCTCAGATGGTGATGTGGCTCTTTCAGATCTCAGTTCCTGGAATCAGGGACTGGGCCACAAGGGGACCCTCATAATTCCTCCTTCTTTAATGATGTGCATTCTGAGTTTGGGCAAAGGGCATCTAAATGTTTTCTACCAGGTTTGCTGGATCCAGCCATGCAGGGATGAGTCACCCTAGGGATATCACACCTAATTAGGTGAGGCTTTCCCTGAGTAAGTTGGAACCTTCAGAGGTCTTCAAGCAGCATCCAGCATGCTCAGAAGTTTTGTCCAGGATTTTTCTGCTCAACAGAGAGGGGACTTCTATTCACTTCCAATCTTCATCATAGGGCATGGCCTTGGGAACATGTCCAGGAAACAGGGGGCACAGCTACAGCCTTTAGTTCTTCAAGTCTGACTCAGGTACCCCCCTTTTTCCTCTTTGATGTCTTGTGTGCCTCAGCACAGTCTGCATGGTCTTGTGTTCTGTGTCCTAGAAGCACACAGGCCGAATCTCCTGAGCACTCTCCAGCTTTCTCTCCTCCTGGGCAGCCTTCCGTCTTCATCCACCTGCTCAGTCTATTTCCACACTAGAGGATTACTAGATGTTATATTCTTATTGGAATCAAGGGTCGTCTGAGTCTTAAGATTTTTGTCTCTAAGATGGGGAGAATTACAGCTATTTTGAGAGAGTGATTTGAAGGATCAAATGGCTTCATCTTTGTGGAATGCTTAGAAGATAGTCCAGTATCTGTGGTAAACATCACAGAAAGTTGTCATTTCTAAAAAGTATAAGCCAGAGTGTTGGGTGCAGCAGGGCATACCTGCAGTTCTAACACTTGGGACATAGGGGTAGAAAGATAAAGAGTTCAAGGTCATCCTTAGCTACATAGAGGTCATCTTGGGGCTACATGAAGCCCTACCTCAAAACAATAAACAAACAAACAAACAAGCATACACTCCCAAAACCAAATTAAAGATTAAAAAGAGAAGACTTTGTGTGTGAGTGAGAATGGGTTGGGGGGAAGCAGATAATATGCTCAATACATAATAAATACCAGTAAGAAAATTAAAACAAAACACAATAAAAAATAAAAGCCAGATGACTATTCATGTACAATGGGCAAAATTCAGTAGAATGTCTACAAACTAGGCAAGAGAAAGCCAGCTCTAAAAGCCTATAGTAATAGTGGCGGCTCACATATGTTAAGATGTACAAACCACTGCTCATGCACAGGGCAGTCTGTCAACACTCAGTCTATAAACTCTCTGTCTCAGGGCTAGTCTCTCTCTTTGTGTGTGTGTGTGTGTGTGTGTGTGTGTGTGCTCAAGAGTGCTGGTGCATGTTTGTATATGCATGTGGAGGCCGGGGGACAACCTTGAACATCTTCTTCAGGAGCATCATCCATTTTCTTTGAGAGAGGGTCTGTCACTGAACCTGGAGCTCATACCAATCAGACTAACCTGGCTGGCCAGAGAGCCCAGAATCCTCTCTGCCTCTCCAGTGCTGGAATTAGAAGGGCATCCCCACACATGCCATTTTAGCATGGGTTCTTGGAGACTGAACTCATGATTTCCAGGCAAGTACTTTATCATTTAAACTATTTTCCTAGCTCTTTCATTTAACTTTAATTCTAGATGTAAATATTACTTTCATCATTTTAAAGTGTCAGGTACTAAAATTCCTTGAGGTTCAAGGGCTTCCCCAGATAGACCTTGCATAGTTGTCTGGAGACAGTGTTGTCTGGCCCCAACCTCATCTTCTTATTCTTACTGTTGTCCCCAGTCCATGATTAAGAAGATCCACCTTGGTACATGGAGACATTTAGAACCTGGGGGAAGATGTATGGACCCACACACTGGCTCCACATACTGTGGATCAGCCAGCGTCTGTTGTACCCTGAACTACATTCTACAAACCACAAGCTGAGTTCTTACAGAGCAAAAGTGGGCAGCGGACTATGGTGAGCCACGTCTGGGCAATCTGCTGTTTAGCAGACTCACAGAAACATTGGAGGGCAGATTGCTTTGTTTCTGCCTTCCAGGTGGCAGTCATGTGTGTGAACTCCAAGAATTCTAACTCTCTTCACTATTAGTCTAATGAACATTAATTAGGTAGGCACATTTGCAACAGAAATCCCCAAACAAATCAATGATGTATTGTCTAATCATGCATGTCAAAGCCAAATAGAAATGTTTGGAGATCATTTGCAAATTTTCTGTGATCTGATCCAGCGAGTTTCTCCACCTGGATTGGAAATAGAACATGTGCTTTTCTAGACACTCCACTCCCAACTCCTAAACCACTTACCCTCATTCTGTAGGATGACCCTCATCCTGTCACCGGCCATGCAGGTGCTGTTTGTGGATGTCACTGCCCGCCCACACACTGTAACTCATGGTTTATGTCACTGTGCTTGATGCAGCAGGCATCTCAGCACAGTGACAAGTGAGGCATGCAACTTTGATAGTGATGGCAATTAGTATGTCTGTGTCTCAAACAAATTAAATTTTCTAAATTATTCAAGCCTGGACTCTAGGGTTTTGGCGATCTGGGTTCTAGTTCAGGTCCCAGCATTCATTAGCTGTGTGTTTCAGTCTGGATCCTGAGAGGAGACTCATGTATGTGTGTGTGTGTGTGTGTGTGTGTGTGTGTGCGCACGTGTGTGTGTGTGTGTGTGTGCATGCATGTATGGTTTATATGCTCATATGTATATTGTGTATGTTTGATGCTTGATTACATGTGAGCATGTATAGGCAAGAGGTCTGCATTGAGTATCTTCCTCTATTACTCTCCATCTTTATTGTTTAAAGAAACTCTAACTGAACCTGGAGCTTGATCTTTTGGCTAGAATGGTTGATCAGTGAGTCCCTAGGATCCTGGGATCTGCCTGTCTCTGATCACCCTTACTGATGCTGGAATTATAAACCCAAGATGGCACACCTTTATACTGGAGGTCCAAGGAAATCTCAGTTTCTCTCTTCTTTTGTTTTCTCACGTATCACCTCAAATTGGTTCAACCTGACTAAAAGCCAGAGGGTCAAGAAACTTCTGACAGACTCCCTGTTTGTTTAGAGCAGTATGGAGAAACCTGGACAGTCAATCTGAGGCTGGAGAAAGGACACAAACCAAGATCATTCAGCCTATCATGGGATCTTGGATAAGTTTCTTATGGTTCTAGCCTTTTATTTGTAAGGTGAGGATGGCACTTTTATTTAGCCTCAGCAGACTATTAAGCTAGAGAACTTTAAGACATAACAAATGGACTTGTATTGTGGTTTGGACATGAAGTATGCCTTCGAAGGACTTGAATGTTGGGATCTTGGTACCCAGGTAGTATTACTACCAGGCAGGAGACTCTGAAAATGTTAGTATGCAGAGCATAGTTAGAGGAAGCATGGCAGGTCCTCTGGGATACCATGTCCCTGCCCTCTTTTTGTTTCTTTCTGGTGGACTTTTGATGTAGCTATGCAGTTATAAACTTATACAGTTATAAGAATTTCATTTTAATGATTTCTTTATATGAGGTAGGTGAACAGCCTATGCCTGCCATACTTCCTGTCTCACTTCTGTGATGATCTGCCTCAACAGCCCAGAATCGAGAGAATGAAGGACCACAGACCGAAAGCTCTGAAACCATGTGCTAAAATAAAGTATTTCCCCCTGTAAGTTGTTTCTGTCAAGTTTGTCTGCGTTTGGTCACACTGATGAGAAAACAGAATATTATAGGTTGCCTTTCCCCACTCCTCCACCGCTCTTTTGCTTAACTAACCTTCTTTTGTTTGGATCAATTGTACAAGGGGCAAGTGCAGGAAGGTGCAGGCCCGAAGCAAAAGAAAACTGTGGCAGGCACCCGGGAGGGGGTGGAGGGAAGGAGCCAGCTTGCATGGTTGCTGCTTCCACACACAGAGAAATTACAAATTTGTTCTTGATTCATATTGAAGTAATCTTTTTCTCTTTGTTGCAGTTTATTCAGGTTTATGGAGCACATAAAGACCTACAAAGGCGGACTTTTGATGTAGTTATGCAGCTATAAACTTATACAGCTGTAATAATTGCATTTTAATGATTTCTTTATATTGCCATAATTGGTAGAGTTAATGATCATGTCAACTGGACGAGGAAAAAGAACACTCATGGCAGCCAATCCTTCTCTCTCTAAGGCTCTCTGGAGGCAATAGAAAGATACATGTTTTCCAATTTCTCTTTATTCACAACTAATGGACCCCCAACGGGTAGTTCCTGAACTCCAGAAACTTCTCTTTGGACTGGCTTCCATCTGATATATACACTTAATGTGCCCTGTGCCCTGAGCAAACCTCCTTCCCAAGAAGGAGCCAGGCTGGCGCATCTTCTATTCCTCATCCTCTCGTTACTACAGTTTCACTGGCTGCACAGTAGTTTTCCATTTCAGGCTTCATTACTGAAGAAAGCACTGGGAAAGAAAAGGGTTTGGGGATGGTGTGCGCACGTGTGCCGGTTATTTAATCATGTCCCAAGTGCTGAGGAAAAAAGTCCCTCCGAGATCAGAGCTGGATGAAAGATTCTTGGTTTTTAGCTGGAGGGGAAAGAGGAAACTAAAAATCAGTTCTCTTGAAAAATTCTCATAAAATTTGCAAAATCTCGAAACTGAAAGTTCTGCAGTGCAGAGGCACTTCCGGGTGGTGTGAACAGGGTCACTTAGGGCCTCTTTGGAACCGTGCTTGGATGGGGGCTACTGTCAGTCAAGCTAATGGTAGGCTCGAGATGCGGGTGGAGGGAACTGACCCTCAAAATAGGATGGCTTTGGGCAAGACTAGAAAATAAATAATCGCTTTCCTCCTACCTTCCCCATCTGCTTCTGGCAAAGAGAGGAAACGGAAGCTGGTTAATTCCACCCCCAACCTCCAGACCCCCGCCTACACCCCCTGGTTTGACAGGCAATTCTGACATTTTGGACAGCCCCTTAGGATATGTCAATTGGATTATTGATAATTTGTAATGACTATGGTGATGGGGTCAGTGGAAGGGCTGTGAAGAGGAAGTGGTGGGGGTAGGCAGGGCTTCCTGAGTAGCAGGCTGTGTGGTAGGTGTGGGGTGTAGCTAGAGCTGCTCAATAGGAAGGGCCTGATGGACTTGATCCTTTAAATTGGTTCTGCAGTGCGTTGTGGGAGTCAGTGCCTGCAGACTTCCCAATTTCTTTAGGCTTTGTTGAAGCTAAAGTGGAAAGTAGATTTATGATCTGAACACTTACCAAGCTGTGGTGCAGAGAAGTAGAGGCCCAGCTAGAGTGTGCAGAGAGGCCAGCCTGGCAGGAATCCAGAGACATTTTATGAAACAGTTAGTTCTGAGAATGGTTCCATGTCGGCTGAAGGCTAGTCTTGGAGAGGAGAGAGTCTCTCCCATCTCAACAACTAGCAACACAAAGAACCCGCTTTGAGCGATAGGAGCTACTCAGATTCCTCAGGTCAGCTTCTGTCTGTAACTGGAGCCAGGAGGAGGAAGACTGGTAGGATGAAGGAATAGGAGGGTAGGATGAAGGAACACTTTCAGTGTGAGCACAATGGTCACTTTAAGTTTCATCATTTCCCCCTAAACATGTCACTTGATGACTTTTAGAAAGTCCTCGTGTGTCTTAGTTAGGGTTTCTATTGCTGTGGAGAGACACCATGACCATGGCAACTCTTATGAAGGGAAACATTTATTTGGGGCTGGCTTACGGTTCAGAGGTGTAGTCTGTTATCATGGCAGGAAGCATTGTGGCATGCAGGCAGACATGGTGCTAGAGAAGGGGCAGAGAGTTCTATATCTTGATCTGCAGGCAGCAGAAGGAGACCGAATCCCACACTGGGCATAGCTTGAGCATAGGAGACCTCAAAGCCAGTCCCCACAGCGACACATTTCCTCTAACAAGGCCTCCTAATAGTGCCACTCCCTGTGGGCCAAGCAAAACACATGAGTCTGTCTGTGTGGGCCATTCCTATTCAAACCACTACACCTCATCTCCTATTTCCACTGTCCTGATAACTTTCACCCTGCCTGAAATGCTACCTAAAGACATCGTGGCTGATGTCTTTGAAAAGATACTGTGCCATTATGGCTAAAGGTGTACCAGGTTATTATGCCTTGGGGTGACTGCTGATCAGTACTATTTATTTGAGGTCATGAAGGGAGATCAGCAGCACAGGAAGAGGAAGAAGTCTCTGTAATGAAATAAAAAGGATGAACACAATTTGGTAGACTCTGTGAACAGATCTTTAGAGAAAATCTCAGATGAGGGATCTTTTATTCTAGGAATAAGGACAAAGGGGAACAGGAAGGTGGACAAGACACATCTCATTTGCTTTAGAATGGTTTGTTTGTTTGTTTTTTTAAATTGACGTAGGTTTGGTAGACAGTCTTAAGTTTATTTTTTAATTTTTATTTTTAGAGATAATGTCTCCTTATGTAGGCCAGACTGATCTTGAATTTACTGTATAGCTCAGGCTAACTTTGAACTTTTAATCCTCCTGCCTCAGTCTTATAAGTACTGGAATTACAGCTACTGCATTACCATTCTCAGGCTTCTCTCTGATTTTTTTTTTTTTTAAGATGGAGTCTCTTGTAGCCTTAAAGTTGTACTATAGGTAAGGATGACCTTAAGCTCCAGATCCCTCCACCCCCACCTCCATGGTCCTGGGATTATAAGCATATGCTACTATGCTTCACTTCTCTCTGACCTGTAATAGGACCTGGTGCATTCTTGTTTGTCAGTAGGCAGATCAGTTCTGTAGGACAGGGCAAGATGACCTGCTGTGAATAAAGAGCTGCATGGCGTTGGGCTGGTTACATGCAGAAGACTCACTGCTTAGAAGACAAATGGCTATGTAGTGTTGAACTCTGTCCATATGCAGTAGCTTTCACACTCATTTTATCTGAGCTTCACAAAGATCTTCAGGGAAGGAAGCAATGCTAGGCTCATAGGAAGGTGCTGACTTGCCGGATCTCAGCGGGTAACTCTGGTGGGGCCAGGCTTAGGAAGCTCAATGCTCTCGAGTGCCAGTGGCTAAGGTGGAAACATCTCTATTAAACATCTTCTAGACTCACCCTTCTTATTGGGGAGATGAGCAAAGAGGCTTCAGAAGGGCTTGGTCTCTGAGTTCTTAATTATTCAAGACAATCTACTCAGAAAAAGGACGTGAGCTTCTGAGAATGTAATCGTTGAAAGACCCCAAGAACCTCACAGACAGCGTTTGTCTCACCAATCTGATTCCTTGCATCCCAGGACTTCAGCCATTTGGCATCTTCTTCAAGTGCAGATGACTGACAGACAGTAGGGACGGGGTTCTTCCCACTGTTGCCTCCTCCCCTTTGAGAGGCTCATGTGTAATGAGCAGTGTGGAGATGTTTGCCAGGTGAAAATAAAGGAGCATTGCCACTAACACGCTTTCCCTATCCCTTGTCAGGATGGGAAGAGATCAAGAAGGAGTGAGAAAGAGTGACGCACTCAGTTCAGAAACCAGCATGAGCCTGGGCCTTCTCTGCTTTCTGACGGGTTATCTTCTGGATGGGTGTGTGGCAGAGCGACAGTTGGAAAGCCTGGCTCCGTCTCAGGATCATTTTCTTCAAAGTTCTCTTGGGTTTCTTTTTTTTTGCCTTTACCTTCACAAAATTAAAATGTTCTTATTAAATCACAATGATCCATCCACCCTTCCGTCTAGCCATTCGTCTAATTAATCACCTGCCTATCCATCTGCCCATCTATTAAACAGTTACTTAGCACTTACCCACTCAGAAAATCACTCACCGTATCAGGTGTTGGAGGAGATGGAAGGATGACTCAGAAGTAGTCTCTGCATTAGTCAGAGTGCCAACGAGCAGAGGGAGAGAGAGAGAGAGAGAGAGAGAGAGAGAGAGAGAGAGAGAGCGAGCGAGAGCGAGAGAGAGAGAGCGAGAGAGAGCGAGAGAGAGAGCGAGAGAGAGAGAGAGCGAGAGAGAGAGAGTGAGAGAGAGAGAGAGCAAGAGAGAGAGAGAGAGAGAGCACTAAGTATTTACAACATGGAAAATGTAGTATAAGAGTGGCAATAGAAACGTTTTTAATGGAAGCCAACCAAGAAATTGCATGGCAACTCAAAAATCAGGAATGCTTGGAAGGCGCCGCCACCCCTAAACTAGAGAAGGATCAAAGGAGCATGAGATGCTACCAACATCCAAGGCTGAGGTCATTGGAAGGGAACCATGATAGTTGTGTTTGGTAGGAGTTTGGACTTGGATAAATATATTTAATTGGAGTTTGGAACCACAGGGCTCTAAACATCGGCCTTAGAGATTCCACATGATTTAGAGAAGAGAGGGCAACTTGGCCTTAGACTTCTCTCCTGTCCTCTACATTCCCGATACTACCTCTAACTGGCTGGACTCAGCCAGAAATCTAGGAGGTGCAAATGGCAGGGCCAAGGCTCCTTGTCTCTACTACAGTACAGAATGGACTATAGGGAGGGGTGTGTGTGTGGGGGGGTGAGGGATGGCTCTGACAGTTGATAGCTTGGGCCAGACCAGGCCTGGGACAAGGACTGGGGACCGAGCATCCAGGGTCTGACTTGACTCTAGTCAAATCTGTCTGCCTTTTAAGAATGGCCTCCAGAAGAAAAGTGGGATCTCAGTAGAATATCCTAAAGATCCTTTCAGAAATCCAGTAACAGACTAAGTGCTCTTCCCAACATGGCTGTGCTATGCAAGGTCTAACTGTGAGTAGGGATATTGAATTGGGTGTAAACAGTCTCATGGTGCTTCGTTGTTGATTCAGTGCCCAGCAAAGGATTGTTCCTGACACTTGAGCATCGACCCCAACTCCAGGTTCCACATCCCCCCCCAGCCAGAACACTCAGTCATGTGCTTCCACAGCCTCTCAGGGGCTGGAATGGCTCCCTCTGAGGTGTTCTCGCCCCTCTCCTTCCTGGGTGGATTCTTTACTTCTCTTTTGACATCCAGATTACTGTCACATCTTTGTAAAGACATCTGTGTTCTGCCTTTGTGTTTCCTTGGCATTTCTTATGTCTCTGTGGCTGTGTGTAGTATGATGGGAGTGCTAGTCGTTAGTTAGACTCACTGGTTCTCCTCATTAGCCTACAGTTCCTGGGGCAGAGGGCCTCATATTTACCACTTAGGTATTGCACAAAGTCTGAGCTCATTAAATTGAGGTCCCAACGGTATTACTGTTGTAAAGATGAAGAAGGAAGGAAGTCTCTCCTTTTTGGAGAGCTGCAGTCTCTCCTTCTCCACCTGGGTGATGTTTACCAGCTAGTAAGAGTCATCAAGACCATTGCTGAGTCATGCTTCAGGCTCTAGAATTCTCCTGCTGGGAAGAAATTTCTAGGAGAGTGGGTCTGAGAGCTGAGAGCAGCTAATGGTGCCTTCCTTTTGATGTTTTATAGATGTGATTTCTCAACCCAGTCTGGCTCAGCACCACCAGGTAGAGCTTCCTTACGCTGGAACAGTTCAGAGAGTTTCACCAAGGTAGAGCACTGGAACAGCTCGTACAGCTCCACCAGGTAGAGCTTCCATACACTGGAACAGCTCAAACAGCTTGGCAAGCTTGGTCATTTAGGTGAAATTTTTATATGCAGAAAAAAAAATCCTTTTTCCTTTGCTACTTTAGATTCTCTCTCTCTCTCTCTCTCTCTCTCTCTCTCTCTCTCTCTCTCTCTCTCAAGTGAGAGTACCTGTGCTTCTGGCCTTGCACAGATCTAGATCTTTGGGGTCCTGCTTGGCCTAGGGAAAACAGTGCTGTGAGATTGTCTCTTTCAGGGAACCCATTCTCTTCCCGAGTCCATGGGTTTCTGACTCTGTTGACCCAGTCAGTATGGAAAGCCTGGTGGTACCTCTTGTATGCAGGTTAAGTGTTAATGTCTGTAATATTTTCCTCTTGGAATGCTAGAATTTTTATTTCTGTGTTTTCCATCTCTAATGCTTCCTCCAGAGAACACTGTTGAATTGATGGAGATGTTGGTAACCATGAGCCCCCTTGTGGTAGATGAAATGAGCCTAGGAGAGGAAAAATAATCATAGGAGGTGATAATGAAATAAATGAGATACTGGGGTGAAGGTGCTGCCCAAGTCTGCTGCAGGGTTTGATACTGGATGCTGTGAGGTGGGAGCTTGAACTCGCCCACAGGGGCGGTGAGCATCTCCTGCTTCAGTGGGCGGTGGGGCAAATGATGGGCTGTCTGAAGTTTCTGTGGAGCACCCCCTGCAAGGCCACTCTCTCTTACTGGCAGGATATGGGAGAGGAAAAGTGAAACTCAGATTGGTCTTGGGCCAACAGCCAGGATTTCCCTGAATCTTGGCCTTGCTGGTTTTAGGGCTGTGGACATGTTGGATTTCTCACCTTTAGATGGGAGAATTATTTCCTGAAGGTTGTTTAAGTATTAAATGAGATAGGGGGTACAGTCAGGGCCTGGCACATGGCAAATAGGGAGTCTTTAGAATGGGGGTAATTTTTACTACACCCGTTTAGCTCCTCTTCCTTGTCTTTAGTTCTGACCTAAAACTTGGAGCTTGACCAAACTGTGGTAGGCTGTCTAGAAGCCCATGGTCTCCATTGCTTTTAGTCTCCTCCTCTTCGCCCCACCCCCCACCACATCTGTATCTGTATCCAGGTGCAAGGAGGAGGAGGTCTCGGGAGGAAACCAGAACTATTGGCTATGGGGACGTGGTGAGTGATGGAAAAGGTTTGGCTCATTCCAAAGGCCAGGGGATGCTCTTCTGAATGCTGATACATCTGGTGGGAGCATTGAGGATGTAAACATAATAGCTTGATTAACTGAAAAGAAGGAGCAACAAGAAACCCCATATGAATATAAGAGCGAAAGAGGATTGAAGAATGGACAGGCCAGACACAGTCCTGAGAGTGTTAGGTCACTAGGTCTCCTCTCCATGCCTGTCCCTTCCATCCAGTTCTGCTCCTGATAGCATGAACTGCTTTCACAGTTTCACAGTAGGATTGACCTCATCATCCCAGCATGCCTTAAGTCCTCCACCCAGTGTGTCTGGCTCCTGGTAGAAGCTCATACATCTGCCCTTGGCTGTTCTCTCTCTCCTTACACAGCTTCAAGCAGGCCCTTATTGGTTCTATCATGCCCCTTTCTGAGCTGGCTGCTTACATTCAAGCTGGAGGCTCATTTCTCTGTACCACATCCCCTGTACCACGAGCTGCCTGTTCTTTGCCTTTATTCCAGGGGCAGTCAGTCAGAGCTGGGATTTGCTGCCGAGCAGGGCTGGCCTTCACTGTTATCTGGCGAGATGGGATCTGGCTGGGACAGTTCCAGGCCGTGTGATGAATGGGTCCCTGTAAATGTGGGTGGCAAGTAGGCTGGCAGGGAGGGGCGAGAAGAGATAGAGGGCCCCTTGACTTCAATGGCAGCTGTGGAAATTTCTGTAGATATGGACTCCCTTCTTCTAACCCAGTCCTCAGGTTCCCTTCCTCACACATTTTCTGTCATGCCTGAGGCTAGAGTTAAACCATAGGTTATGTGAATGCGGTATTGCAAAATAGAAATATTGACAACAATAAAAGGCTTTGGAACATGCAATGACCAGAAGTTAATTCAAAATTAAACATTTAGGGCTGATGAGATAGTTCACAGAGTAAAGGAGCTTGCCCTGCTAGTGTATGGAGACCAGAGTATAGTCCCTGGAACCCATAGAAAGGCAGAGAGAGCCAACTCCACAAGGCAAAATCCAAAGTGTTCCTGGCAGTGCTGGCCTGGGTTGCATCACGCAACCTCATGGAAGCCTTGATTCTGAAAACTCAGTATGCTGAGCTGTGCATGCACCATGATATTCACTGTCAATAAACACTGCCTGAGACAACTTGGCTCGTATTTGAGATGTTGTGAATTGCAGTGTTCTCACTGTACTTTTTACTGAAGTTCTTTCTATACTGCTGTTAAAGAAACATAATAGTATGAGATGGGTGTGGTAAACCTTTAATCCCAGCCAGGGCTACAAAACACCAAACCAAACCAAAACAAAAAACCAACAACCCAGTCTTAGAAAAGCAAACCTAACTAAACCAAAACACAATAGATTAATGATGGAAAGATAAAGACTTTATTTAAAGCCGGGCAGTGGTGGCGCACACCTTTAATCCCAGCATTTGGGAGGCAGAGACAGGCGGATTTCTGAGTTCGAGGCCAGCCTGGTCTATAGAGTGAGTTCCAGGACAGCCAGGGCTACACAGAGAAACCCTGTCTCAAAAAAACAAAACAAAACAAAAAAGACTTTATTTAATTACTAGTTTAGACATGGTCTCACTGTGTAGCTCTGGCTAGCCTAAAACTCATTAAATAGGCAAGGCTGGACTGGAACTCACAGAGTTCTACCTGCCTCTGCCTCCCAAGTGCTGCAGTTAAAGACCTGTTCTACCAAGCTTATCAAAACAAAGACAATATTGTCTTATCATCTTTCCTAAATGAATGTAATCTTTGATTGTATTATATTAAAAATGTTTGATTTTAAAATTTCCTGTTGGAGTTGTTGATTTGAGTTTTTATTTAAAAATCATTAAGTGAGTTTTGACCTGAGTTTAGGAATGGATTTCTGATAAATTCTGAATGAAAAAAAACCTAAACAAACTTCTGCTGTTTTGTACTTCAGTCATATTAAATGCAGTATTTTCAGCACTGATAATTATAAAATAAAAATATTGATCAACTCTAAAAAATATTGGAGATATTCTGTGTTCTGCAGTATTAAATATTCAGCCAAGATTCAATTTTATGTACAAATTAGCAAGCACATCCATTCCATTAATATGTTGTTTTAGTTGGGGTTTCTATTGCTGTGATGAAACACCATGACAAAAAGCAACTTGAAGAGGAAAGGGTTTATTTGGCTTACATTTGCACATTGCTGTTCATCACTGAAGGAAGTCAGGACAGGAACTCAACCAGGTCAGGTATGTGGAGGCAGGAGCTGATGGAGGGGTGCTGTTTACTAGCTTGCTTCCCTCCCTGGCTTTGCTCAGCATGCCTTCTTATAGAACCCAGGAACACCAGCCCAGGGGCAGGACCTCCAACAATAGACAAGGCCCTCCCACATCAATCACTATTTAAGAAAATGCCTTACAGGCTTGTCTGCAGCCTGATCTTCTGGAGACATTTTCTCAATTGACATTCACTTTTCTCAGATGACTCTATCTTATGTCAAGTTGACATAAAACCAGCCAGCAATATGCAAATTTGCTTTTGGCTTTAAAGAAGATTTATTTAAAAATATGTTTATGTATGTGGGTATGTGCATATAGATGCAGGTACCTTCAGAGGACAGAGGTATTGGACCTTTTAGAGCTGGAGATAGCATATGGCTGTCAGTCACCTGACATGGGTACTGGGAACCAGGCTTCAGTCCTCTGTAAGAGTGGTATTTACTCTTAACTGCTGAGCCATCTCTCTAGGCCCTTCTTCTGGCTTTAATAAATGGTGAAATTATATACAATTGTCTTAGTCAGGGTTTCTATTCCTGCACAAATATCATGACGAAGAAGCAAGCTGGGGAGGAAAGAGTTTATTCAGCTTACACTTCTACATTGCTGTTCATCACCAAAGGAAGTCAGGACTGGAACTCAAGCAGGTCAGGAAGCAGAAGCTGATGCAGAGGCCATGGAGGGATGTTACTTACTGGCTTGCTTCCCCTGGCTTGCTCAGCTTGTTTTCTCATAGAACCCAAGACTACCAGTCCATGGATGGCACCACCCACAAGGGAACCTCCTCCCCTTGATCATTAATTGAGAAAATGCCTTACAGCTGGATCTCATGGAGGCATTTCCTCAACTGAAATTCCTTTATCTGTGATAACTTCAGTTTGTGTCAAGTTGACACACAAAACCAGCCAGTACAACTACCAACCTATCATCTATCTATCTATCTATCTATCTATCTATCTATCTATCCATCCATCCATCCATCCATCCATCCATCCATCCATCCATCCAT